>CM018697.1:37130510-37653010 GCA_009363875.1 Mikania micrantha
CCCATTCCAAATTTTATTCGAATCAAACGATCCGCGGCTGCCAATATATCTCGCGGTAATAAAAATGTATTGTTCCGGGGTATATCAAGGTTTAGTCTCCGATTCATATTTCGTCGATCAATCCCTACCAATTCACATCTTTGTTGAAAGAATTTTTTTTGTAAATCCTTAGATAAGGATTCAGAAAATACCGGATCTCCCTCTACACAAGCAAATTGTTGATAAAATTCCAAAATAGCATTTTCTTTTGACCCTATTTTGTTTTTCTCATTCAGAAAAGACAAAAATAGTTCAGGATAGCAAACATTCTCTATAATTTCTCTTATATTCAACCCCATTGATGATAATATAACTAGAATAGATGGTTTTTGTTGCATACTCACACAAACCCATATCCTTGCTTTTCTATCAATTTCTAATTCTAATCTTCCTCCCCAATCTGATATTATGGTGCCGGTATAGACCGAAATTCTGTTATCGTTTAATTCTGACTGGTAATAAATATCGGGACTTTGCAATATTTGATTGATCACAATTCTATGGAATATATATATATATATATATATATATATATATATATATATATAGGGTATGGATAATTTGAAAACCACTTTTATTTATGAAAACCCAGCAAACCGCATGTAAAACATACGTAACAAAACTAAAAAAAAATTGTAAAACATACGTAAAAACGTAAAAAAATTCCATCAGATCTGACGCAGTGTTACGTATATTTTACAACGTAAAAAATTTTTATAAATTATTTTTTTTAAAAATATTTTTTCGGCGCTTTTTTGATTTTTTTATAAAAATGTACCCAATAATGTTACAAACCTGTAAAAAAAAATTTCAAAAAAAATACGTTCGTTTTACATGAGTTTTCAAGGTTTTCTCACTAAAATAAGGTTTTCATTTTATTAATCCCCTATATATATATATATATATAAAATAAGAGGGTGGTGATATAAATAAAATTGATGGCATAAAAAATTACAGTAACAAATAATATTGGTGACGTAAAAAATCACAATAACATAAACCTAGATAAAAGAAAAGTGGTGACATAAAATTAACATTAACATAAACACAAACATAGAAAATATAGAACTTACAATGGTGAAGGAAAAAGGTAGACAAGATTGTTGATGACGAATACAAACAAAGATGTATACACAACGGAGAGATTTTTTTACACTTTTTATTTTCTTATACTTTATTTAAAAAAAAAAAAAAGAAATCTAAAGTTTCTAGGAGTAATACGAAATGGTTTTTTAATGTGCCAAATAATGTTTAGAAATATGAATGTTATTTCTTCTCATCGATGAATTCCACAACAAATACATCCCCTATATAGGCAAATACAACTACAATGATTTGCAATAAAGTCAAAAATAGCATGAAAATTTTAATATACATAAAAGATAGTCAACAATAGAATGAAAGCAAGAAATTAAAATAAAATACACAAAATCTATCCTATTATTTAGATGAATTGTTTTTTGGTGGGTATACTATTGCTTATGTATATTCCCAAGATCTATGAATTGTTTTTGAGGGCTAGTAACTAGTGAGAGGGAAGTTGAAGTTGACGGATAGACATGACCGGAGCTAGAATTATTCGTCTGAATTTGCGGGTGAATATGAGTTGAGATGGTTCTTGAAGATGAAATTGGGGGATTTAGTAGTGATAATTTGCCCATTTGCACTTTCTTCATTGTACAATTACCGTATTGAACATGATTTCAGATCTTAAAGTTGGTCTCATCTTCATGAACCTAACGTATGATAACCCTTCAGCCCTTAAGTTCCGAGATAACGAGTAACACAAGTGAAATGTAATAATCAGTTTTCAGGACAATCAATCGGCACTGTTTAAAGACAAATCAAGGGAGGAAAGTAAGCAAATGCGTTGCAATAACCTAAGCTGAAGAGGATGAAGATCAAAAATGGGAGTGTATTTACAATTATGTTGTATGGGATAAGGCACCTATGGAACCACATGGGAATTTCAGGCACCAAAAGAATAGGGGCATCAAACCTTTGATAAGGATCCCAAACAACAATGGAAGAAAAAAAAAAACCAGATGAACTATGGTATTCAAATTTCAAGAAAAAGTAACCTCGATCCAGTCATGGCCTGTCCCAAAATCAGTTAAAGAGGCTCGCGGGTCCTTAGGCCTTACCGGTTATTACTGAAGGTTCGTTCAGAACTATGGGATTTTGGCACGTCCCTTAACCAATCTTACTAAGGATGGATGGATTTATTTGGACCGACCAGGCTTTGACAGCCTTTCATTCGCTGAAAAATGCACTCATGACCACTCCGGTTCTAAAACTTCCTGATTTTTCTAAATCATTTGTGGTTGAGTGTTATGCTCCCTCGGATGGGAAGGAGCCATTCTATCTCAAGATGAACATCCAGTTGCGTATTTCAGAAAAGGTTTTTCGATGGCTAACAACTTTAAATCTACCTATGATAGAGAGCTTTTAGCATTGGTGTTAGTTGTTCAAAAATGGAGTCACTATTTACCAGGACATCATTTCTTTATTCATACAGACCACTATACGTTGAAGTTTCTTTTAGAACTGCGAATAACTACCACTGAGCAGCAACATTGTTACAGAAGCTCATGCCATTCGAGTTTACTATTATGCATCGAACTAGTATGTTGTAATTATAGGCATTTGCAAACGTTGCACTTTTCAAAAACTCCTTGATCTTTGAAATTTTTTCTATGTACTCAAACATCAGATCAAGACAATGAGCTGCACATGGTGTCCAATACAAATGCTTTCTTGAAGCTTCCAAGTATGTACCTATGAAGAACATTGGGAAACAATTAACATCATACAATTGTAAGTGTATAACTTGCTAAAAATAATCATGTTATGCTATAAATTACCCACCAATTTATAATTGGATGCGTTGTCTGTCATCACTTGCACTACATTCTGTTCTCCTAGAGCGCGCTTTTTAAAACCGACAACCCTACCAACTGGAACCGGTTTCTTTTGATACGTCTCTTGTCTTCATTAGTTCTCGTAAGTCACTAACGTGATCCCATCTCCCAGCTTCTGCTAAAGTATTTGATAGTGCAACATACGCGCCAGGCCTACTATCACTACTCAACATAAAAAGCTCATTGGCTGCAACACTTGCCAACTCAACATCACCATGTAGTCTGCAGGAACTAAGCAGTGCAGCCCAAACATCAGAGTTGGGTTTTTCAGGCATTGACATTACAAACCGCAATGCTTGATCTAACCTACCCGCTCGGCCCAGTAGATCAACCATACACGCGTAATGTTCCATGTGTGGTTTCATGGAGTAATCTTTCACCATGATTTCAAAAATTTCAAGACCTTTAGACACCATCCCTGCGTGTCCACAAGCGGAAAGGACACCAAGAAACGTGACATGATTCGGTCTGATATAATAGATGTGTTGCATTTGATCAAACAGATCGAATGCTTCGCTTGAATCGCCGTTCTTTCCATATCCGTCAATCATTGATGTCCAAGAAAACACGTTTTTCACTGGCATTTCATCAAATGCTTTACGCGCATCTTCAATTCTACCACATTTTGAATACATGTCGATAAGCGCGCTTCCCATTTTGATATCGGTTGAAAAATTCGTCTTCATGAGCTGACATTGCACCTGTTGTCCAACTTCACATGCTGATAACATAGAGCAAGCTCCAATTATACTAGCAAATGTGGACATGTTAGGCTTAAAATCCAATCTTTGCATGCTTATGTAAATCTCAACCCCTTTCTTAGCTGTTTCAACCGATTTGCTATACCCTTCAATCATCGCATTAAACATCACCACGTCTTTTGTAACCGTCTTCACGAATATATCCTCAGCATCTTCCATAAACCCTTGTCTCATATATCCAGAAATCATTGATGTAGAACACACAACATCTTTTTCCATCATAAAATCAAACACACTCCTAGCATAATCAATCCGCCCACTCTTCACATATGAATCCACTAATGCGGTTGAAAGAACATCATCCACTACAACATAAGATTTCATAATCTGGGCATGAACCTCCTTACCAATTAGACATCCAATCGATGAAACACTGTCACTACTAGCCGCCTTCAAGATCATTGAAAATGTATATGCGTCAGGCTTTTCGTTACACAAAACAAGTCTCCTAACAAGATTTAAAGACTCAACCACTTCATCATGTTTTAAATACCCTGACATCATGTAATTATATGCAGTCAGAGTTCGTTGAGGCATTTCATCGAACATTTGGCGCGCATACAACAAACAAGAAGATTTTAAATGCAAAATCATGAGTTTAATTGATATGTTGGTATTGGATCTGAACCCACTTTTGATAATGTGGGTATGAATCTTCTGGCCATGCCAAGGGATGTCTGAATTGATGTAACACTGGAGGGCTAGTGAGAGGGAAGTTGAAGTTAACGGATAGAAATGACCGGAGCTAGAATTATTCTTCAGAATTTGCGGGTGAATATGATTTGAGATGGTTCTTGAAGATGAAATTGGGGGATTTAGTAGTGATAATTTGCCCATTTGCACGTTCTTCATTGTACAATTACCGTATTGAACATGATTTCAGATCTTAGAGTTGGTCTGTCATCTTCGTGAACCTAAAGTATGATAATCCTTCAGCCCTTAAGTTCAGAGATAATGAGTAACAAAAGTGAGATGTTATAGCTTTCCTTGTTCAAATCTTCATTCCATTGTAAGAAACCAATTTATAAATGAGACACAATCACACAATCATCACCGCCGCTAAGACTTGGCTGGTAGTTGGGTTTGTTGGAGCATCAATCGAGTATCGCCGGTAGACTTGTCGTCACCTGAAACAATCTTAGCAAGCATGAGAACCTCTCTGCGGTGAGGGAAAGTCGGACACGCCAAGGGGTATATGAATCCTCATATCAACATATACATTTCTTCTGTCTGTGCAAAAGTGTCGACACATGAGTATATCATGACTTTTTGAGCAAGAACACCTAGTTTTACCTAAGGCCGTTCAAAATATCCGAAACTCGAAAAAATTCGAAATATGAATCGTATCTGAAACCCGAAAAACCCGAATAACTCGTTATCCGACCCGATGAACACCCATAGTTTTACATACGGAATTAATATGTGATTTCACTGAATTGGAAATGAAATGTATTTGATTCGTTACGTATTTGTTAAAAGACAAATGTGTAATTTAGAAGTTTTGATTTTAGCATGTTTTTAAATTTATATTATACACATTGTTGTTTGAACCGGACCGGGAACCGGCAACTAGATCGGCCCAAAATAAGCTAGGAAGAGAACCGGCCGGCCCGTCCGTGTGAGCGGTCGGACCAGGAACCAGGCCACTGGTCGGACCGCTTTTAGTTTTTTTTAACTAAAATCCAAATAATAAAACATTAAAACCAAACAAGTGGTTGCACTTGTAGCTTTTTCATACAAGTGGTACCATTTTCTTTTCTTTTTATAGCCATGTAATGGATGTTACTATTGTAATCTCACCGATGTGGAATGAAAAATTAGGAAGAGAAATGAATGTGAACCTATGTGAGATGAGAAACAAGGAAGGGAAATGAATGTGAACCTATATAGGATGAGTAATGGATGTTACAATCAAACCTTGTATTTTTTTTTAAATTGATTATGTTTGTGTAAACATTGACTAAATGTGATTATAATTCTATAATTTTTTTGGAATTTTTTATATATTTATTATGTCACCCAGTTCTTGAATCCGTTTCGACTAGTAACCAGTAGGACGTCCGGTTCAACGTCCGGTCCGGTTCTGAAAACATTGATTATACGGAAAAGAAAATACTTCCGAAGAGTGAAATAGTCGTTTTGCATAATTGTTCACTTGTTCAACCAAAAAGTCTTAACTAGTTCAACACTTAATGGTTCAGACCCTTTTAACCATTCAACTATCTAATTGATTCAGCTTATAATGATTAAGACCCTACCAAATGCCCCCTAAGTCCGTTTACCAGTGATGGTCTCTAATAATACTTTGTTTCCAACTCAAAACTAGAGTTGTTCACGAGCCGAGCCGAGCCGAGCCAAACCTATCCAAGCAAGGGTATGCTTGTGTTTGGTTTGTTTACAAACCGAACAGCTCGGTTTGGTTCAAATTTGCAAAATTGAGCTAACTGTTTTGCTCGTTTTAAAACTGATTGGCTCGACTTTGTAAGGTTTGACTTGGTTTCTAAATAAAATTTAATGCAAATTCAAAATATTAATGTCAATTTCAAACTCAATAATTATAATACAATAATTTTAACCACATACAAATCCAAAACAAAAATGAAGTTTATAAATTACAAATTGTCTTAATACGAAATAAGGTGATCACGGTTCAGTTTCAAACCGCAAAACCGCCCAAATAGGTTATGGATTTGGTTCCATAGTTTGTTTTTTTCAAAACTTTTGGTCAGTTAGTTCCAAACATTTGATCAGTCGGTTCCAAACGTTTGAAACCATAGTGAACGGTTTGGTTTACGATTTTCGCTAAAAAACGGTCATTAAGAAACTAGAGTGAACTGTGTGATACACACACACACACACTTACATACATACATACATGCATACACACATATTAAATATATAGATAGATAGATAAGCTTGATGATTTATGCATCATTTGATAAAAATAAATAAATACATAAATTTGTAGATAAATTTGGGCTCACAATATAACTTACAATTTTATTATGTCTTGTTATTACTACTATTGATTTTTTTTTTATTAAATTTTATTAGTTTAAATGAATGGAGGCACACACATATAATTTCATTTAAGATTCATCCATAACTTTCCTTGACATTTCGTCATTATTACAATTTGAAATTTTATTCGACAACTCAGAGATTATAGTCTCCCTTACTTTAGGCAATTTCGTCCCGAAATTTTTTTTTTGGAAAGAAGGAAAAAACCTATTTTTGCTGGTTCATAGCTTTATTTTAATCAGTTTTGTTTTTAATTGAACTTCCAACTTTGATTATATTTGTCATAGTGTCACTTTGCTCCATTTTTTGAAGGTTATCTGATTTATCCCCCTTTAACCAATAAATCCCATAGTATCTTTAATGATCCTTAAATCTCATTATGAATAACAAACGTTGCACGTGACAACTAGTACCAGATCGTCCGGCAATCCGTACGGTATGTGTACTTATATCATTACTATATGTAGATAACTATGCGTGAATAACTATTTGATAAACAGTTGGTTGAAAACAAGGCTATAGAACATATAACAGTTGTACGCATTTAGATGAAAATCGAAATACAGAAATACAACAACACAAATGAAATAACAAAGAAGAGTACAAAAAGATATAAACATGTCGTTTGTGATCTGATTTCCATAAATAACAAAAATCAGATAACCGACAATATCAGTGAGAAAACAATGTGAACCTATTCATAACAATGTGAAAACAGTTAGGATTAGTTGAGTCCTTCTGTGAGAATATACAATTCAAAACAACAGTTCAGTATCGTTTACGAACGATGAACTGACAGAGTGTTTGCGTGGGTGACGATTCACACAAACATATCTGTGAGTTTAACGTTCTGAACGGCAACTGAAAAATAGAAAACCAAATCAGAAAGTGAAACGTGCGATTGTATTCGTATAGTTAGCGCTCTGTACGAAAACGCACGTAAGTTACGTTTTCTGATGAAACCGCGGAAATAAACGATTACGAACTTTAAAATGATAAAAATAATATCTATTAGGAATTACAACCTAAAAAGAATTTTGTAAAACTATTTTAGTAAAACTACACGTGATTAATGTTACGTAACGAAATAACGAGGTTTAACGGTCTGATCGCGAACTAAACAGTAAAAATAAGTAAAATATAATATTTTACGCTTTACAATTTTGAAACTCATCAAAATAATCCAAGAAACCAAATTTACATGTTCAATTATCTATTTACGCAACCGTAATAACACGTGCGTAAAAAAATACGCGAAACCGACACCGAACCGAACACGCGGGTAAACACCCGGGGTATAAAACCCCACCTTCTTCTTCTCTTTCATTTTTGCAGAAAACTCCCCCCTCTCTCTAAAATCGTTTTCTCTCTCTACTCTCTCCCTAAAGCTTCATCAACACTCTACCATAGCAAACGACCACCAAATTTCGCGTTCTTGGTGTCCAAACGACCCTCTCAATGAGTAGAACAAGGAAGTACAAAGGATCTAGTAAAAACCGAGCTCATGTGGACGAAAATCTAGAGAGGAGATCCGGTTTTGAGTTTTTTACTAGAAATCCCACACAAAAACATCCATAACTTTCTCATTTCTTAGCCAAATCGCGCAAATAATATATCGAAACGATCGTCTTGACGAGAGGAAGCTTGTAGTACAAGGGATCGGGGCTGATTTGAAGTATTTTGGCCGGAATCTTAGAGAGAAGGTACGGTACTGTAGAGTAATTTACTATTCATCATCTTCTTCATATGTAACTCGATTTTCAGCCATGAAACTACATTAGTTCTTCATCAAAATGAGTCCCTCATGTTGGGATTACACTAGAATAAGGATTTGGGTCATTGGAAATTAAGATTGGTGGATGAATGAGATCGTAGTGTCGATGGGAAGCCATAGTATCAACCGAAGGAACCCATTAGAGTCTAAAGCTGTTAGCCGGTTGGTGTCCACCGTTACTACTTATCTTGTTTCTATTAATACTAACGTGAACATATTTAAAAACTTATGTAAACTATAAAACTAAGGACTTAAATATTAAGGAGGTAATCTAGAGCAATAAAATGGTAATGACAAGTAAGATTAGAGATTTCATAAGAGTGTCAAACTTACTTTTGCACTTAGTTAATAAAACACATTTGTTAAATATGTATTTAACAAACAAAATCACTAACTTTTCATAACACTTTACTTATGTTAATATGTTAAAGTGATAATAATCATCTTAAGTTAACATAAGGGTTTGACATGCAAAACCTAAGTTGAACTGACATATGTTAAGATTTCAAAATCTAAGAAACATTCTAAGATTTTAAGTTAAGTTGCAACATGTAAATCAAGAACAATCTAGTATATTAACACCTAATCTAGCGTTGGTTAAATGTTAGTATACTACACTAAAAGGAAACTAAGGCTAATCAAATAACAAACACCTACAAGTGTTAACCAACTTTAGGGTTAACACACACATTAATAACTTATACTTATAAGTTATACATCACTGGATACAAACACTGGATCGTGAATATAACTTCAAGAACAACAACGAGCGCGTGCATTCTTTGATTACTTAGTCAACCACTACTACTACCAAGTGAGTTAATATGCCTCTTTTTATTAATCTTTTGGTTTTAACTGCGGGGCTGAGAACATGCTAAAACTTTTATTAAATGTTTTAGTACACTGTATGGTAATAAGGTTTTTACTTTGTTATTACAATTGTATGCCTTATTATGTAAAAGTTGATGACTGGGAGTTTATAACTGTTATTTCTGTTAGACAATATCTACGATTACTAAGTGATAAAACTGTTATTCCTCTGTGATTACAACTGTAATTCTCATGAGGAATACATGCTATTCCTAATGAATTATTTTATTAATTCTAAGGAAAATTATAACTCTTAAGTCTTTGGGAATAATTGCAGTTAATTTCTAAGCGAATTGATCTGTTATACCTATGAGAACATGTGTGCTATGCCTATTGGATTGCTATGAGTTGATGGTTATGGGTTTAGAACTATAAGAACTCTTTTGATTTTTAGTCAGCCTATTCCAACTCTATCATTTCTAACACGGGTGATGAGAGTATGATAGTGTCTGCTAATTGTCTCACCACTTCTATTCTGTGGACTAGAAGACTGAGAGATTGACCTCACTCATGTTATAAGCTGGTGGCAGATAGTTGTGAGGTCTTGTGAAAACTAATGAATCCGGATTTAATTGAGGACATTGTGGTTTGCCTTTGTGGTGGCTGCAATGTGGTCAATTCAATTCTGATCACCTATTGGGATATAACTACGTGTCGGACTTGCTCTCACTTCCTAATCAGATGTGAGTAATAGTAAGTCAAAGAGTATACCACCACTAATAACTGTGGTAATACCACCATTAATAACTGTGGTAATCCACTAATTATAACTGTGGAGAATTGTACTACTCAGAAACCTATTGTGTTATGTTAATATCATGATAATGTAATGGTTTGTCATATTGGGGATTTTGATTGTGATTATGCCTTTGGGTGATGAAATGGATATCTATAGCTACAATACAGTTGGTATTGAGTTTTGTCAAGTGTGTGGTGGGATTTCGGCTGGGGCTTGTCCCCTACGTAAGCCCTATATATAAGCATGCTTGACTGGACAATATCAATTTTGTAGGTGTATCTATAGAGAGGACATGGGGATGACTTAATGCCAAATGAGACTAACTGAGACTTGTGTAATACAAGATGTTGTGCAAATAACTCTGAAAGTTTTTAAATAACTAAACTTATGAACTCACCAATCTAGTGTTGACTTTGTTTAAATGCATGTTTTCTTAGGTGACGAACAGGTCTAGTTACCAAGCATTGAGATTAAGGTAGTGGACTTTAGAAGAGACCTAGCTTACTTTTGTGATGTGCATATTTTGAATGGACATAACTTTGAATCATCTTTTGTAAATCTTGTGCAAATACAAGATAGAAGAGTCAATGATTCTTTTGGTAGATTTACTTAGTTAAATTACGAACACATACTGTGTAATTTAACTTTGTAATTCTATGTATTGAATGTCAGGTTAGCATTTCTCATTATATTTCATGTGCCATGTAAAAAATTTTATCACTATGATTATCACACTATATCGCGCCCCGTGAATCTTTTGCCCGACGGGATAGTCGATCCAGCCCGCCGGCTTAGGGTGTGACATTGCATGTCTCATTTTTGAATAACCATTGATTTAAGATGATGAAATAAATTGTGATTTGAGTTCTTCATATAATTTAATATTTTGGGATATTCTTTCATAAAAATTATGTATGATCAACCAAAACGTTATATGTTACCTATGCAAAATAAATTATGACTCGATCCTTTCTCGTGATCAGATTTCACTTAGAACGAATCAAAATATTTAATGGAAATGATCATGATCGAATTTGTTTAACTTTGGTTTGCAATGTAGGTTTTGTTACATTCATGAAATTTGTAAGTATTTCAAAAGGTATAACCAAATCTTTGAAAGGTTCAGGTTCTAACTACAATGTAGTGTTAAGAATAACAACCTTACATGTATGAGGTTAATGTTAACTTTAGATAAGAAGTTTTTTTAGTTAATTGGCAATTAGTATTCAGGATGTTCACTAAGTGGTTGTGTCTTTACTTGTAGGTTTATTATGATTTGCCTTTGTAAAATGTATGACTCTCTCCTTCTTCAGTTAAATTGTTACCGTGATGATTTTCTCTTTGATTAAAGGTTGCCAAGAATCTCTTGTTCGGATTTTTTTTCATCATTTTTTATAAACATTCTCATAATTTCTAACTAAAGTATTTTATCATATTATTGACAATGTTTATATATAGGGTATATGTAGGGCGAAACCCAACCACCAACCCACCACATTGTCAATGCATGATAACTTTCCTTAGTGAGATCCTATGGTAATTTTTGTTCACATATGAGGTATTATTTTAGCGCTTACGATCATTAGAACTTGTGTTAAATTTTTTCGGTAAATAGAGTCAAAATTTTGAGTCGTATACTAACAATTGAATCTTTAGTTTATGAAGCTTAATGTCCTCAAACATATAACATAACATAACTTGTAAATCAAGGCTTGCAAGACCTTAATTAAGTTAGTTAATCTACAAGTTTACAAATGTACAGATTTCATCTTTTTAGCACAAAGACCAAAGTCTAAGCAAAGAAGTCATCTAGCCATTCTTAGGCTACTTTTGTGTATAATTAATATGCATACAAACATTCTAAGTCTTCACATGTTCTATAATTCAAGTAATTCACATAACACTTCATGCTAATATACCAAACTAAGTAGTTACATCATGTTTTTACTCTTTGAATACAATGACATTACAAAAAAAGGTATTTGGGACTAAAAAATCAGTATCAGATTATGGAAAACCAGTATCTAATGGTCATTGCGGACTGACTTTTCCAGACACAAGTCAGTTACTGATGCTTAGTCCTAGATAGTAGTATTAGTGACTAAAAATCAGTATCCAATATATGAAACCAATAACTACTAACATTCAATCTTGAATACATGTAAAATCAGTCTTCAATTTGTCACTTGAAACCACGTTATTTCAATCTCAAATACTTTTTGTCTGTGATTGAAAATCAGTCTTTGATAGTACGCTTTCAAGGAATGAAAAATAGACCTTAAAGTTTGAGAATTGTGTCTTAGATATGTTTTACTATGTTCAAGTTTCATGACAATTCAGTCCTTGTTAAAATATTTTGAGGACTGATAATTAGTATCTGATAACAAAATTTAGTTTTAATTTATTTATTTTAAAGACTGAAAAACAATCCTAGTTGTCATGTTATTAATAAAAAAATGTGATGTTTTAGGGACTGAAAATTAGAATTGTATAATAAATTTTTCAGTACCATATATAGTTTTTAAAGACTGATGGTAAGTATATTATAAAAATATTGGTCAGTCTTCAATACATTTATTGAGTCAGAAAATAAGTTCCAAATACATACATCTAAGGACTAAAAAATAGTATACAATACTATGTCTTATTTTAGTTGTATATTAGACACTGAAAAATGGTTTTTGATACCATCTTTATTACTCCATAATATGTATTAGCAGTCCCTAATATTTCCTTTTTAGGACTATTAATAGCCTCTCATAAAATGTGGTTTCATTTTAAATATATAATACTAATGATATCATAATACTTGAGCATTAAACTTTCAAATAGTACTAAATGAATAAACAAAACCGAGTTGATTAATCTTGAATTGTAAAGAAGTATTAGATTGATAAACTAAATAACTAAATAAAATGTCTTAATTAATACCCTAGATCGAATTGTAACTGTCACTCTCATTGAGTTGTTCATTCGAACCATTTGCTTCATCGTTCACTCCATTTGCTTCATCGTTCACTAATTTAGGAACTAAGCTCTCAAAATTTGGAAACTTTGAGCTCATGAAGATTGAAATTTTTTCATATTTTTAATTGCTTTGTTTTAGTTCATCTTTGAGTGAAGCAACTTGATTTTGAAGGGTTTAGTCTCATTTGAAGGTGGTTGAGAAGTTTGTGCTTGCGATGCCATCCAAAAATCTTTTTTCCTTAAAACGGGCCCAACACCTATTTGCCATGCAGATTTTGTTGTTTTCTCCTTGGCACACACACTTTTAATTGCCTCTTTCTCTAACTAACATACTATATTAGTAGTTAGAGTCGTTCCTTCATAAACTAATTTTGCAACCCTCTCCTTTTTATTATTAAGAATTTGTTTCCTGATAAATTAGAAGATACAAGAATAAATGTTAAAACTACCATGAGTTGAAGGTTAACAAAATTTTATTCCAAGAACACAAGGTTTTAGCAAAGAGGGTAGGTGACATACATATTCAATATGTGCGTCTTCATTTAGCCATCCTTGCTTTTTAGCATTGAAATGCAATTTGTGATAAACTTCTAGTGAGCTAGGCGGTATTTGAGTCTCTTTATTTGTCTACAAGAACAAAAATTAGTAGTGAAGTATATTGCACAAAGTTTGATAAATATATTTTCTAAAAAACATGAAACTTACGTATATTGTTCCGTAATCTAGGTATTACCATAAACACTTTAAAAACAAATGAAAGATGCAAATGTAAATTACAAAATCAAATCATAGCACTTTAAATTATAAATTTGAATACTTACAAAGTGAAATCTGTGATTGCTTATTGATCGAGAGCCTCCTCAACTTGTAATAACTTATTTTCCTCGATTAGCTTCTATTTGATCATTATATTTCTACAAAATTAAAATTCAAAATGCATGTTAGAACCGAAAAAATAAGAAAAAAAATAATAAACAACGACCGAATTATTCAATAAAACATGTCTTAACTAATCTATCATACTTACCCAAGTTTTTTCCAATTCCCAGTAACTGCATAAGTGATTCCAATCTTCTTGACTTCGACAATCAGGCTTCATTTTTCATCTTGCCAATTGCAGATTGGTTTTTCCTCCATTCTTTTTCCAGTATGCACTCAAAGCGCCTCGTGTGCGTTTCCATTGGGCATGTAATCGAGTATTCACGTGTTCCATAAAATATCACACCCCGTAAAATCCAAGTCAGCTCAAATATTTATTTAATATTATTTGAGATGTTTAATCATATGTGGCACTCAAATTAGATAAAATTAGTGACACTTGGCACGATAGTCCAAACACAGGCATTCAAATAGTAATTTGAGGAATTACCGGAATTGCACGCACATGTCTTGAACTCACGAACGTTGGTAAATTATCGAAAAAATAATTCAAACGAACAACATTAACTAATATGTGGAAACATGACGAAATAAATTGAAACACAAGACTAAAACTATAAACGAAAACCGAACGAAAAACAAAACAGTTGAAATTGGGCAGTTGGGTCTGCCCAAGACTCGTCGCGACCAACCTAGCGAAATCCTTCGTGGTACGCAAAGGATTAGGAGGGGAAAATCAAACTCAGCCAAAGCACCTGAGGTACGCCACGACCGATGAGATTCCGGTCAACGCTAAGCGACGAACCCAAGACCGGGTTCGACTATTTTGTCCTTGGCAGTACGCCAAGATTTCCAGAGGACCCCCTTAGCGGTACATGAAGGCCCCCAGAACCTTAAAACTCTATAAATACCAACCCATTCTTTCTCATTCCATTCTTTACCTTTATACTCGAACTCACACCTAGATATCCGACCAAGGAACACTGCCAAGCTTTTCTCAGCACCTGGAAATCCATACCAAACCATTGAGAAGCCACCATTGAAGGTCTGGAGTCTTGAAGCATTGGGGAAAGGTGACTACAAGTCATTATCGATCAAGAAACCATCACCAACTTCTTTCAAGCCCTCAAACTCCTGTTATAGTCGAATCCTAGATGAACCTAGCCTTCTAAAAGAACCATGAGGTAGTTTTTATGGTTATTTGTGCATAAAAACACACATGCAAACTAAAACACACACATGCAACTCCAAAATTTGCACATGCATGAATTTATACATCTATGAACTTTTGTTTAAGGTTTTGGTCTACTGATTTGATGTATTAAAATGACCTATGTGGTGTATTGATGTCCTATGATGAGTATTGGCAATAGTTACTAAATATGGAAACTTTTACTGCGCAAGATGATGCTAGGTTGTGTTTTAAACATGATATATATCTTTAGATGATGATTTGTAGCTAATAATGTGTTTAGTAACATTTTGGAATGGCTAGATTCAAGAAATTGGAACTTAAGTTGATACGTTTCTATAAATAGAAACTTTATTTGTCAAACACATGCATTTCATGTAGATTTTGGTCATGTTAGGATATTTTGATGATGTTAAGAGTCATAGAAACGTATTAGAATGGTTTGGTTGCTGATACAATGAGTTTTTATGATAAACTTTCTATTTATGGAAACTTTAATCAGGGATTTTGGGGAAATGGAATGCATGAGCATGTTACATGGTGAAATATGATTGAAAATGCTACATTGATGATGTAAGAGTAGTTGCATGATTATTAGTATGAAAATGGGATAAAATAACATGTTTACTAAATATAGTAACTTTAGTTACATAAAAATGAAATGTGTATGCTTGATGAAATGCGACGATGTGCTACGTATGAAATCAGATCTTTCCGGGACGTTTATGCCATTACCGGAACCAATCCTTTATTTGATTCGAAGTACCTTCCACGATTATACCAGATCCTGGACACAATCTTCCTAGAGATGGAGAGCTGCTACCTTTTCTAGCCTTTGCTTCTTGCTTGCTTACCTAGCTCTTGTCTTAGTGACTCTTCTCCGTCTCTCGTAGTTCCCCCAGAAACAAAGCGGAGTTGTACCGAAATGAATTTTCCGGAGATTCTTATTATTTAATTTCAAGATTGATTTTCGTTGAAGAGTTCTCTCCATCCCTGAGTCCCCACTGACCTTTCGCTATGAGTATTGCTACAGTAAATCGAACGGGAAGATCAGTCCCAGGGCCCAATCCGTGTCCCATTAAGGTTTGATAGGGAATGGAACTAAAAGAAAGACTGCTGGAGAATATAGGTCTACTTTTTATGCTCACTTTAATGCAAAAAAATAGAAATCGGAATTCGAGCGAAATTCCTCACCGAGATGACTGGACAACCTATCAACCAGATCTCACCAGCGGAGTGATTAAAAGCGTCTTTGGCTAACATGAACATATAAGGAAAATGGCATGCTTAGAATAATAAAAGGTGACCTTTGATACAAACTTGCCAAATATAGAAATTTACTAAAAATAGAAACCTGTTAAATATGGAAACTTGTTATAAATAGTAAGTTGCTCATTGAACATGCTCTATGTGTTTACGTGTACTATGTAATAATTTATGAAGGTTAAACAAACATTAATGAACTAAACGAGTAACCAAGGGGCTGTTGAGTCAACACGGTCGAACGCGGTCAAACTTGGTCATGATCAAACACAACAACTTGGAGTTGTTTTGGCACGAACACGAACACGAACTCATATTATCTACATGATATAGGTAACAGATAAAGGACGAACAATCTTTGCACGCAAACGAACTCAATCACATGTGAGTTTACGACTCCTTCCTCTTTAAATGTTTTCAAACTTCAAACTAGGGGAGAATGCATGTAAACTATTTAACAAACATTTGATTTGATTGTTGGTTTATTGAATCAAACTCATAAGTGTTGTATATCGTATAAAGTCCTCGCACAGTCATAACGTTAATGTAACACAACAAGGTGAGCTTAGATAGTACTATTGGGTTTAACGAATCCCACCCGATGCCAATACTGACAGAAGGTCATGACGTGTTTATACTCGACCCAACGCGCCATTGTTTTTACGATAGACATGGAGGAGGAAAGAACAAGCAGTCTAATATCGATAGTGACACAACTGACACTTAGGGCTTCGGGTCTGGCAAACTTAATAAACATCATATTATAAGACAAACTTCTTACTTTACTTTGATTTAAACATGTGAACTCGCCAACTTTATATTGACACATTTAGCATGTAGGAATGCACATAAGGAAATCAACATGGGAGTCAAGCATGCATATCTAAACATTTTGAGAAACGTTTTTATATATTTGTCTTGATGTGTAAACTATTTAATATTTCGTACAAGCTTCCGCATTTATTATTTTAATTTCCGCTGTAAAACCTTTTGAACTATTTGGGACATTTATAATATATCCACGTATTTTCAAAAGCATATAGAGTTATTCTATATGACCAACGTATCTAATCCTGCCACGTGACACCTAGCAGCTTGACACCATAAGTGGTAATTTGGGGATGTGACATAAAAACTCTATCTGATCGCAATAAATTGAATCTTCCCTACATTGAATATGTATATTAACAAATAAAAAATTCATCTTAATGAATTCTCGATAATTAAAAGTAAAAATAAATGCAACTTACTTGTAGTTTTTCATACAATAGATTTTTGACATCGTTAGGTACAGATTCCCATGTATGAAAGTTCATGGGACAATAATTTTGAATAGTAATGTCACACTTAGTTGCAAATTATTTAGCTTATTAGTCCAAGATGTATGCTCCTAAATATATCTAGGATTGACATTTAATTGTAATTTATATTTACCGTAAATAGATTGTATTAGAGTCTATATATATTCTCCTCTTTGTATTATTTTCAGTATATCACTACAAGATACCAAAGTTATTATGGTATCAGAGATGTGCCGTCCCTAGCTCCAAGTTTCCCTGTCGACGATCTTCTTTTCTCCAATCAGCCACAACTGCTTCTGTATCGTCGGTCCATAATGACCATCACTGCCTTCACACCTACAGACAAAACAACCCACAACTCTCACAAGTTTGGGTTCAAATTGATTCCTACCAATTATGGGTTCTGGAAGACTATGATCCAACCTTTTCTAATCACAAATGGCATTTTTGACTACTTTGATGGTTCCCTAACCTGTCCATCTAATATTCTTTCCTCTACATCTTCTACCTCTGACAAGGAACCTGCTCCCAAACCTCAAAATAATCCAAAATATTCTGCCTGGATCTCAAATGATGCCCATATACTTATGCTTCTACTTTCAACCATCTTCGAGGCATCATTCAAGCATGTCGAAGGTGATACTTCTCGAGAACTATGGTTGGCCTTGGAACGTGCTTATGCACCACACACAGCCTCCAGCGAATATACTCTTAAAACCCAACTTCTCAAGATTGAGATGAAGCCAGAAGAAACATCTGTTAATTATATTACACGAGCACAAGAATACTCAGATGCCCTAGCAAACATTGGTGAGCCAATGAAAGACAAAGACATTGTCATGCTTGCTATTGCCGTTCTAAGAGGAATACAACTCTTTAAAACCCAACATGATTGTTAAGCAGCCTTCTGTCACTATCTTAGAACTCCGAAGTCTTCTTGCAAACCACGAGTACATGGTCAAAAAGGCTGTTCCTGGTATTCCAACAGTTAAAGCCTTCTTGATCACTACAAACAAGAATTCCTCACATTCTAATAACAGCTCAAGCACCCAACTTCCCATTAAAACCTTCAAGTTTCTTCAGCAACTAATGACCCAATTGGGCTTTAATGTTCAACCTAGATCACAAGCTAATCAGGCATTTTACACTAATTATGGATCTGCCACCCGTGGGGCTTACAATCCCGGAGGCCGTGTTCGATCAACAACCATCAAAACAACCACCAATCTGGCTCTAACACAGGTATTGATTCCAGATTTTCTTGGGCATCTAATCAAAACACAGTCTACGGTTCTTGCAACAGGTGTGGCATTGGACACGTCCCATCACAATGTCCTAATCGTGACCCATCCACCATTCGCTCACCAAGACAACCTCCACAAGAAAACTATGCTGATCATCGATCACAAGCATTATCTTAGCTGCCGGATACTATTGCTAGATGTCATGTGGCACCTGATGTCACACCTCGAGCCGACGGGGTTGGATCGGATTCCCCGTCGGGCGGAAGGTTCCCAGGGCGCGATATCGTGAGTGATAATCGTGATGATCAGATTGTTTACATTGCACATGATATAAATGAGAAATGCTAAGTAGAATAGAATTACAAAGTTAAATTACATCCGTATCGTTCATAATTTAACAATGTAAATCTATCATAAACATCATAAGATATATATCTTGTAACTGCACAAGATATACAAAATAATGGCATAATGATGTTCCAAAAGTATGCAGGGCCAAAAAATACTAAGTCTTCTATCTGAAGTCCTAGTCCAAAAGCATAAGCTTCTTAATTGACCTGTTCGTCACCTGAGAAGTCATGCAAAAATAAAGTCAACACATGGTTGGTGAGTTCATATAGTTTAGTAATTGAAAATGATTTGTAAACCTTTTTCGGTAAAGACCCTAACCTCATTAACATCACATGTAATATCCATATCAGTATGCTTATATATAGGGCATACCCCTGAGTCGAGCCAACAACCCGCCCAGACGCCGTCCCACCACATACTAATACGCATATGACACTGTTGTTAATGATAATTAAGCATTTTTACCTACCATACACTTCCATTCCACTATAGTTCTAATGTACACTCAAAACATTTGTTTAACCCTCGGGTAACAACCTTAATCTCATTAACATCACATGTATCATCCAGATCGGTATGCTTATATATAGGGCATACCCCTGAGTCGAGCCTACAACCCGCCCAGACGTTGTCCCACCATATACTAATCCACATAGGACATTGGTGTTAATGATAATTAAGCATTTTACCCCTACCATTAACCCATTTGTTCTTCAGTTCTTTGTTCCTGTAAATACAACAATTTAAAATCTCTATGGATTCTTTGAGTTCATCACACAATTATGATCAACCACAACAATTGTAGAAACAGTTAAATAAATGCTAATTAAATACATAAATAAACATTTAATAAACTCTAAGTCCTGATGATTGGGCCTTGGTCAACTCGAGTGGACTAGTCTAGCAATCAGGTACTTAGTAGTAAAGGAGATATGTAAACCTCATCAAACATGTGACCTATAATCAATCAATCTAGCTAGGACATCTTTTGATATATAGGCTTTTATAGTTCTTTAGACCGTCCATAGTTCGTATAGTTCTTTAGTTCTTTGGCACATGTTATCTTTGAGCATTTCCCAGATGTTTCTCAAAACAGTTAGGGAATACTGTAAACATCATCAAGCATGCATCTCATATTCGATCAGTCTAGCTAGGACATCTTTCAAACCTGAGAATGACACATGCTATCTTTGATGTTTCCCAGTTAGACCCTTGAAATAGTTCTTTGTACTTAGTTCTTTGAAATAGATCGTTAGTTCTTTGACAACACACCCTTGAAATAGTTCTTTGAAAATAGATCATTAGTTCTTTGAAATAGACCTTTGAAAATAGTTCTTTGTTTTAGATCTTTAGTTCTTTGAAAATAGTTCTTTGAAAATAGTTCTTTGATTTGAAACAGTTCACCTAGACAGGAGTCTAGAATAACAGTTATACATGTAAAACATATACAAAGTAAAAGCATTTAAGTAAACAATTTAAATAAAACTGTTTACGCATGCTTCTCAGCCCCGCATTTTAAAACAAAAATGTTAGAAAAGGGGCAATGAACTCACCTGTGTTGCTATGTAAATAATCTATCACAAAATGCGCGCTCGTTCTGGTAGCTTAGGTTTCTTCAGTTCCTGAGTTATTTTAAAAGAATTCGAATGCATTAAGTATACGTATTTGTCATCGTATCTAAAGTCTGGTCTCGGTGTGTATCTAAGTGTCCTATGTACTAGTGTACTTCTAAAATTTCATCTAACTAGTTTAACTTAGTTACCCATTTATAACCCACATCCCATAATTATTTACAACAAGTCTTGATTAATTTGTTTTTAATTAAGTTCACTTTAAGTTAAACATAATTTAGAAAATCATTCAATTCAATTTTAACAAGATTTATAGGCCATTTCTTTTATCAAAATATCATTCACTTAGCTCCAACTAATAGTTAACATGTGATAGACTTATCTAAGCCCGTTGAGCCCACTTAGGCCCGCTTGAGGATCTTTGATTTCCATTTGATCACAACCAAGTTCTTTGAATAATTCAACATAAATAATTAAATTTAATTATATATGTTAGTTACACATCTCATGTAATATCCCAAGGGTCCAAGTGTTTATAGTTAAACCTATTAACAATTAGATCCTTAATTGAATTTCTTGATCTCCATTATTTCCCAACTAAAGTACCAAGGGTTTTTAATCCACTAGATAGATGTTAACTCTCATGTTGGGTTGTGGGTGGACTTAAAGAAAATTGCAACCCTAACCCAATGACCTAACCTTCCTTTTTCATTTAAAATGGTCTTAGTAAACACCCATGTACTTATCTTGATTTCTCATGCACTCACCATCCTAGTATCAACATATTTATGTTTATAATAAGTTTAATATACATGGGATCAGCGAAACTATGAGTAACCAGGGTAGGCTCAGCTAAATCAAAGAAAATAATCCTAGGTTCGTTGCCATCTTAAGACAGGTTTGGCCAACATCATCAAAATCCTTGGGTTCGCTGACTGCCAAGGTTCGGTTAACAACATACAAGGTTCGGCTAGGATTGCTTGGACATGCATTGTTCGTTGTATTCAAATAGGTCCGGCTAGTCATGAAGGGTTTGTCTAAGTAGAAGGGGAAGGTTTGGGACGCATGGGTTCGTGGAGGGTAAAAGGGTTCGCACCATTGTTCGTGAGTCCTAGGGTTCGCCACCCTAGGTTCGGCTAAGGCAAGACCACAAGTTTGGTTCTCTTACTCTGGTTTGCAACAGGTTCGCAGCAGAAAGTCACAGGTTCGGTGCAGGAGGTGCAGACTACACGGTTCGTGACTCAGACGTGCAGGTTCGTGGTTCAGGGTTTGCCCAATGTGCCCCTAGGTTCGCTCTTCTGAACTCGTTATGGAGAAGGTTCGGCCGGCTGTATTCATCCACGAACCTTGTTCCATCTCCTTCATCATCCAACCTAACCTATTTCAAATTAGTTCCTAACGCCTCCTAGTTGATCACAAAGGTCCAGCTAAGTGTTTTTGTGCGTTTTTGGTTCGGTTATACAACAACAACCATAAGGGTCGCTATACTCATTAAAACCGAAATAAAAACGGGAATTTACCTCAAATTCTACGGATAAAAGCTCAAAATCCTTGTACTTCTGTGATCTACTCGATGAAGTGGTCGTTTTGACACTATAAACTCTTGAATCCGACGAGAAACAAGCTCCAAATCCTAGAGAGAAGTTTGAGGTTTTAAAGAGTATGTAGAGAGAGAGAGATAGACGAATTGTGGGAGGAAGAATGGGTTGGTGGGGTTGGTTGGGGAAGTAATGGCTTCATTAAATGTTTCAAATCAACCGGTTAAGTTTGGTCTCGATCGGTTTTGCGTATAAGTTCGGTTTCTCGTGATTTTCGCGATGAAACGACATGGTTTATAAAATAGGATTTATAAATTTAATTTAAGTGGTTATTCCTAGTAAATTAACTAATATACTTTATTTATTTTAAATTTTCAAAATATCAATTTGCTGTTTAAATCGAATCGTACGGTCGTCGCGCGTATTCGTTCGAATCGTCACTCGTACGAACACGACGATAACTATACTTGTCAATATTGTTTTCTAATTATCGAATATCATTCAGAACGTTAAACCTTATGATTTATTCGTACAGATCGTCACCGATACGAATAATCCGTCGATTTAGCATTCACGTAATAACATCCGTGTGTTTTGTTCTATAAAGCCTCACATACGTTCATACATAATAAATCCTAACAATTAATCACACGATGGTTCTGTGTTGCCATATAATTATCTGACTAATAAACCGTAGTTATGAACTTTGTTTCTCTGAAATAGTTCTAAGTTTGCTATATGATAATATCAAATGATAATGATAATTGATATGAATATGAAATGCACTGAAATGTATATAGTTCGTACCTGTTTACTGTTCATGTTACTGTTTAAGATCACTGTTCCGGTACGGTTCCGGCACTGATGTTACACCTGATCTCAGTGGTTTTGTGGACTTTGAACCTTGTCACGGTAAGGATTCTCTATTTGTTGGCAATGGCACAAGCTCATCCATTCTTCACATTGCCTCAACAAAATTTGAATCACCTAAAACAAAATTCTTCATGTTCCTGAAATAAAATGAAACCTTCTTTTTGTACAACGTTTTTGTCAAGACAATAATGTATTCTTTGAATTTCATGCTACTTTGTTTTGTGTTAAGGATACGGTTACCCGCACTATCCTCCTCACGGGTCCAAGTGAAGATGGTCTCTATTCATTTCATCATTCCCCAAATTCATCCTGTTTCTCATGTTGCTTTTTCAAGTATTCTAACCTCTCCTACAACTTAGCATCAATGACTTGGACATCCTGTTGGAAAATAAGGACTGATGAGCAAAACCACTGAAGCCAGACAAATAAACAAACCGCATAATGACCAACCACGGATGCTTCTCTTTTGATTGAAGAACTGCTTCAGCATCAGAAGATCAACAGCAGAATATTCGCCAAAAAGAACTACCGCTGAACTTATCTACCTCGGAAGATACTAGCTGATCATGATACCCTCGTAAGACATCCATTGCATCGGAAGACATCAAATGACTCAGAAGACAATCTCCTATTCCGAAATAACTGATTGTTTAATCATCTTCCGATAAATATCTTCCGAAAGAATAACCACTGAGCATCAGCACAACTACCTCAACCTCGAAAGACCTGAAGACTCTTGATTCTGTTGTTGTTGACTTTGTATTTGTACTAGTCTGATGATTCAGTGTATGTAACAGTGTCAGCTATTTGTCTTATTATTTCTTGTCTTGTATCTCAGAATGTTGGGTATTTAAGTCCTAACATTCTCTGAGTAAAATGAATTACTTCCCCTAAAATTCCTTGTGCTTTCTATCTGTTCTTATCTCTCTCTTTAGCAAGAAACTAAACAACGAAAATAACCTTGTGCAAAACTTTATAGGGAGCTAATACCAAAGCTTTGACTAAGTGTCTAAAGCCCTTGTTCTTGGTAAAACAGCATCTCCTCGGGTTTCTGTTTTCAACAATTGGTATCAGAGCCTTGTCCTTAGTCTTCGTTTAACCATCAAGACTAAAACTCAAAGCCCTCATCGATATCTTGTTGTTTAGTTTTCTATGTTTTGTCTTTTCTGTCTTTCTACTTTTTAAATATGCAGGAGTCTGGTTTTTGAATTAAACTGTGTTCAAAAATCATTCTAACAAACTACCTTGAGAACTCATCATTCTTTGATTTACTCATAACCGTTTGTGAACCCATGGCAGGAAAATTCATCGTAGACCCCCATAACACTGGCTTAGTCATGAAGCCACCAATCTTGGTAAGGAATCAATACAACATATGGCAGATAAGGATGTTACATTTCCTATCCAATAATCATACATGATGTTGGAAGTCCGTGATGTTCAGACCTCATAAACCAATGGTCTTGGACACGGAGACTAGAGACCATGTCCCTAAGGATCTTCGAAATTACACCGTAGAAGACTACCAGAAGTTAGAGCTTGATGCCAAGGCACATGCTCAACTGGATATGGCCCTCCCAAATGAAATATATTATGGTCTTCTTCACCACAAGTCTGCTAAAGACTTGTGGGATGCTCTAAAAGAGCAATTCGGTGGTACCGACGATGTTGTGGCTAATACAAGGGAGATATTATCCCAAAAATATGAGACATTCTGCCAACTAAATAATGAGTCACTGACTCAGCAGTTTGAAAGGTTCACTTCTTTCTTAAGTGAACTAAAATTAGCTGGTCAAGTGTACCCCCTATCTCTGTTCTCAATCGTTTCTTGAGATCTATGCCTGATAAATGGGAAACTTATTCCATAGTCATGAGATCTTCGCCAGATGTCGGCAAACTCTCACTTACCCAACTCCATGGTAAGTTGCTCACCTTTGAGCGAGAGATTGACCAAAACGAAAACTAATAAAGTCTGGTAAATCAATTGACGAGTACGTTGAAGGTAACACAACTCTTCTCAGTCATAACTCTGAGACAAATGATTAGGGTTATGATGAATACATTGACATAACTACTGGCATCACCTCTTCTTCTTGTGATGACCATTCCCCTATTTCTGATCGTCTGTGTTTTATCATGGATGATCTCCATCAGGTTCCAAGTGATGACTTGGAAGAGATGGACATTCTTCATCAACTGGCCCTCTTGAGCATAAGAACTAATAAGTTCTACAAGAGGACAGGAAGAAAATTTCCTGGTATTCATGGGAAAACAGGATTGGCCTAAATAAGGCTAAGGTCCAATGCTATAGTTTTCATGGCACTGGATACTTTGCCAAGGAATGCAAAAATGCTCCCAACTCTAACTCTTCACCGTATGTGACTTTCCCAAACACACACTCATGTACTTCTACAACACCTTTTTATTCTTCTCCTTCTTCTTCCTCACCTTTTAGAAGGCACAACAATTCTCAGGAGTCAGCACACATTGTATAGAACTCTCCTTCTACCAGTGTACAATATGTACAAGCTGGCAATGGTAGCATGTATCAGCTCACCCATGCTCCTCTTCAAATTGTTGCACCATCCCCTTCACAAATAAATGCACCAGGCCCTGCTGTCCAGTCCTCTTCTTCTAGTCAACCGGCTCTTTTCACCCAAGAGTACGTAGACTGGAGCAGCCTGCCTGAAGATGTAGGCTATGCCCTCACCACCTCTGAACCAATAGAATTTGCTCTCATGGCTGTTGGTGAAGATCCTACTCCTTCTGACCAACCTGAAGCAGACACTCCTGATGCGCATGTATCTTCTTCTACTCTGGAAAAACTGTGCACCGATGCATGCATTGAGGCTTTTGCAAAATTAAAGAAAGCCAACATGTTGCTTCAGCAACAAAATCAAGAGTTGGAGCAACTGCTAGCTAATAAAAACTCAGAAGTAGAAAAACTAATAAAAAATAAAGATAGACAAATCTCTATCTTAAATACTGAAAAATCTAACCTACAAGCTCTATTTGATTTGCAAAATGAAAAATATGCAGCTTGTAGAGATGAACTGTTTCAAACCAAAGTCAACTGTGACAAATGGGTTGAATCCTGCAAAGGATTCAAAATGCTTCTTAGTAAGAAAGTCCACAGTAAGGCTAAGTTCGGAATCGGGTACAATTACACTAGTCCTCCAGAGGACTATGCTCCTATTGACAATGAAACAAATGAGATTGATTCTGAACCTATCTCCCTGATGAAATTCCAGCCATAAAAATCACACCTCCAAGAGTGTATCAACCTAGACAGTTTCCTACGTTTGTTTATCCCACAGAAACTAACGTGGAAAAACTAGAAGAGACACACTTTGAAAGTGATCATAACAATAATTCTTCTGAACAAACTGAGACTGCTCCAACCATGAGCTCTACTCAAAGTTCGGAAGGCACAACTCTTCTTGAAACCTCTGATAATCCTGTGGCCCGTTTTGACAAAGGAAAGAGGCCCATGGTTGATATCAGATTCCCTCCTTCTCATCCTCACCCACCTTATCCAATAATGAAGGCAAATAAGCCTTTCATCCCCAACTATTCTTCACTATCTCCTGCTTGTCTAAAGTGTTTCAAGTGCAATCACACCACTGATAACTGTTGGACAAAAACTCCTTTGGAGAAAGCTAGAGATAAACTAAATGCTGAAAAATTGAGAGTTGAACAGGCTTCTTCATCTAAAGGGAATCTCCCCAATAAGATGAAAAAGTCTAAGAAAGCAAATAGATCATCAGCTAACAATGCAATAAGACCTAACCCTCATTCATCTCTTCGCTTGTCTTCACCTCTATCTACTTCTCCCGGACCATCCATTCTTGGTACACCACCTTCTTATTACGTGGTGACTCCTGCTACCTATTCTCCTGCTGCTGTGAACCCTTCTTCCATGGATTCACAAATCAACATCTTGCATCAAAATCAGCAACAGCTGATACAAATGATGCAGAAGTTGATAAATAACACTCAGCAAAACAAATAAGCATCTAATATGCTCTCCTCTTTCTTCTAAGAATAAACAATGACCCATATCTAACCTATTGCATTTGATCCTCATGTGCAGAGACCTTCTTCAAACCAAAATCATCTATGTTATGTGGACAGTGGAGGCTCTAGGCACATGACATGATGCAGATCCATTTTAAATAACTTCATTCCAAAGAATAGAGGATTTGTTTCCTTTGGAAATAATGCAAAGGGTTGGATAGTAGGGTCTGGTTCTATCCTGAGTGGAAAACTGCACTTCAAAATTGTAAGCTTAGTTGAAAAACTCAAGTTTAATCTCTTGGGTGTTTCACAACTAGCAGACAAGAACTTTAGTTCAGTTTTCACCAAGGACAGTTGCAAAATTCTTTCTCCTGAAATAAATTCAAAAATAAAGATCTTAATTGATCAACACACCTTGCTAACGGCGAAAAGAAGTGGAAATGTCTACGTTGTAGACATGATCACTGATTCTCAAACATCTTCTCCTACATGTTTGATAGCCAAAGCATCATCTTCTGAAACTGCTCTTTAGCACAGAAGATTCAGTCACCTTAACCACCAAACTCTTCATAAGTTTTCTACCCTTTCTTTAGTAAGAAGATAGCCCTCCAAAGAATTTCACTTTGAAGGTCAGTGTGAATCTTGCTTAAAGGGAAAGCAACATAAAACATCACATAAGTCTATTGAGGAATCCAAATCAACTAACTGTCTCAATATGCTTCATATGGATCTGTTTGGTCTAGTGAAGGTAGCCAGTTTGGCAAGGAAGAGATATTGTTTAGTTGTTGTGAATGATTACTCAAGATTTTGCTGGACCTTCTTCCTCTTCAGCAAAGACCTGACTTATGATAAAATAATTGCCCTTATCATTCAACTTGAAAGACAATTTGGTCTTTCCATCAAGACAATAAGGAGTGATAATGGCACAGAATTCAAGAACCTGGTTCTTCTTAAGTTATGCATCTCTAAAGGAATCCTCAGAAAATATAGTGTTCCTAGAACTCCTGCTCAAAATGGAGTTGTGGAAAGAAAGAATAGGACACTTATTGAAGCTACAAGAACTATGCTTGCAGACTCAAGATTACCTTTATCTTTCTGGGCTGAGGCAGTAAACACTGCTTGCTATGTCTTAAACAGAGGTCACATTGTGAAGAGACATAACAAGACTGCCTATGAAGTCCATCATAACATAAAACCTCTCATTTCTTTCTTCAAAGTTTTTGGGTGTCCTTGTTTCATCTTGAATACAAAAGACTCTTTGTCCAAGTTTGTTGCTAAAGTTGACTCTGGATATTTTGTTGGATACTCTCAGACCTCTAAGGCTTACCGAGCTTTCAATCTTAGGACCAAAATTATTGAGGAAATATTGATGTTAAATTCAATGAACTTGCATCAACTTCCTCTTTCCCATCTGCTCCTGATGACCTCTTTGATCTTGAAAGCTTCACCTACATTTCTTCTACTCCTTCTTCTCATTCTTCAGAATCGTGTCAAACCTCTGAATATCTATCCTCTCTTGAAGAATATTCAGTATCTCAATTCTTTACCTCTATTCCTTCTTATCAAATAAATCCTCAAGACCAAGATGAACAAATATCTACTCCCTTATCCCCAGCTTTGGATAATGTACCTGTAGATATTCCTGAACATGTTTATGCTTCCCCACTAGAAAACTCTCCTGGCCCCACTGAAAAATTCATCTTCTTCCGATGCTGCCTCTACAAATAACTGTTTGGACATCATTCCCTTCCAGAGAAATCATCCTTCAGAGCAGATCTTAGGTGATTAAAATAAAGGTGTTCAAACTAGGAGCCAGATTTCAAACTTCTGCCTTCATGCAGCCTTTTTGTCCCAAATTGAGCCTTCCAAATATCAGGAAGCTCTCAAAGATAATAATTGGGTGGAGGCTATGCAAGATGAACTATTACAGTTCAAAAGGCAAAATGTTTGGTCTCTCTGCCCCTTGCCAGCAGGAAAATACCCTATCGGAACTAGATGGATATTCAGAAATAAAATGGAAGACAGAGGAATCGTGATAAAAAATAAAGCCAGATTGGTATTACAGGGGTTTTGCCAAGAGGAAGGCATCGATTATGATGAAACCTTTGCTCCCGTGGCCAGACTAGAAGCCATCAGACTCTTCCTAGCATTTTCTAGATCCCATAACATAAAGGTATATCAAATGGATATAAAAAGTGAATTCATGTATGGGACTATAAAGGAGGAAGTCTATGTCTGTCAACCTCCAGGGTTTGATGATGTTCATCATCCTGATTGGGTGTACAAAATAGACAAAGCACTTTATGGTCTGAAGCAGGCTCCCAAAGCATGGTATGACACTCTTTCTCAGTTTCTTCTTTCTAATAAATTTTCTTGGGGAACCATTGATAAGACTTTGTTCATCAAGAGGGTAGACAAGGAACTTTTGCTGGTCTAGATTTATGTCGATGACATCATTTTTGGATCAACAAAACCTTCCTTGTGTGAAAAATTTTCTAAATTAATGTCTTCTAAGTTTGAAATTAGTGTTTTAATTGAACTAAAAACATTTTTAGGACTTCAAGTCAAACAAACCCCCAATGGAACTTTCATTCATCAATCTAAATATGTAAAGGATCTTCTAAATAAAGTTGATATGAATGATTGCAAAATAATTTCTACCCCCATGGCAACAACTCCAGGAATAAGTCTAGATGAAAATGGTGAACCTGTAGATCAAACTCTCTACAGGTGCATGATTGGATTTTTGATGTATCTTACTGCATCAAGGACAGACATCATGTATGCAACATATGTTTGTGCAAGATACCAGTCTGCCCCCAAACAATCCCATTTGTCATTTGTGAAGAGGATACTCAGATATCTTAAAGGCACTCCTGTGCTAGGTATCTGGTGTCCTGCTAATCAAACTTGTAAGCTTGTTGGTTTTTCAGACAGTGATTATGCTCGATGCTCACTCACCAGAAAGTCTACTTTGTGAGGATGTCAGTTCTTTGCTAATTGCTTAGTGTCTTGGCAAAGAAAAAAACAAACGTCGGTGTCAAATTCAATTGCTGAAGCTGAGTACATTGCAGCAGCCCATTGCACTGCCCAAATCCTTTGGTTACAATACCAACTGTTGGATTTTGGAATAACTGAACTAAAAACACCTCTCTTAATAGACAGCGAAGCTGCCAAAAACATAATAAAGAATCATGTCTACCATTCTAAAACCAAACACTTAGAAATAAGGCATCACTTTATTAGAGACTGTTTTGAAAAGGGACTAATTGTCCCGGAACATGTCTCTACAAGTGACAAGATTTCGGACATATTTACCAAATCTTTGGACTCTTCAACCTTTTCTAAGTTTGTGGCCAAACTGGGAATGATAAATATGAGCTAATAAACATGGTTAAGAATATGTTTCTTAAACCTTTCAATAAATATATAAAAGGATAATTTTCAATAATTATCCTAACAACGGATATTTGATAAACCACTAATAAAGTGACCTTGGTCTCTCAGTGGTTATCCAAAACATGGATAGGATCAGTGGTTATGTGTCACACCCCGAGCCAGCGGGCTGTATCGACTTTCCCGTCGTGCGGAAAGTTCTCGGGGCGCGATATCGTTTGATAATCGAAATGATCAGATTGTTTACATAGCACATGATAAATAAATGAGAAATGCTAACATGACCATGAAATAGAATTACAAAGTTAAATTACATTGTTTCCTCATAATTTAACTAAGTAAATCTAATCAAAAGAATCAACGAGTTTATATCTTGTAACTGTACAAGATATACAAACGATGATTCACTGTTTTGTCGTTCAAAAGTATGCAACACCAAAAAGTAGCTAGGCCTTCTTAAAGTCCACTAGCTATGTCCCTGAATGTCTGGTGACTAAACCTGTTCGTCACCTGAGAAAACATGCATATAAACAAAGTCAACACTAGGTTGGTGAGTTCATAAGTTTGATATTTGAAAGCCTTGAAATGTTCACATACACAATCACAATGTCATACTTGTTGTTTGTAAGTTGCTTGATTCACCCGTTCACACAATGGCCATTCCATAGTTATATTTACAAGTAATCTCATCCTATTAGCTATGCTTATATATAGGGAATATGTAGGGGAACAAGCCCCAGCCAACATCCCACCACGTATCTAATAGAACTTAATACCACTTGCAATACAACTATGAATCCCCATTTTCATTTCACCCGTCCGTTTGTATTCATCACCCATTGAATCATATGTAGAATAATATAATATGAGGAGTTTAGTTATCAAACCGAAGTATTGATAAACCCTTGATGTGTTAAGGAAATTAGATTAATTTAATCTGGTCCTTGTTATTATTCTATTTCTTGTGGGGTTAAATGTCAATCACTTTTAAATAATAAGTGTGAGTTAACCAAATGTTATATGTTCTCAACTTGAAGTGCATAGAGCCTAAAAGGAATCCATTGCAATCCTCACGTAATCAGATTACAATGCATCCGATTTACCTCTACCACTTTGTATTACCGTAGGCCTCATCGAAACTGTTACTAGTAATATGACATGAGAGAAAATAAATTTCTCAGTCAACTAGTCAACAGAACTCGATGGATTAATTACAATATCACTGTCGAATGATATCATCATGTGTCGTTTACCAGACCTGACTGATCGTCGCCATGTTGCCGGTCATACGTTACCGGCCAATTGATGTTACGATTAACATACCGACCTCACTTGCCGGAGGTTTGTCAAACCTATGGTACCACTATGCTAACGTCGGTTTAGATCCCACTAAATTAACTGGTAAACGATTCTGAGAAGGGACTTACAATGAAACTTGAATATATGGCACATGATTGAAATGATATAATACAGACAGTTCGATAGCAATCAATTGTATTGTGTTCATCAATGTTGTGTGTTCTCATTGTTGCTAATAAAGTTATATAAGATCTTGTCTTATTAAACAATATTAGTTGTTGTGTGAATGATGATGTTATCATGAAAGTACATTATCACGATTATCATTCCTTGTTGTTCCATATAGTCACCCTGTTGTCACTAAGATGTAGTAAGAACTAGTCTTACTACACTTAGTCGACTCAGGTGGTGGATGATACTTGTTTCATGTTATCTTGTAATTTGCATCGAGTTGTAAATTAAGTGTTATAGAACTAGTCATATTACACTTAACTAACCCTGATGTTGAATGATATTATGAAGATAAGTTATCTTCCTATCATTCTTGTTTGTTGTTGTTGTCATCATGTTCACGTCTGATAATCTCATTTTCTGTTCTTGTAAGAATAATTAAGAATTGTAAGATGTACTCTTACAACTATGTTATTCTATTGTGTTGATGAGTTATGAAGTTATATTATCATATTCATCTTAGTTGTTCCTCTCATATCATGGTCATACAAGCATGCATACAATGATAAACGATAATAAGTCAAGCAATATTATCTAAATCAAAGCATAAGCAATATGTTAAACATAAAACTTTTAAGTAAATAAAAGTTAAGCATGTTTCTCAGCCCCGAGAGTTTAAAATCAGTTAAGATTAGAAAAGGGGCATATGAACTCACCTTGTAATTGATGTGGTTGACTTAGCTTAAACAAGAAATGCACGCGCTCTTTGTTGGATTTGTTGTTGTATTCACGATCCTGTATTGATTTCACGTTGTATGTAACTTATGAGCTCATGTATAAATGTTTGTGTGTGTGTATGTGTTAGCCCTATAGTTGGCTAACACTCCTTGGCATTGGTCATCATTCGGCCTTGATTACTTGCTAGGGATTATACTTAACACTTAATCAAATTTAAATAAGCTTATTTCCTTGTGTTATTAACTCTTATGTTTCATTTGATTTTGATCCTTGTCATAGTGTATAGCCTTGTAAACTACCATAGTTTATGAGTATAAATTTAGATTTTTCGATTAAAGGTTAGAACCCTTAACATTTTGTCATTACTTGTGAGTATTTTTGAGAGACAAGGTTTTAGGACTTAGAAAATTTCATAAGCTTCAAACCCTAACACCTTTGTAGTAATTTATATTGACAACCCACGCAAGTGATCATTAGTATTGATGTAAAGTGTTTTACATCATTTGTTATTTGGGCCGAATGAGCCAAAGTGGGCCGAAGAATCAATTGGGCTAGACCAAACAAGTGTGGGCTAAAGCAACGGGTTTGGGCTAATCAATTGGGCCGAGTGTATATTGTTGGGTCCGAATGAATTTAACCGGGCCGAAAGGGAATGCGTGGGCTGAATAAGAGTTTTGGGTCGAAGTGGTCTCATGATCAAGGGTTCGGTCTTCATGGGATCAGCGAACCTATTAGCTACATCCATAAGGTTCGATGGGGGTGGTTCCCAGTAGAAGGTTCGTGCTTGCTTGTTTAGTGGCTCCCTCGTAGGTTCGGTGACCACCCCAGGTTCGTAGGTCCTGAGGTTCGCCATGCAGAAGGTTCGTGATCAGGAATGGTTCGTGGCTGTTGAGGTTCGGCAGCAGCTGGGTTCGCCCATGTTAGGTTCGACACTATAGGGTTCGGTTGATCAAAGTTTCGACTGGTAACAGGTTCGCCAAATGCATGAAAGGTTCGCCCTGGATGATGAAGGGTTCGGCTGATGGTGTCGGTTCGCAAGTCATGCACAGGTTAGGCAAAGTAAGAGCTGTAGGTTCGGCAGTGGGTGAAAGGTTTGCGGCCACGCCCAGCTTCGCCTAGGTTCGGCTGGTCGAAGGTTCGGCCAGCCCAGCTCTCTTGCAAACCTGCAACTCTTTGTCATCATCTCCCTCGATCATCAACCTTTGTAGGGCTGTTTTCATGGTAGTGTTAAGCGAAGATCATTTATCAGGAGTGTAGGGTTCGAAGGAGGTGATATAGAGCCGGCTAGGTTGATGGGTCGAACTAGGGGTATACAAAAAACCTATTTTTCCGAACTTTCATGGCTTATTACCTCGTTTTTGGCTGGACAAAACCTCAGATCGGTTGTACTACCTTGTAGAGGATGATTGTAGCTACGTGTGGACACAAAGAACGCCCGATTTCGTCCACAAACAAGAAGATATGGAGGTTTGAAGTTGAAATTCTAGTGAGAGAGAGTAGGTTCGTGGATGATGTTTTAGAGAGAGGAAAAGATGAGATAAATGAGAAATTATGCCTCATTTAGTCTTTATATACCCCAAGGGTATTCGGGTTCGTTTCGGTTGCTCGGTTTTCGTCTCCGTTGCGTTTCCGGATTGTTACGCGAATTTTACGTATTTTAAATAAAAAGGATTTATTTTAAATATTTGGAAAGTGCTTATTCCTAGTAAATCTTTTACATTTTATTTTTATTAAGTTATTTTATCGAAAACGATTAATTTAAAGTTTTCGTCAGATCGCGTCACCTTCGCGCGTATTTGTTCGAATCATCACTCGAACGAACACGACGTTGGTTTCACTTTCAGATTCTTGTTTTCTACTTTTCAGTCATCATTTCATAACGTTAAACTCACATATATGTTTGTGTGAATCGTCACCCACGCAAACACCCTGTCAGTTCGTTATTCTGAAATAACACTGAAATTGTGTTTTGAATTGTGTTTCCTCTTTGACGGACTCAACTAAATTCCTGTTTTCACGTTGTTTTCGTACTAATTTGTCGGCCATCTGATTCCTGTCATCTATGGATATCAGATCGCAACCGACATTTTCTTGTTGTTTACTTGTACACTGTTGTTTCTCTTGATTCGTTATATTAATTGTACTTAGGTTTTTACCTAAATACATACAACTATTGCTTACCATGAGTTGTTGTACATATGGTATTTAAGCTTTCACATATATACATACAACTGTTTCTTGTATTCTGAATTATGTTATCACAAACACTGTTCATGCAATTGTATTTACACACAGTAAATAGTGAAAGTACACATACCGTACGGACTTGCCGGACGATCAGGTACTGGATGTCACATTATGCTAGCCATTGCTTCATCTATCCAGGGTTAAAAATTTCCGTTGTTACATTTTAAACCTTCCGTGGTTTCTTTCCCTTCCGATGTCTATTCCTTCCGAGACTTTTAACCTTATCACTTATCCATGGTTACTTTGCTTCCGAGGATAAGGCTCTTCTGAGGCTAAAAATCTCTTCCGTGGTTAACTATTTTTCTCTATAGTTAACAAATTCTTGAAACTTACGCCTGATTAGACCATCGCTAATCACTATGCAAGATTAGACTCCCTACAATTAATTGAATTGACCCTCATTAATTGTTCTCATGGCTCGATAATATCTTCTCATTTTACCTTTCTACCCTTCTCCTCTCTAATGACCACTGATCTTATTTATATCAGTGGTTATCTTCTTAAGTTGTTCAGTTCTTTCATAATAACTAAACGAAGTTTCTTAATCTTCTTTTGATCAAGAAAACCCTTTCAAATTCAAATCTTCTGAATACTGCTTATGGCGAAGGACAACTGCTTGTCAGGCATGTCGCCTGGCACGACGCACTGGTGTAACGGCATCGGACCAGGCTTCATTCCTTACAAAGATTTGTCTTTACATCAGGGCGTGCATGAACGTACTCATTTGTCGTTTGTTCTTCTCTCTCTTGCTCACAGGTTTGTCCAATGGGTAAAAACCCTAAGGTAAAACTTTTGGTAAGTTATAAGTAGTGGAGGTTTTTATTTTTGAAAACGCCCTTGTGTGCAAACGGTTAAACTTCTTCATCTATTTTTCTCTAAATTTAAGGCAAAGATTTGTAATCCAACTTTGCACTCATAACTGCTCGGTGTTCATCGTCACAAAAATGGCATCTGAAGTTCTGAAAGTCAGGCCGATTTACAACCTCAGAGCCTCCCTTGTTAAATCTTCTGAGTACCTTCACTATAACGAAGCAATCGATATTCTGGTAAATTCCCTCGTTCATACTTCTCTTATCCTAAATCCCCCTATTTCGGAAGTTACTCTAAACAGTTTTGGGCAAACTCAACCTTGGTGACAAAGGATGACTCTGTTGAAAGCATCGCTTCGGTTGTCGCTGGTCAACAAGTCACCCTCACCCCTTCCAAAATAAGTGTTGCCCTAAATCTGAACGACACCGAGGCTCCCACAACTATTTATTTAAAACTTCTCCATAATGCTTTTGTTCTGTGTGATTATCAGGGTGACCTGAAAAACAGGACCTTGTACAAATCTTTAATCTACCCTAAGTACAAGTTCCTATATCACGCGATTTTACAGTGTCATTCTCAAAAGTCGACAAGTTGGGTAGAAATGCGATATGACATGCAATATGTCGTACGCTATTCTGTCCAACGAAAAAATCAACTTGTCACAAATAATTTTTGATCATCTGGTACATCACCAGAAGAGCCCCAAATTTCTATTGTATCCTAGATTTGTGATGGATTGCCTTTTTGCTGATCTTAATAATGTTTGGCATATTGCTCCTCTTTCTACTATCAAGAGCATTGACAAACATGTGTTCACTAGATTGAACATTGATGCAAGAACATGGATGACACTGAGGAAACACCCATCCTTGGTGAGCCCACATCCACCTCTTCTTCCACACCTGTACAGGTACCAACTAAAAGGAAAACTTCTACCAAAGCCTCTAAACCTAAAAAGCCCAAAAAGACTGTTCAGGAAGATGAGATCCCTGAATATGTCTCTGCCCCTACTGGGCAATTGGATACATCTGTTCCATCCTCACAGATGAATCAAGAATCTCCACCTAATCTAGCTCCTCATCAATCCTCTCAACAGGATGATGTTGTACTCCAAAGGGAACCCTCTCTACCCACTGAAGTGTCACTTGATACTCAAATGGAAGTCCAATCTCCCAAGGACACCTCTGCTTCTTCTCCATAAAAGGCCCCTCACTCTCCTACCCATGTTCTCCATGAGATTGATTATGTCTTTAAGCGACTTGGTTCTCCTCCACCTACACCAATAGAGGAACAACCACATCAAACCTTTGCTCAAATTCATCAATCTTCTACCCATGGAGAAGAGGATGAGATCAGGATGACCAGTCCATCTAGACATCTTGATCATATATCTGGAGCATCCATCTTACATGAGAACCCAATGGGATCTCATTTGAATGGATTAGGCGATAAGACTCCCGGTATGGCAACAGCCCATGAAGTTCTTGAAACTGAGGCTGGAAATCCCCAAAACCAAGAAAAAGGGGTCCATGACATTCCTGAGATGAACACAGGTCATGATAAAACTGACTCACTAGTGAGGGATTCGGATGACATTCGTAAAAGGATGGACGAATCGGATCTTAAAATAAAGGAATTGACGGATTCTTTTGCTCATATTCAGGATGATTTAACCAAACTCACTGAGTTAGTCACAAAAGTCTTGAATAACCAAGTCCTGCAACCCAAATCCATCCCCAAGTAGGCACCTTCACTTGAAGGTACACTCTACCTACTTCCACTGACCCCACCTTCTCAGGCCAAGTTTTTCAAGAAGTGTTAAACCCACTTCTTACTGCCCATCTCACCACCCTGCTTCAAAACTTTACCCAACAATTCCTCACCACTCAAAAATCCAACTGGATCTACTGAAAATTTCAGTAGATACCAAAGTCTCCTCTTTACAACATGAGGTTTCTAACCATACTCGTTTTATAGAGTCACTTACAGGGATTGCTCCTCCTTCTCCCTTGTTCAAGGAACAGGCTGATGAAGCCAAAAAGAGGGAGAATGAAATGATCTTGTCTGCTGCCCAAGCTGCCAAGAGGGCAGAAGATAAAACTGAGCAAAGGAGGATGAAGGAAATAAGATTGAAAAATCAGGAGGCACTCCTCAAAGCAACACTGGATCAACAGTTCCAGACTGAAGCTGCCAAGGCTAACTCTGAGCAGAAGCAAAGGGAAGCTGAAGCTCAAATAAACACCGGCACATCTGGTGTATCCAGAAAACCCAAACCTTCCAAATCAGCTCCCACTGAGACAATAAAGCCCACAACCGCTGCCCCCCTTCTTTTACCTCAACTACTCAGGACATACCAATTCCAACTGGCTATGTCCAATCAGAGCATAATCCCATCTTCCCTAAACAGATCTCCCCCACCATATCTATCCCTTCTTCACCCATACACACAAATAAAGAAAGCTCACCTACCCTTTCTCCAAATTCAGCCTCTCAAACCCTCCTAGAACTATCCTCACAAACCTCCCTTCCTACCACTCTCAATGCCTCCAAAATTGGCCAAAAACCAGACCCAATAATCACTCAGTCTTTCTCAAGAAGACAAAAGAGTGTGGCCAGAAAAACCAAAACCCCCAATAACAAAGCTTTAACCCCTGCTCAAGAACCTAGCTCAGACTTAAATGAATCAGCCAATTGCCTCTCTTATTTCAAGAAAGAGAAGGCTCATATTGGTTGATGACGATGAGTCTAACCTGCCCAAAACCACCATAGCTCCCTCACCAATAAGTCAGCAGATGCTGAGAAATCAAAAACTTCTCTAATAAAGGAGTCCTATTCACCTGTAAGGACATTCCCTTCCGATGAAGACCTTCGGAAGACAAAGCATAAAGAAACGGAGAAGGAAAATAAGATCATGTCCGGTCTAAAAGCCACCGGTCTCTCAGGAGATGAGCTGGTTAAGACCTGTCAGGAACAAATTGCCTTGTTGGATCAGCAGCAAGATAAAGCCTATCAGGCTGAGAGGGAGCAGCTGATCAATTTTTTGCTGGATGAAGGGAAGTACAAAGTTGAAAACTTCAGCAACTGGGATATTACTAGCCTCAGAAATGAAGCTGATGTTTTATTCAAAAGAATGCAGAAGTCAAGAAGAAAACGACCATTGAGCAGAGAAAAAGAATGAAGCACATCCTCATCCAAAATCAATGGGGACCAAAGAATACAATAACAAGATGGAGAGATGATGTTCTGTTTGATGAATGGTCAAAGTTCAAAAGAGAGAACAGTGATCATCCTAAGCTTTGGAAAGAAGTCGCTTCACCCTCTCCCACTATAGTGTCTCAGCTCAAGGATGCAAATCCAAGCACAATGCTTGATCAGCTACTCAATGCACCTATGGGAAGCCTAGGTGTTAGGTCTATAGAATCTCCATCTGCTGTCAAATTCAGACCCTGGGTTGATGGTTGATAAGGAAATTCTTCCTGATCTTCTGAGAAACTATGAGCCTCATCAGCATGCTGTAGTAAAGATGGTACTTGATTCAAATGATCAAGTAAAAAGAAGAGAAATAATACACTGGCCGGCTGGAGCTCCTCTCCTTTTGGGTCTACCTTCTAAATCCCAGCCTCATCAGATCAAAAACTCCAGAACTAGAATAAAGAGATGGTTCTATGACTCTGTTTCCAAGAGCATGATCATTGAAAGATATAATGGTTCAAGTGCTTTCTTCTCAAATTGGGATGAAATTCTCACTCTACCGAATAATGATAAGAAAGAACTGCAGCACAAGACTCTGGATAATGCTGATACATAGTATGAAGTTCTGAACTATGTTCGAACTCTTAGAAATAAAATTGGTCTGGCTTTAAAACAAAAATAAATGGTTTTGGCTTCATCAGTCCAGAGGCAGATTGTTGGAAAATATGGACTGATAAGTAAAACCACTGAATCTAGACAAATAAACAAACCGCTGATTAACCAACCGCGGATGCTTCTCTTTCGATTGAGGAACTGCTTCAGCATCGAAAGATCAACAGCGGAAGATTCGCCAAAAAGAACTACCGCTGAACTTATCTACCTCGGAAGACACTAGCTGATCATGATACCCTCGGAAGTGATCCATTGCATCGGAAGACATCAAATGACTCGGAAGACAATCTCCTATTCTGAAATAACTGTTGTTTAATCAGCTTCCGATAAATATCTTCCGAAAGAATAACCATTGAGCATTAGCACAACTACCTCAACCTCGGAAGACCTGAAGACTCATGAAGACTCTTGTTTTCGTTCTTGTTGACTTTGTATTTGTACTAGTATGATGATTCAGTGTCTGTAACAACGTCAGCTATTTGTCTTATTATTTCTTGTCTTGTATCTCAGAATGTTGGGTATTTAAGTCCCAACATTATCTGAGTAAAATGAATTACTTCCCCTAAAATTCCTTGAGCTTTCTGCCTGTTCTTCTCTCTATCTCTAGCAAGAAACTACACAACGAAAATAACCTTGTGCAAAACTTTAGAGGGAGCTAATACCAAAGCTTTGACTAAGTATCTAGAGCCCTTGTTCCTGGTAAAACAGCCTCTCCTTGGGTTTCTGTTTTCAACACATCCTCACTCTCTATTTTTGAAGACAATGATTTCAAGACATAGGCTTCCTGTTACACCCTCTGTTTTTTTTTATTTTTGAAATTCCTGTTCTATGGGAAAATCTACAAAAACACATTTATCTCTTTCAACATATAAAAGTTGATGTGTTTTGGATTTAGTGTTTTGTAATGTTTGGGGTCCAGCCCCAGTTACTTCCTTTTATGGACATTTTTTGCTTTGTGTTGATCATTACACGAGATATTTGTGGCTTTTTCCCCTTAAACAAAAATCTGATGTTTTCACCATTTTCAAACATTTTCATACAATGGCTGAAAGGCAGTTTAAAACACATTTAAAAGCTGTCCAAACAGATTGGGGAAGGGAATTTCGCAATTTATCCCCTTTATTTAAAAATCTTGCTATCATACATCGCCTCTCCTGTCCACACACAAGTTAGCAAAATGTCTTTGTTGAGAGACGCCATCGTCTTGTGGTCGAGACTGGCCTAACACTATTGGCACAATCTGGTGTTCCAAAGCTTTTCTGGAATTTTGCATTCGAAACTGCAACATATCTAATTAATAGAATGCCCTCTCGCACCTCTTCACCCATTTCACCTCTTGAACAATTCTTTCATCATACCCATGATCTTTCCTTCTTGCGTGTTTTTGGATTCCATTGTTTCCCTCACCTACGTCCATACAATCCACACAAAATGGATTTTTGCTCCCTACCCTGCATCTTTCTTGGGTATAGCTCATCTGACCATGGCTACTAATGCCTTGATCCCACTACTAACCCTATTTACATTGCTCGACATGTCTGGTTCAATGAGGCATGTTTTCCATTTCTTCAACCACCTCCACTTTCTCATTCATCACCTGATCCTTACCCTTCTCATGCTCCCCTTCTACCCCATTGAACCAATCATCTAACCCCATCACTGCCCTGATCGAGACCTTACCTTCAACACCTATTCAACCTGAACCCAGCCGCTCAGAATCACCTTCTACCAACTAGTACCAACATAACTCAGAGGCTTCTCAAACTGCCTCATCACCATCCGTTTCATCTACTATCCCTGAACCATCAACCCTACCAGCTTCACTAACTACCAACCAGCATCAAGACAACCCTGAAGCTTCTCGATTGTCCTCATCTACCATTCCCTAACCACTACCTCTCCAATACACATACAGTTGTCGCCATGCCAATCCAATCTCCACTACCCAACCTACTACTGCTTCCCCACATCTTGCAGCTTAGCCTTGTTCCCGACTTGCCAATCTAAGACAAAATCCAAAAACTCAAACTTCTTACAATGCCTCAGGCTTTCATACTTCCACCAACTCACCACCTTCTGAACCTTCATTCTTCGTTGTTGCCAATAAAAATCCCACTGGCGCGCTGCCATGACAGAGGAATTCAAATCCCTAATGAGAAATGGTACATGGACTCTAGTACCACATGTCCCTAATGCTAATATTGTTGAATGTAAATGGGTGTACAGTTTAAAACATGATGAGCATGGCAACATCAAACACTAGAAAGCTCGTCTAGTAGCGAAGGGGTTTAGTCAACAACCAGGAATTGATTATGATGAGACATTTAGTTCAGTGGTTAAATCCACTACAGTTCGTATGGTTCTATCTCTTGCCGTCTCAAAGAAATGGCCACTTAGACAACATGATGTGCACAATGCCTTTTTACATGGTGATCTTAAGGAAACTGTCTACCTGTACCAACCACCAGGTTTTATAGATCCCCAAAAGCCAAATAATTTGTTCTTACTTCACAAGTCCTTATATGGTCTCAAACAAGCTCCAAGGGCTTGGTTTAATCGTCTTTCGGGGGTACTATTACATCTTGGGTTCTCGGGTTCTCAGATGGATCCATCATTATTCATTTACTCTCGTCATGGTGCGTTTCTTTATATACTTGTCTATGTTGATGATATCATTCTCATAGGTAAAAACCCAAGGCTGATCACTCTTATCATTCAACAATTAGGCAACAAATTCGCGATCCAAGACATGGGTCAGCTTTCATACTTCCTAGGTGTTGAGGTAATTTCCAAAGGTGTAGATCTGATCCTCTCTCAAAAGAAATATATCACGGACCTGATTCAAAAGGCAGGTCTTTCTCAGTCCAAACCAGTTAACTCTCCAATGGCAATCGATTTCAATTTAACCCTTGGTGACAGTCCTCAACTTGCTGATCCAACTCAATTTCTACATAAAGTTGGCGCCTTACAATACTTGACTTTCTCCAGACCTGACATTACCTTTGCAGTAAACAAATTTTGTCAATTTATGCACTCTCCAACCGAAAATCACTGGTCTGCACTCAAAAGGATTCTTCGGTATCTTCATGGAACTTCTCACTTTGAGCTTTTGATTCAGCAAAATTCAAACCATGTCATTCATGCCTACACAGATGCTCATGATTGTTCTCTCACTGCCTATTCTGATGCTGACAGGGCTGGCTATCCTGATGACCGTCGATCCACGGGGGATATGCTATCTATCATGGCTCCAATCTCATTTCATGGCGTGCCCGTGAACAACGTACTGTCTCTAGGTACTCGACAGAAGCAGAATACAAGGCTCTAGCAGATAATGTTGCTGAACTAACATGGCTAGAAGTGCTTCTGAAAGAACTCCATGTTTCCTTGACATCAGCTCCTATCTTATGGTGTGTCAATCTAGGGGCTACTTATCTATCAGCTAATCATGTATTTCATGCTCGTACAAAACATGTGGAAATTTATTTTCATTTTGTTAGAGAGAAAGTGGCTCAAAAATAGCTCTCGGTTTAGTTTATGAAGACAGAAGATCAGATTGCAGATGTGTTCACCAAACCCTTGTCATCACAACGATTCTTACTTCTTGGATCCAAGCTACAGGTCGCTTCCCGGCCTTAGCTTGAGGGGGAATATTAGTCCAAGATTTATGCTCCTAAATATATCTAGGATTGGCATTTAATTGTAATTTATATATACCATAAATAGATTGTATTAGAGTCTATATATATATTCTCCTCTTTGTATTATTTTCATTATATCAATACAAGATACCAAAGTTATTATAGCTGAATTCCCAACAAATCCTTTTTAAAACCCCGATAGTGTTAAAGAAATTTTGGCTCCTTGGGACAAGTTATCCAAGATCTTTGTAGCACTAAGATTAAGACTTGGACCACACCTCTTTGGTGGATCCACTATTGGTTGATCCACATATGCATATTATTTTAGTATCATGCATGTCTCTAAAAAATAACAAATAAGATAATTAGCCATATTAGATATTACACCAACGCACTATTGACATAAAGATGGTGGTGTAAGTGTGGTATGTAAAGCGCATACAAAATTTAAAACACACATACGTTAATCTGAAAGTATGTGAATATACATACTTTTGATTGTAGGTCCGGATCTTATCAAGGCTCGAGCTTTTTGGATCCGATCAACATCAAACGACTCTAGAATGTACGGAATCCATAATAGAATCACAAGAACAGATGGGAAAATGATTGCTTTTTGTATTTCGTGAAGTTCTCGAAAACAGTGCCTCAATACATCTAGAGAGCAATTGTCTCATGAATCCAACCCTATAACAGTAAAAAATACGTCAATATATACTATTCTAGGAGTACTCGAACCCTATACTCGAAAATCAAAAGTACACGAAAATCACTGTACAAGAAAATAACCAAAATCAGGTCTTCAGCTCATCGAGGGTTGAATTTGTCAGTCTTCGTCGTTGATTGGGCTCAACAAACTCTCCCTAGACTGATGAAGTCAAACGATGGGAATTGCGACTGAGTGAGGACCTACACCTGAATATAATTTCATTTCCGTTATGAAGGCAACAACCTTGGTGAAGGGTTTTGCTTCTTCGTCCCAGTCACCATAAATTCTGATGGGCGAATCATGAAGCTTCTTCATGTCTTCTTTTCCAAACTTTAAGAGGTCCATCGAATCCATAATCATGTCAATATCATTGGTGTCATCCTTGTTCCTGAGAATGACAACATCAAGAGTCTTTTCATCAAAATACCATGAAAAGAAGTTAGCCAATGAATTGTCTGGAACTCTTGAAGAGATTGGCACGGTCTTTTCTGTAGTTGGGGGCGGGTATTTGTAGTAGACCCAAGGCTCTTTCTTGACTGGATCCACTATGCACGAAGAAACCAAATCTTCTTCCTTTGGCAGTCTTCATAACTGGGAAGTCCTTGTCACGCTGATCTTTAAGAAACTTTGCAAAGAGCTCAGCTTGGCTGTCCTTCAAAGGATTGAAGAACATGGCACTGTTTATGCTTCGAAGATCAAACTTCGGCATCGAACAAAAATCTTGATGCCTCTTGTAGTATTCGAGCTTTCCATTCATCCTCTTTATCAGATACAGCTTTCTGTCCTTGTCATACATCCAACAAGCAACATTGGATTTATCATTTGGTACTGCGAATAGGTTACGAGGATCTGAAGTCCAAGTAGTATCGTTTTGCTCTGCAGGAACATCTCCCAGCCAAGACTGTTGCACCTTAGGAGGAGTAGGAGTCCAGTTGCTCTGTCGATCAAACCAACTATCGATCACTTTTCCGAGCGAAGAAACTTCCTGTCCTTGAGGGTCGACATACTTGTGAGCATGTAAGTAGTCGACGTATGGATCCGTGGAGACATTGGCGATTACGATATTCTCTGGTTCTTCTATAGATGCTCCTGTAGAAGATTCGGCAGTCTATTTTATCTCCTGATCACATACGGCATCAAAAACAGAATCCATGTTGACATCGGCATATAAATTTCCAAGACTTGCAGCACTGAGCTCGTTTCCAAATCCCTCAAACATAAAGTTCTCAGGAAGGTTCTAAAATAAATCATCAAAATAATCAAGAGGCTTCTCTAAAGAGAGTGGATTCTCTGCATTATCTTCTCCTGTAACGTCCTGAATAAACTCATCATCCGGCTGTCCAGATGAACTACCTCCCTGACCCATATCGCCACCAGGTATCATCATCATCATCATCATTGTCATCCTTCTTGTCATCTTTGTTATCTTTGTCACCTTTGTCATCTTTGTCATCATCCTCTTTGTCATCATGCTCATCTTCCTTTTCTTTCTTTTCCTCATCATCATCATCATCATTGTCATCATCACACTTATCATCTTCCTGATCATCCAGCTTTGATCCAATCAACTCCTCAATAACCTTTGACAGACGTCTGTTTTCTTCTTCCAGACGACCGAGGTCTCTGTTTTGCATTTTAAGCATATCACAGACTTTGAACATGGCTTCTTGTAAACCGAGAATCTGTCCGCCCTTGGCGGCTGAATCCTGTTCCACTTAGAACACTCGTTCTTGTAACCATTCCAGATCCACAGACGTTTTCTCTGGCAAGTAGGGTGATGGAGTTTGTAATGGTGCCTTGCCTTTGTCTTTTCGGTTCTTGGGTGGAGATGGTGGTGGTTCTAAAAAGTGAATGGGAATTGGAGAATGTGGCTGTGAGATGTGAGCATGTGGAGGAGATGATGATGTGGTTTGGGTGGTTTTGGTGGTGGTGAAAGTAGGTAGTGGAATTGGAATTTGGGTGGTAGTTGTGGGTTGAGTGGGTAGCTTTGGCTTTAGTGGTAGTGGTGGTTTTGGCTGTGTGGGTGGTTTAGTTGGAGGTGGTTTAGGCTGTGTAGGTTTGGGTGGAGGTGCTGGAGGCTGTGCCTGAGAAGACGAAGATGTGCCCGAGGTCTTCATCTTCAGTCTCGGGGTCCCTTGTCCTTTTGGACATCATCTTTAGCCTTTTCTTCTTCAGAGAAGTCTCGGGAGTTGGCACATAATCAGTGTCCTGAATTTTTTCCCGTTCAGCTCTAGACAGTGGTGGAATGACCAGCTCTGTCTCTCTAGTGACTTCATCTTCACCAGAGGATGATGATGACTCTTTAGTTGCCTTTCCGACTTCAGCACTTGTGCCTGCGCGAGGATGATCGTGCTCATCAGCAACGAATGCAGTGGTTCCCGCAGGATTAACGTCATGTTCTTCAGCAACAAAGGCAACAGGTGTGCCTTGATCCTCCATTTCCTCTTCCACTCCCGCAAACAGACCAAACTACACGAGAGAGCGCTCCTCAATGCATTGTTTTTTGCCTCTCTTGTTCATCATCATATCTGAGAAGATATCCTCTCTCATTTTCTTGATCCCAAATGTACCGATAGTAGGAAAAAGGTTTTGATGACGCTTGTTGATCACGATCTGAATAAATCGAGGAAAGGCCAGGAATCTCTTTTTCCACTTTCCCTTGATATTGGTATCCATGTCTCTGAATATCATTCTGGAATAGTTGAACTCAATACCCAAAGCGAGGGCCACCATGCAAGAACTAAGTGTCTGGTTGAGCACATCATAACCTCCTTTCCTTCCTGACAAACACTGAATCACCACATGCGCCAGATATCTCCAATAGGGGTGGAGAAGCTTCTTCTCAGTAGGAGGATAGAAACCCTCATGTCCCATCCTGTAAACTGTTCCTTGAACACGCTCGTGATCAAGCTCAACTGGGTCAATTGCCTTGTCACCGAACTGTAAACATTCCTTAGGGATTTGTTATGTAATGATGATTGGCTGCCCCTACACCTTTCCTATCAGGCTCACAGTTCCATTGGCGTCAGTGCGCTCGGTGATCAAGTTCCAGAAGCTGTGAATATACTCAGAGATGATCTCAGGGTACTCCATAATCGCATAGTTGACCGGCGATAGAATAAGTCCTTCTACCATGCTCTTGAACATAAAGGGCTTTTTCGGAGGATCCCCAATATACGCAGACATGTTATGGTCTGGCACGAACCGTAATTCATCCATCTGAAACAAAAACAAGTTAAGTTAGTTAAAGGAAAATGTCAAACGTCAAATGTCAAAGGTCAAAAGTCAAAGTCCAAGTCCAGGTCAATCGAGTTAAAAACAAAATCACCAAGTCAAAATAAGTTGACATTTTTCAGGACTTCACGAAATTTCATGAGTTCACAAAAATTTGGAGTTCACGAAATTTCAGTTGTACTCGAAATTTTGTAATCAAATGCAGTACATAAAAAATTGTACATGAAACTTGTACTCGAAATTCAAATTTTCGAGAACTCTAAAAACTTCATAACTCCTTCAATTTTACTCCTTAAAACTTCAAATTATACTCAAAATGCTCGAAATTAGGAGGCGACCAACATATAAGAAGATCGCTTTCCAATTTTGAGTATTTCGTGGTGATTTGTCCAAGATTCCCTTGGTTAATGGACGGAAGTACTCGAAACTAGTCTTTGTCCCATAACTTTTTATTTTGCGGGTAAAATTGTACCAAAATCTATACCTATGTTCGCCTAAGTATGAACTACAAAGTGGTTGGAGTGGAATTTTGAAAATGTGCGCAGAAATCGAGATCCCCTAGAGAGAGAAACTGTGTACTCGAAAAATTTTGGTACTCGAACATGTGTCTACTCGAAGTATTTATAGGTGAGGTTCGAGTACATGATTTCGTGTACTCGAAATCGTGTATAGAATTTCGAGTATACATTTCGAATACTCATTTCGAATACTAATTAATTTAATTAAAAATTTCTAACTTAAATAAATAAAATAAAACTCAGAAACTTTGGACGAGTTCAAAGTTGAGTTTGGTCAATTTCGTGGGATCAAATCTGTATCATAACTTTAACCACCTTAAAATAATTTCTTACGAAAACCCAACCTTAAAATAATTATACCCCACCAATAATTTCCACTCGTTTATCCATAATTTCAAAAATAAGACTCATGATCAAAAAATTTCTAACGATTTTTCTGAAAATCCTTTTGGGAAATTTATAAACAATCAGATAGTAAAACCAGATTAACATGCAATCTATCAATTTTGTAAAATCTTTTATTTCAAACTTTGATTGTGTTTCAACGAACATAAAAACGTATCGACAGAGTTTAAGGTGAGAAGAGAAAAGAACAGATCTATTAGATTATAATCAAGAACAAGAAGGGGTTCTATCATCTTTGTGCGCACTGGCATCTTTTACGTTACTGATCTGCAGACTCATTGGCCTTAACGTCACAAATCCAGGTCTTTGCTTACGCAAAACAGAGGATGCTTCAGTATGTATTTCTCGCTCTCTGTTTGCACAAAACATGGAAAATACCTGAGTTTTTCAAAACAATTTCAAGTTTATCGAAACACAATCTTGTCATTTTTCCGGTGATCTGATTTTCCTTACTTCTCTCTTGTTTATATATTTAATATTTTTGAATGATCATGTCCAATCCTTTCATTAGGAAAACGTGTTTTAACTTATTAGTGATTTATATTTATCTAAAGTTGTTATTCTTTAGAAATTACTTTTAGGCATCGAAATTCTGAGTGTTAGAAATCATTTCACTTCCCTATTGAACCACTACATTTGACCATCCAAATAAAATCTTTTTGTATTTTTCTTAAAATTTGAAAATGCGAAATCTTTTTGTTGTTTTCTTAAAATTCACTCCCGTAAACTTGTAGATAATCTAGACTGACTCAAAAACCGAAAATCTTTTTGTTGTTTTTGTAAATATTCTCCACCTAAATTTGTGATCCAAAAATTAAACTTAAAACAAAACACAAATTTTAAAGTATTTACAAAACTGTTTTAATCAAAACTTATTAGTTTGAGAGAGGCAAGCAAATAGTGGAATCGAGCTGTGTCGAACGGTTTTGTGAAAAGATCCGCCGGATTATCATCTGTGTGGAACCTTTCAAGATGAATCAGTTTCCGTTCGAAACAGTTGCGGATAAAGTGAATCCGGATGTCAATGTATTTAGTTTTGGAGTGTTGTACCGGATTCTTAACGATCTGTAGAGCGGCTTCATTATCACAATAGATAGGAGAGTCAAGAAAGTTCAAACCATAATCGAGGAGTTGCTGTTGCATCCAGATAACCTGAGAGCAGCAAGTGGAAGCAGCGACATACTCAGCTTCCGTGGTGGAAGTAGACACAATTTTCTAGTTTCTTGCATTGCCACAAGACGAGGCGGTCTCCTAAGTACTGACATCCTCCTGTGGTTGATTTCCTATCTAAGTTGCAACCACCAAAATCACTGTTATAGTAAGTAAATAAACGTAACTCAGAGTTCTTAGGATACCATAAACCGAGACGAGGTTTCCCGACGAGGTAGCGAAAGATCCTCTTGACAGCGATCAGATGAGAAGCCTTCGGATTTGCTTGATATCTGGCACACTGACATAAAGAGAACATGATCTATGGTCGGCTAGCAGTCAGGTACATCAGTGAGCCAATCATCGAGAGATAAAGGTGTTGATCAACATCTTCACCATCATAATCCGAAGTCAAGACCGGACGAGCAGCGACGTGGATGCGGGCTTTGATTCCAACATTTTGAACTTGGTGAGAATGTAGGTAACGTACTCGCCCTGATGAATCAGCACACCCTTAGGATCTTGCTTTACCTAGAGACCCAAGAAGAAGGTCATCTCCTCCATTGTTCTCATCTCAAACTTTTTCTTCGTCACAGCCTCGAATTCTCTGCACAATACTGAGCTCGTGGAACCAAAAATAATGTCATCCACATAGATTTGGATGAGAATCCAATCATCCTTATCTTTGCGAACAAACATTGTCTGATCAATGGCTCCACGGGTATATCCATTTGCAAGCAGATGATCTTTAAGTGTTGCATAACGCTCGCGGTGCTTGATGAAGACCATAAAGGGTTTGTCTAACTTGTAGACATGGTCGGGATACTGCGAATCCTTGAACCCCGGGGGCTGACATACATAGATCTCTTCCTTGACCTTTCCATACAAGAAAGGAGTCTTCACATCCATCTGATAAACAGAGAAGTTCATGTAGGAAGCATAGGCTAAGAAGATGTGAATAGCCTCAAGCCTTGCGACTCGTGCAAAGACTTCTTCATAGTCGATCCCCTCATATTGGTAGAAGCCCTGAACTACCAACCTAGCTTTATCTTTAATGATCACACCCAAATCATCTCTTTTGTTTTTGAAGACCCATTTGGTTCCGATTGGCAGTTTCCTCTTGGGCAACGGAACCAGATTCCACACCTTGAGCTTCTGAAACTGCATCAGTTCTTCCTGCATCGCCTCGACCCAGCTTGACTCCTTAAGAGCCATCTTGACATTCTTGGGTTCGACCTGCGAAATAAAACATGAATACAAACTAGAATTAATTGGACCTGATTGACTTCGTGTGATAGTTCCTTCAGGCAAGGTGTTCTAAGCTAGAATGGATCTGTTCAGGGTGAGAACACCTTCTGAAAGAGGTCTAATAATATTTTCCACTAGATGATTCTTGTTGATGCTTAAGGTCGGCACTTCCTCCACAGGTAAGCTGTCTAGCTAGTTGCTGATGTGAGTTAGCTAATCTTCATTGGAGGAAGAGAGGTTGTCAACAGGAGCGGTTTCACTTGCTTCAGTTCCATTATCCACGCAATGTTCCTCAGGGATGCGGTCTGAGAACAGTGGATTGTCAAATGTCTGGTGGGAAGAAGATGAGACTTGATCTGTCTCCGGAGTTGGTTGAACTGACTGAAAAGTGTTCGGAACTGATGGGATGACTTCATTGATCGGGGTTGGCTAAACTAGAGGAGCCCGATTATACATGCCTGGTGGGTCAACTGTCAGAAGCTTGGGATCACATGGAACGTAGTCAACCCTGTAGTCCATGTCATCACCCTTGTAGAAGTTGTCAGTTGGCTCAAATGGTCCTGCACTCTTAGATGAAGTGTTGAAGGGCTCAAATGTAGAATCATACTGAAATAACCAGTTTGGACCAGAACCGGCATCGGTGTTGTTCATCTCTTCCCAGTCGAAATAGTATGACTCCACAACTATCCGGGTATTCTTGTTGTATACCCAGTAGGCATCTTTCTCAGATGAATAGCCCACAAAGTAACACTCATCAGCCTTGTCATCAAACTTGTGATTCGGCTCAGTATGGAGGAGAGTGCATGGACAACCGAACGACTTGAAATGACCAACCTTTGGCTTCTGGTTGAAGAAAATCTCATAGGGAGTCTTCAAAATGCGTTTGGTCAACAGTGCTCGGTTTTGAACATAACAAGCTGTGTTAACAACTTCAGCCTAGAAGAATATTGGCAGTTTAGACTCTAACAGCATGGTCCGTGCAGCCTCGATAAGTGTTCTGTCCCTTCTTTCAGCAACACCGTTTTGCTGAGGTGTACGAGCTGCACGAGCTGCACTGTACTGACGAGAAATTCCCTTCCCATCGTAGTAATCAATAAGTGTCTGATTTCTAAACTCAGTGCCGTTGTCAGTTCTGATCAACTTAACTTTAAATTCTTCTGATTCTCGATCTGGGTGATAAACATCTTCAGAATCTCTGTTGTCTCATATTTCTTGGCCAGAAAGAACACCCAGATAAATCTAGAATAATCATCTATCACAACAAGATAATATGACTTCTTCTGGATGCTCATTACGTTGACCAGTCCAAAGAGATCCATGTGAAGAAGTTGCAGAATTGATGAAATTGAATTGAACAGTTTTGGCTTGTGGGGTCTCTTGTGTTGCTTCCCCTTGGCACATGCGATGCACTTCTCAATTGTGGAGAAGTCTTTAGAAGGTAAGCCAATAACATGATCTCCCTTAGTGTCACACCCCGAGCCGGCGGGGTTGGATCGGAGTCCCCGTCGGGCGGAAGGTTACCGGGGCGTGATATCGCGGGTGATAATCAAGCTGATCAGATTGTTTACATAGCATCAATGTCTAAGAATAACTAAAGCACAATCAATGATAACTAGAATTACAAAGTTAAATTACATTATCAATGTTCTGCAATTTAATTAAGTAAACCTATCAAAAGAATAACATGTTTATATCTTGTATATGTACAAGATATCAAAAGTATTATGTATCATCAACAAAAGATGTGCTTCTCAAAAGTCTACTAGGTCCTCTATCTGGGACGCCTAGTATGCAAATCCAAAAGCCTTAGCTAATACCTGTTCATCACCTGAGAATGCATGTAAGAAAACAAGGTCAACACAATGGTTGGTGAGTTCATAAAGTTTATAAGTTTAAAAAAAAATAGTCTTAACAAACCTCCTTCGGTAAAACCTTAACCTCATTAACTCCACCTGTAATATCCGAATTGGTATGCTTATATATAGGGCATATATAAGGGACAAGCCCTAGCCAACATCCCACCACATACTAATTCAGATATGACACTGTTGTTAATAATAATTAAGCATTTTACCTGCCAATCAACCCCTTCCTCATCAAGCTTTTATTTTCTGTTTCAAAGTTTACAAGTCTATATTGTGTACAATTGTCAGTTTCAATGTATGTTTATCAAGCATCAAGTTTCACACGCACATAGTTTAGCTGTCCCTAATCCCATATCTGAGTACAAGCTCTGCACTAGCAGTAGTTTAGCAATTACGTAGCTCACCGATTAGTTAAGCTTAGTCTAGAAATTACGTGTCTCCTATACAAGATAAAAGCTCTGGTTTACCAGTAGTTTAGCAATTACATATCTCATACATAGACACAAGCCATGCATACACAAGTCATTCAGCAATTACATATCTCATATAAGCATACAAACGCTATGGATTATCAGTAGTTTAGCCATTACATGTCTCTTATATAGATAACAGCTTAGCATCGCAATGTTTATGTTTAGCAATTACATACCTCATATAAGCAGACAAAAGCTCTGGATTACCAGTAATTTAGCCATTACATGTCTCTTATATAGGTAATAGCTTAGTCTCGTTACGTTTATGTTTTACATATATCTCAATCCATAGGTACAAGCTCTGGATTACCAGTAGTTTAGCCATTACGTAGCCTATGATTAGGTATATGTACCATGTTTCATGCTCAAGTAGTAGTTTCAAGCATACAATTCAAGTGTTCATACAATGTTTCATCATGAATCCCATATGTTTGCATCAAGTCTCAAGTTCATAGTATCAAGTTTCTCAAGTATAGGTATTCAAGTCTCACGTTTGAAGTATAAAGTCTCACAAGTCTAAGCATTCAAGTCTCATGTTTGAAGTATAAAGTCTCACAAGTCTAAGCATTCAAGTCTCATGTTTGAAGTATAAAGTCTCACAAGTCTAAGCATTCAAGTCTCATGTTTGAAGTATAAAGTCTCACAAGTCTAAGCATTCAAGTCTCATGTTTGAAGTATAAAGTCTCACAAGTCTAAGCATTCAAGTCTCACGAAACATCAACAATGTTTATAGTATAAAGTTTCATGAATATAAGTATCATGTTTCATGCACATGTATCAAGTCTAAGGCCTTTTCAATGATTACTATGTTCCACCAATAAGTTTCAACATAAGTATAAAGTTTATGTTTAAAGCATTAAATAACATTTCAGTACTTATATGAAAATGTTTGACATGCTTCTCAGTCCCGAAGTAAAACAAATAAGTTTGAAAAGGGACAAATGAACTCACCTTATGTCCGTTGTAGTTGACTATGTAGAATAAGAATACACGCGCTCTTTGTTTGCTTTCGTTATGACGTTCACGCTCCTGTATTGAGTTCATGATGTTGTAGCTTATAAGTATAAGTTTGTAAGGATTTGTTATGCGTGTAAGTGTTAGCCCTATTGTTGGCTAACACTTGTGAGTCATGGTCTTTATCCGGCCCTACTTGATTCATGAGGACTTAAAACCTTCAAAGTGTTTGGCTTCCCATTGGTTTCACATGGTCTTTATAATTATACTTAGGTTTCCAATTAGCTTTATATAAGAATTTCATGAAATTTCCGTCCATCTTGCCAATGTATTAAATTAGGGTCCAATTCAAGTGGGCCGTATAATAGTTTGCCAATATAACCGATTATGTGTTGTTATTGGATTGATTAGTACTCATGGGCCAAGTTTATATAGGTTGGGCCAACGTATGTTCATTGGGCCGATTAGACCAAATGGAAACCCATGGGCCGAGTTATTGGGCCTTATGTGTAAGCATGGGCCGAATGGCTATAGCCAAGAAATAAATGGCCAGCTTATGTTATTTCCTGGGTTGAAGCAAATAAATGGAGTTTAGGATTTGGGCCAAACCATCCTAATGGACCAACAGAGCAAATTGGGCCCTAGGGGTTATATGGATCCATCCAATAGAAATTGGGCCTCAGTAACATTCGTGTGGGCCGGTTAGCAGGAATTTGGGCCGAAAGAATGCTGCTGACCCAACGGGTGATATTGGGCCTGTTGGGCCTTAGTGGGCCGAAGTGAAATAATAATCTTGGGCCGAAGACATGGGCCTTGGACCTAACACTTTCTGTTGGGCCTAGAGCAATAGACTATTGGGCCTGGTGATTCTCAAATGAACGGCATGTCTGATGGAATAAATTCAACAACAAGGTTTGTATAAAGGCTCGGCTAGGTTCACGGTTTCTAGATTGAAGGTTCGGCTATAGATATGTCTTCAGCAAGGTTCGTCTAACTTTGGCAATCCAAGGGTTCGCCTTCCCAAGATGGTTCGGCCTACCATGGTTTCGGCTGGAATACTTGGTTCGCTGCCATGACTAGGGTTCGTGTGAGTATGTAGGTTCGTTGGCCATCTCTAAGGTTCGTGTATGTCATGGTTCGTCTGAAGTGAAAACTGCATGGAAGAAGGTTCGCTCATGTAGGGTTCGGGAACAGTGAAATGGTTCGGCTGCTCCTATGTTGCACAGGTTCGTCACCGGTCATCCTAGGGTTCGTTGCTCATCCAGAAGAAAAGGGTTCGGCTATGTTTGGTTCTCCAAGTTTCGTCGGGCAGGAGGCTAGTCACAAGGGTTCGTGGCGTGCATTAGGTTCGACTAAACCAAATAGGTTTGGTCGATCCCTCAACACTTGCGAACCTGTAACATCACTCGTCCCACTGAGTGAGTTTTTGGAACTGCTCCTATGTCGATGACGACCCAGAACCATGTCTCAAAGGTGTAAGGTGGTTGTAGGGTGACTCCCAACCGGTTTAGATGGAGGTGTCGACTAAAGGAATTTAGAAAACCCTATTTTCAGCCAGATTTCACGAATCATACCTCCGATTTTGCTGGTTGTTTGCTCAGATCCGTTGTACTTTCATGTAGAGCTCGTCAAGGGCTTCGCGTGGGCGCAAGAATCACTCAAATCGGATAAGAAATGAGGAAGTTATGCTAGTTTGAAGGTGTAAAAATGGTGGATCTTGGTTTTAGCCGGAAATGAGAGAGAGAAAGAGATGTGAGAGTGAAAAATGAGAGAAAAGCTCTCATTTAGGGTTTTTATACCCGATGTGGTGTTCGGGTCCGTTTCGGTTGTCCGGTTCGTAGTTTCGTCGCGTATCCGGCACGTTACGCGCGTAAATCGTAAATAAAATAAAAAGAATATTTTTAGAATTTTTAGAACACAAATATTATTAGAAAACATTTTAAATATCGTTTCATTAAATTATTTTTCGAATTATAATAGTTTACGCGTTTTGTTTAATTGTTTCGCGATTTAATAGAATAGTTTAAATTTAAATTATTTTAAGATGAGTTTCAAAATTGTAAAACAAGAAATACTATATTTCTTTAAATTTATGATCGTTCGTGTCTTCATTCGTTTTCGTTATCGTTTCATCAGATCGCGTCGCCATCGCGCGTATTCGTTCGAATCGTCATTCGAACGAACACGTCGATGGTTTGGCTTTCTGATTCTTGTTTTCTACTGTTAAGTCATTATTTCAGAACGTTAAACTATCAGAATTATTCATACAGATCGTCACCTATACGAATAACTCGTCGGTTTAGCATTCCGTAACAATAACCGTTATAGTTTTGTTTTTGTTTAACCTCACATACGTTTATGCAACTAATATCACATCAAGAATTTATGTTTCAACACTGTGTTGTCTGACATGTTTTCTGACTGTTAAACCCTAAGGTTTAAGTCAGATTCAGACAATCGTTTAATAGTTTCATGTAAATCAAATGCATCAATAGTCTAAACATAGTTTCACGAAATGTGTACCTGAGTTACTGTACATGTTTACTGTTGCGATCACTGTTCCGGCACGCGTCCGGCACTGATGTTACAGTCTCCCCTTGTTAGAGAAATTTCGTCCCGAAATTTAAGTCTCGTTATTCGGTACGACTTCCTCTGCAAAGAGTTGGGGATACTTGTTCTTCATGTGATCTTCACGTTCCCAAGTAAACTCGGGTCCGCGCCTTGAGTTCCAACGAACTTTAACAATAGGAATACGGCTTCGCCTCAGTTTCTTAACTTTGCGATCCATGATCTCTAGAGGTTCTTCCACAAAACGTAAGTGTTCATCCAATTGAATTTCTTCAACTGGTATGATAAGAGTCTCATCGGCTAAGCATTTCTTCAAGTTTGAGACGTGAAACACGTCATGTACACCACTAAGTTCATCCGGTAAGCTTAATCTGTACGCCACAGGACCAATACGTTCAATGATCTCGAACGGTCCCACATACCATGGTGTTAGTTTGCCTTTCTTTGCGAATCGAACTACACCCTTCCATGGGGAAACCTTCAACATGACACGGTCTCCCACTTGGAATTCTAACGGCTTGCGCCGTGTATCAGCATAGCTCTTTTGTATGCTTCGTGTCGCTTGTAATCTTTGTTGTATCTGAGCAATCTTGTCTGTAGTTTCTTGGATAAGTTCTGGCCCCGTGATACGATTATCTCCTACTTCTGACCAACAGATCGGTGACCGACATTTTCGACCATAAAGGGCCTCGAATGGGGCACAACCAATGCTGCTGTGATAACTGTTGTTGTAGGAGAACTCGATTAGTGGCAAATGAGAATCCCAATTACCACCAAAGTCTAGAATACAAGTTCTCAACATTTCCTCTAGGGTCTGAATAGTACGTTCGCTTTGACCATCCGTTTGTGGATGATAAGCTGTACTCAAGTTTAATTGCGTCCCCAGAGATTTCTGTAATGATTGCCAGAACCTTGATGTAAATCTGCTATCACGATCCGAAATGATAGACAATGGCACACCATGGCGTACCACTATCTCATTGATGTAAAGCTTCGCTAGTTTATCCATCGAGTAAGTTTCTCGCATCGGCAAGAAATGAGCAGACTTGGTTAATCGATCAATGATAACCCAAATAGTGTCGTGTCCACTGGAAGTGCGGGGTAGCTTGGTGACAAAGTCCATAGCTATCTGTTCCCACTTCCAAAGTGGTATCTCAGGCTGTTCCAGTAATCCTGATGGTCTCTGGTGTTCTACCTTCACTTTAGCACACGTAAGGCATCGACCAACGTACTCAGCTATGTCTTTCTTCATACCCGGCCACCAATAAAATGCACGTAAGTCTTGGTACATTTTATCGGCACCGGGATGCACAGAGTCCTTGGTCTTGTGTGCTTCATCAAAAATAAGTTTTCTTAACTCATCTACTGCAGGAATCCAGATACGATCCTTGAAGTAAACAAGTCCATCGGATTTTGTTTCCAAATGTTTCTCCATTCCACAATCTAAGTCTTTCTTCAAGTTCCCTCGTTCAATCGCTTCTTGCTGTGCTTGCATAATGTGGTCGTGTAGACTTGTCTACATGGTCATTCCCATTGCTCTGACGCGCAAGGGTTTGACTCGTTCCTTCCGGCTCAAGGCATCAGCAACAACGTTTGCCTTGCCCGGATGGTACTTGATTTCGCAGTCGTAATCGTTCAGAAGCTCAACTCAACGTCGCTGACGCATGTTGAGTTCTTTCTGATCAAATATGTGTTGCAAACTTTTATGATCAGTAAATATGGTACACTTGGTGCCATACAAATAATGCCTCCATATTTTCAATGCAAATATCACAGCTCCCAATTCCAGATCATGAGTAGTGTAATTCTTCTCATGAATCTTGAGTTGTCTCGAAGCATACGCAATGACTTTGTCACGCTGCATAAGTACACAGCCAAGTCCCTGATGGGATGCATCACAATACACAACAAAGTCATCGCAACGATCTGGGAGAGATAAGATCGGAGCATCACATAACTTTTGCTTCAAAGTCTGAAAGGCTTCTTCTTGCTTTTGTTCCCAAACAAACGGCTCGCTCTTCTGTGTCAACTTTGTGGGTGGCAGAGCTATCTTAGAAAAATTCGAGATGAACCTTCTGTAATAGCCTGCTAAGCCTAGAAAAGAACGTATCTCCGTAGGTGTCTTCGGAGTGTCCCAATCTTTTATTGCCTCGATCTTGGCAGGATCAACGTGTATTCCCTCACTGTTAACAACATGGCCTAGGAATTGAACCTCTTTTAACCAAAACTCACACTTAGAGAATTTGGCATAGAGCTTCTCTTCCTTTAACAGTTCCAAGATCGTTCTAAGATGTTGCTCGCGTTCTGCTTTGCTTTTAGAATAGATCAATATGTCATCAATGAAAACAATAACAAATTGATCTAAGTACGGCTTACACACACGGTTCATGAGATCCATGAAAACCGCGGGTGCATTCGTCAAACCAAAAGGCATCACCATGAATTCGTAATGCCCGTATCTGGTACGAAACGCCGTCTTCGGTATGTCTTCGTCTTGCACTCTAAGCTGGTGGTATCCGGAACGCAGATCGATCTTCGAAAAGTACTGAGCTCCTTGCAGTTGATCAAACAAATCATCAATCCTCGGTAATGGATACCGATTCTTGATAGTTAGTTTGTTTAACTCCCTGTAGTCTATGCACATACGAAAAGATCCATCCTTCTTTTTCACGAACAGAACCGGAGCTCCCCAAGGTGAGTAGCTCGGTCGGATGAAACCTTTATCAAGTAGCTCCTGTAATTGGTTAGATAATTACTGCATCTCCGAAGGTGCTAACTTGTAAGGAGATTTGGCAACAGGTGTTGCTCCAGGAACCAGATCAATACGAAACTCTACCGGTCGCACCGGAGGCAAACCAGGTAGATCTTCAGGAAACACTTCAGGATATTCCCTCACTATCGGTACATCTTGTATTGTTTTCTTGTCTTTCTCTTTCTCCACCACATGAGCCAAGAAAGCTATGCACTTCTTTTGCAGAAACTTACGCGCTTTTATGCATGATATGATCTTTACGTTTTGTTTTGCTTGATCCCCACGAACTTCCAATACACGTTCATCCGTTACTGGAATCCGAAGTAGTTTCTCGGAACAGATGACTTCAACTCGATTGAGTGAGAGCCAATCCATCCCCACGATGATATCGAAACTGCCCAACTCCATCGGCAACAAGTCGATGGTGAATGTATGATCTACGAGTGTAAGTGGGCAGTTCCTAAGTATAGTGCTAACTGTAACTTGTTTCCCATTCGCTACCTCGATAATGTAAGGGGAGTCTAAAGTTTCCTCAGTAAGACTAAGTTGTTGTGCAAAATCAGATGAAATAAAACTTTGATCTGCACCAGTATCAAATAATATAGAAGCGTAAGATTCATGTAAAAGAAATGTACCAGTGACCACATTAGGGTCTTGGCGTGCAGCATTAGCTCCGATAACAAAAGCTCGTCCTCGAGGTGCTTGTGCTCCAGGTTGCACTTTCTTCGGACAGTTGCGGGAGAAATGACCCATTTCCCCGTAGTTGTAGCATCCTCTGTTGTTGTTGACTGGGTTCTGTGGTGGTGGTGGTGGAGGGAGTGCTCTTGCTGCAGTGTTAGTAGCCTGGTTTACAACAACTCGACACTTGGTAACCCAGTGGCCAAACCGACCACAGTTTGTACACTTCCTACATTGAGCAGCAGGAGGATGATGATACTTGCAGTGATTGCACTGGGGATGTTCTCCCCCATAACCCCTAGTAACAGGATTGACAGGTGCTGCAGGTGCCTGTCGCAGAGGGGTAACGGCTGCATAATTCTTGACAACCTTTTGTTTCTTTTTCTGATCGTACTCGGGTTTCTTTGATGTTGTTTCCTTGGTTTTTCCAGCATCATCTTTTAAGACTCCAGACTTTACCATTACCTTGTTAAGCTTAGCAGAGAGGGAAATGGCTGACTCCAAAGTAGCAGGATATGAGGCCAGTACAACGCTTTGTATACATGAAGGTAATCCTGCTACATAGCGATCACTTAGCTTCTCTAAGGTTGGCACCATCTCTGGCACCAGGGCTACCAGTTCATGATAACGGTTGGTAAAAGTCATGTGGTCAGCTCCCTTCATCTCATGATTCGAGAGCTCAATCCCCAGTTGTTGTAGTTCATGTTTCGGGCAAAACTCATTCCTCAGAAGAAGCTTAAATTCTGCCCAAGGCATCTCCATTGCCTCATCTCTTCCCTTTGCTCGGATCTGAGCATTCCACCATGTCAGTGCTCGCTTGTTGAATGAACCAGCTGCATAACGAACTTGATGGTGTTCTGGACAGCTGCTAATGTCCAGAGTGTTCTCCATCTTTTCTAGCCATTGAATTAATCCAACAGCGCCTTCTACTCCAGTGAAGCTAGGAGGTTTGCATCCTACAAAGGATTTGTAGGAGCAGTCAGACGTATGGCTAGTGTTTCCACTAGCTTCTCCTGTAGTATGACCAGAAGTGTTGCCATGGCCCTGGATCCTGTTTATCATCTCTGGGATGACCTCTTTCAGTTGGCTTGTCAGTTGGGTACTCAGCAGTGTCGCCAAGGCGATGGTAGCAGGATCTAATGTCTGAGCAGTGCTTGAACCCGGTGGTGGAGAGTGTGGAGGAGGTGGAGGTGGCGGTGGTGAATCCGGTGGTGATGGTGTCGATGAATGAGGAGCAGAGACTTGAGGAGTAGGTTGTTTTCTCGGCGGAATTCTGATCATAACCAAAAGAATTTGGTTAGTGCAATGATAGAATGCAGAAAACATAATGCAAACTTAAGTCTTAAATTCTCTACATGTGGGTCCCTAAGTTATAGTCTAGGCCAAACCGTTTAAGTAGATGACCTATTATTCTCTATAACCTTGAGCTCTGATACCAATCTGTCACACCCCGAGCCGGCGGGGTTGGATCGGAGTCCCTGTCGGGCGGAAGGTTCCCGGGGCGTGATATCGCGGGTGATAATCAAGATGATCAGATTGTTTACATAGCATCAATGTTTAAGAATAACTAAAGCACAATCAATGATAACTAGAATTACAAAGTTAAATTACATTATCAATGTTCTGCAATTTAACTAAGTAAACCTATCAAAAGAATGACATGTTTATATCTTGTATATGTACAAGATATCAAAAGTATTATGTATCATCAACAAAAGATGTGCTTCTCAAAAGTCTACTAGGTCCTCTATCTGGGACGCCTAGTATGCAAACCCAAAAACCTTAGCTTATACCTGTTCATCACCTGAGAATGCATGTAAGAAAACAAGGTCAACACAATGGTTGGTGAGTTCATAAAGTTTATAAGTTTAAAAAAAATAGTCTTAACAAACCTCCTTCGGTAAAACCTTAACCTCATTAACTCCACTTGTAATATCCGAATCGGTATGCTTATATATAGGGCATATGTAAGGGACAAGCCCTAGCCAACATCCCACCACATACTAATTCAGATATGACACTGTTGTTAATAATAATTAAGCATTTTACCTGCCAATCAACCCCTTCCTCATCAAGCTTTTATTTTATGTTTCAAAGTTTACAAGTCTATATTGTGTACTAGTGTCAGTTTCAATGTATGTTTATCAAGCATCAAGTTTCACACGCACATAGTTTAGCTGTCCCTAATCCCATATGTGAGTACAAGCTCTGCACTAGCAGTAGTTTAGCAATTACGTAGCTCACCGACTAGTTAAGCTTAGTCTAGCAATTACGTGTCTCCTATACAAGATAAAAGCTCTGGTTTACCAGTAGTTTAGCAATTACATATCTCATACATAGACACAAGCCATGCATACACAAGTCATTCAGCAATTACATATCTCATATAAGCAGACAAACGCTCTGGATTACCAGTAGTTTAGCCATTACATGTCTCTTATATAGATAACAGCTTAGCATCGCAATGTTTATGTTTAGCAATTACATACCTCATATAAGCAGACAAAAGCTCTGGATTACCAGTAGTTTAGCCATTACATGTCTCTTATATAGGTAATAGCTTACTCTTGTTACGTTTATGTTTTACATATATCTCAATCCATAGGTACAAGCTCTGGATTACCAGTAGTTTAGCCATTACGTAGCCTATGATTAGGTATATGTACCATGTTTCATGCTCAAGTAGTAGTTTCAAGCATACAATTCAAGTGTTCATACAATGTTTCATCATGAATCCCATATGTTTGCATCAAGTCTCAAGTTCATAGTATCAAGTTTCTCAAGTATAGGTATTCAAGTCTCACGTTTGAAGTATAAAGTCTCACAAGTCTAAGCATTCAAGTCTCATGTTTGAAGTATAAAGTCTCACAAGTCTAAGCATTCAAGTCTCATGTTTGAAGTATAAAGTCTCACAAGTCTAAGCATTCAAGTCTCATGTTTGAAGTATAAAGTCTCACAAGTCTAAGCATTCAAGTCTCATGTTTGAAGTATAAAGTCTCACAAGTCTAAGCATTCAAGTCTCACGAAACATCAACAATGTTTATAGTATAAATTTTCATGAATATAAGTATCATGTTTCATGCATATGTATCAAGTCTAAGGCCTTTTCAATGATTACTATGTTCCTCCAATAAGTTTCAACATAAGTATAAAGTTTATGTTTAAAGCATTAAATAACATTTCAATACTTATATGAAAATGTTTGACATGCTTCTCAGTCCCGAAGTAAAACAAATAAGTTTGAAAAAGGACAAATGAACTCACCTTATGTCCGTTGTAGTTGACTAAGTAGAATAAGAATACACGCGCTCTTTGTTTGCTTTCGTTATGATGTTCACGCTCCTGTATTGAGTTCATGATGTTGTAGCTTATAAGTATAAGTTTGTAAGGATTTGTTATGCGTGTAAGTGTAAGCCCTATTGTTGGCTAACACTTGTGAGTCATGGTCTTTATCCGGCCCTACTTGATTCATGAGGACTTAAAACCTTCAAAGTGTTTGGCTTCCCATTGGTTTCACATGGTCTTTATAATTATACTTAGGTTTCCAATTAGCTTTATATAAGAATTTCATGAAATTTCCGTCCATCTTGCCAATGTATTAAATTAGGGTCCAATTCAAGTGAGCCGTATAATAGTTTGCCAATATAACCGATTATGTGTTTTTATTGGATTGATTAGTACTCATGGGCCAAGTTTATATAGGTTGGGCCAACGTATGTTCATTGGGCCGATTAGACCAAATGGAAACCCATGGGCCGAGTTATTGGGCCTTATGTGTAAGCATGGGCCGAATGGCTATAGCCAAGAAATAAATGGCCAGCTTATGTTATTTCCTGGGTTGAAGCAAATAAATGGAGTTTAGGATTTGGGCCAAACCATCCTAATGGACCAAAAGAGCAAATTGGGCCCTAGGGGTTATATGGATCCATCCAATAGAAATTGGGCCTCCGTAACATGCGTGTGGGCCGGTTAGCAGGAATTTGGGCCGAAAGAATGTTGCTGACCCAACGGGTGATATTGGGCCTGTTGGGCCTTAGTGGGCCGAAGTGAAATAATAATCTTGGGCCGAAGACATGGGCCTTGGACCTAACATTTTCTGTTGGGCCTAGAGCAATAGACTATTGGGCCTGGTGATTCTCAAATGAACGGCAAGTCTGAGGGAATAAATTCAACAACAAGGTTTGTATAAAGGCTCGGCTAGGTTCACGGTTTCTAGATTGAAGGTTCGGCTATAGATATGTCTTTAGCAAGGTTCGTCTAACTTTGGCAATCCAAGGGTTCGCCTTCCCAAGATGGTTCGGCCTTCCATGGTTTCGGCTGGAATACTTGGTTCGCTGCCATGACTAGGGTTCGTGCGAGTATGTAGGTTCGTTGGCCATCTCTAAAGTTCGTGTATGTCATGGTTCGTCTGAAGTGAAAACTGCATGGAAGAAGGTTCGCTCATGTAGGGTTCGGGAACAGTGAAATGGTTCGGCAGCTCCTATGTTGCACAGGTTCGTCACCGGTCATCCTAGGGTTCTTTGCTCATCCAGAAGAAAAGGGTTCGGCTGTGTTTGGTTCTCAAAGGTTCGTCGGGGAGGAGGCTAGTCACAAGGGTTCGTGGCGTGCATTAGGTTCGACTAAACCAAATAGGTTAGGTCGATCCCTCAACACTTGCGAACCTGTAACATCACTCGTCCCACTGAGTGAGTTTGTGGAACTGCTCCTATGTCGATGACGACCCAGAACCATGTCTCAAAGGTGTAAGGTGGTTGTAGGGTGACTCCCAACCGGTTTAAATGGAGGTGTCGACTAAAGGGGTTTGAAAACCCTATTTTCAGCCACATTTCACGAATCATACCTCCGATTTTGTTGGTTGTTTGCTCAGATCCGTTGTACTTTCATGTAGAGCTCGTCAAGGGCTTCGCGTGGGCGCAAGAATCACTCAAATCGGATAAGAAATGAGGAAGTTATGCTAGTTTGAAGGTGTAAAAATGGTGGATCTTGGTTTTAGCCGAAAATGAGAGAGAAAAAGAGATGTGAGAGTGAAAAATGAGAGAAAAGCTCTCATTTAGGGTTTTTATACCCGGTGTGGTGTTCGGGTCCGGTTCGTAGTTTCGTCGCGTATCCGACACGTTACGCTCGTAAATCGTAAATAAAATAAAAAGAATATTTTTAGAATTTTTAGAACACAAATATTATTAGAAAACATTTTAAATATCGTTTCATTAAATTATTTTTCGAATTATAATAGTTTACGCGTTTTGTTTAATTGTTTCGCGATTTAATAGAATAGTTTAAATTTAAATTATTTTAAGATGAGTTTCAAAATTGTAAAACAAGAAATACTATATTTCTTTAAATTTATGATCGTTCGTGTCTTCATTCGTTTTCGTTATCGTTTCATCAGATCGCGTCGCCATCGCGCGTATTCGTTCGAATCGTCATTCGAACGAACACATCGATGGTTTGGCTTTCTGATTCTTGTTTTCTACTGTTAAGTCATTATTTCAGAACGTTAAACTATCAGAATTATTCATACAGATCGTCACCTATGCGAATAACTCGTCGGTTTAGCATTCCGTAACAATAATCGTTATAGTTTTGTTTTTGTTTAACCTCACATACGTTTATGCAACTAATATCACATCAAGAATTTATGTTTCAACACTGTGTTGTCTGACATGTTTTCTGACTGTTAAACCCTAAGGTTTAAGTCAGATTCAGACAATCGTTTAATAGTTTCATGTAAATCAAATGCATCAATAGTCTAAACATAGTTTCACGAAATGTGTACCTGAGTTACTGTACATGTTTACTGTTGCGATCAATGTTCCGGCACGCGTCCGGCACTGATGTTACACTTAGCGACTCGATTGAGATTCGTCAAATTGACATGACCCAGTCGGTGATGCCAAAGCAGACAGTCATTCTCCGATGCCTTTGAAAACAAACAGGTGTTTTCAGTGAATGAATCAGAATTCATATTGATGATATAGGCATTGTTGATTCTCAGAGTCCTCATCAAGATCCACTTCTCCGGCAAGACAAATCCGGGCTTTAGAATGAGACACTCTTTGTTTGTGAAGTGTGTTGAAAAGCTCTTGTCACAGATCTGAGAAACACTCAATAAGCTGTGATTGAGTTCTTCAAAATAGTATACATCCTCAAAACTTAGAGTTCCATTTGTGAATGTGCCCTTCATGCACATCTTCCCACCTTTGTCTCCAGCAAATGAGACATATCCTCCATTGAATTGTGTGACTTCATGCAACTGAGAGAAATCCCCAGTCATATGCCGGGAGCAGCCACTATCCACGTACCACACATTTTTCAGCTTATTTGGTCGTCCCTGCATAACACACACACACACACTCAATGAGAAATGGGTACCCAAATCATAACAGATTTAGGTACCTGTGGAACATTGGGCCCTTTCTTGATAATCCCTTTGGGCTTGCCTGGTTTAGCCCTGACAATTTTGGGCCTTACACCACTGCCATGATCAATTGGTTTGAAAGGAGGTTTCACTGATGGTTTATTCTTCCACTGTGGTTTGCTTTTAGTTTTAGAAACCTTTGATTTTTGTTTATGAAAACCAGACTGATTCTGTTTTGCTGGTTTGGTCTTCTTGGCAGTGGGATGATTCTGAGTCATTTTCTGAGGTGTCACCCTAGGCTTGGAGGATTGGTTAGTCCTCATTGATCTATTGGTAGGTTTAGCCTTGGGTGTGACCTTCTGATTCTTCCCATAGAAGAATTCACTAGGTTGGTGCAGACAGTGTCATGCAATGTGGCCTGGTCTCCCACATGCAAAGCAACATACCTTGTCATGTAAATCTTTTAGGTCAAATGGCTTTACGTCACAATCACCTTGACCAGGAGAAGTACTTGTGGAGGCTTGTTCCAATGACCCAGTTGGAACATAAGGTTCACAGTTAGGGTTTAACTTTGAACCCGCCTCTTTGGTGATCATGGAATGAGCACTATTCACCTGCTTTAAAGGATTAAACATTTCATTCGGTTTGATTTTAATTGTTTCAAATCTTCCAGCAAAATTCAGTTTTTGGAACAAAAGGTAATTTGCTAGATGACGTTGAACATTCTGTGCTTCTCCCAGCACTTCTTTCTTCATCCTTCTCCCTTAGACATGTATCACTTAAACTATCTGCACATACCTCGGAATCATTAGAAACAAACATGGGGTCAACTATAAGTGAAACTGGTTCAGTGGGAAACTCAAAAGTTGTAGAACCAAGTCATCAACTTATGTGTTGATTCTAGGCATGCTTGAGTAATTATGGTTAAAAGAAGGCTCATACTCCTTATAACCAAGACCCTTACCCCTTTTCTCCCGATACTGAATGCTGACCATATCTTCTAAAACTTTGCTTCCATAGTCATATTTTTCACATTTGACTGAGGTTTTATAAATTTTAGTTTTAACCTGTTCTAATTCCAAAGTGTGCTCATCGATTTGCGTCTAGCATCTCGATAATTTGACTCTTTGTCACTCAAAAGTTCTTTCAATTTTGAAATATCACGACCCTCAGCCTCAAGTTTTCTTTTAAAAATTGCCTCATTTTTGAGAAACTCAGAGTTAAAATATTTCAATTTTGTGATTTCTTTGATCAAGGTCTCATTGTGAGACTTATATTTAAAGACCGTTTCAATGCAAGAGTTTGAGCAAAGATTTTCGGTTACCACATTTGACTTTTCATCCACCTCTGCCATGAATGTGTGGCTAAAGGTCATCGCCATTTCCTGCACTTGATCACTCCAATAATTGGAGTCGGTTTCTTGAGTCACCAATGCCTTGGATGTGCTTGCACCTCCCCAAGCAGCAGCTTTCTCATGAGGCTTCTTCTCTCCCTCCTTCACCATCTTTGGCTGCTTACATTCCCTTGCAAAATGACCTGGCTGGTCACAGTTGTAGCATCTCAGCTTTGACTTGTCAAATCCCAGCTTCTTCCCTGGGTTGTTTCCAAAACTGTTCCTCCCATACTTTTTGATGAACTTCTTAGCACGGAAGACTGGCATGGCCATTTGCCAAGAGATATCCATTTCTTCCACATCTGTCGGGTTAATCTGCTCTAGGTTGTCTTGAGTGAGATTGGTTGGTGCCAACTCTCCAGCAATGAAAGCATCGTAACTGTTCATGAATCCCTTGAACAGTAGTAGATTCTCTTCACTTTTTGGGCTGATTTTGGGCACTAGACTGACTTGCCCTGAAGAAAGGAATGCAGTCTCAAAAGGAACAGACTGAGATGAAGATTTCTAGTAATGCTGAGGTCCAGAGGCTTGAAAATTGATGGCAGACAAGAGAGCAGCATTCTCAGATGCAGGAGTAATGCCCATAGAACTAGCATGATTGAAAGCTCTTTGTTTGCCATCCATTTCATATGAGTTGATGATAAAGATCAACTCACTGAGAGAAGTCTTATACATATCCTTTGTTCTCTTGATAGTAGTGCAGTTGGAGTTCCAGTTATATGATAACGAATTCAAGAGCTTCTTGTTTACTTCTCCCTTTGACATTTCAATTCCTACACTGGTCATCTTAGTCATCAGATGAGTAAATCGATTGAGTTGGGCTACCAGGGACTCTCCTTTGACATGATTAAACATGTTGAATCGTTGCCTGAACATGTCCTTGCGACTTTCTCGCATATCCTCATTCCCTTCAAATCTTTCCACCAAAGCATCCCAAAGTTGCTTGGCGGTCTGGTGCTCCTTGAAATTGTGAGCCACGTCAGTAGACAACGCCATAGTGATTGAGGCGTACGCCTTATCATCCTTCTCTTTCAATAGGATGTCTTTTAGTGTATAGCTCCGTGTCCTTAGGAATAAGCCCATTTAACTCACTCTGGTACATAGGCACATAAGGCCCCTCTTCAATCGACCTCCATAGCTTCGGGTCCGTATACTTGATAAAAGACTGGAATCCGAATTTCCAATCTTGGAACTTATCCCCTGACACAAGCCTAGGTGGCTTGGTTCCGGTGCCAATCTCATATTCTAAGTTTATAAGGTTGGACAGGTAGGTGAGTTTTTTGGATGCCATGACAAACAGAAAATGTTCTAAGTATAAGTTCTTGAATTCCTCAACAGTTCGAAGTCCCAAGCAGTGCACTAAGTCCAAGCTATACTCGAAATACCAAATTACTCGAAGTCCAAGGTGTACTCGAAATCCCAGTGTACTCGAAATTATATGTGTACTCGAAAACCCAGTTGTACTCGAACTCCCCAGTGTACTCAAACTCCCAACGGTACTCGAACTCTGTTCTCGAAAAATTTTTCTCGAAGTATGTACTCGAAAAACTAATCTCGATATTTTGAACTCGAAAACACTTTAAAAATTTCCACAGAAATATTTTTTCAAGATTCAGAGTCCCAAATTTCAATAGCAGCTGGATGATGAAGAGAAGATCAAGAAAGTATCAAACTTGCACGAAAAAGCTTGTACCTTGATGTAGTAAAGAGTTCAAAGGCTCTGATACCACTTGTAGGTCCAGATCTTATCAAGACTCGAGCTTTATGGCTCCGATCAACATCAAACGAATCTAGAATGTGCGGAATCCGTAATAGAATCACAAGAAGAGATGGAAAAATGATTGCTTTTTGTATTTCATGAAGTTCTAGAAAACAGTGCCTCAATACGTCTAGAGAGCACTTGTTTTGGGAATCCAACCCTAGAACAGTACAAAATACATCTATATATAATATTCTAGGAGTACTCGAACCCTATACACGAAAATGGTTCGAGTACTCGAAAATCAAAAGTACACGAAAATCACTGTACACGAAAATAACCAAAATCAGGTCTTTAGCTTATCGCGGGTTGACTTTGTCAGTCTTCGTCGTTGATTGGGCTATAAATTGATTAGCCATCATTTTCAAAACAAATAAAAAATTAAAAATTAAATGTTGGGTCTAGTAATATAAGAGGTGTTATATCACACAATATCATAACAAAGATATTAAAAATGATTCATCAAAGCATGTGATAAGAGAGTTGCTACTAACTCAAGTTTCTATTCTTTGACTATTACTTAGTCTGTATTTTTCTTTTAAATAGAGTTGTTGCTAGTAGTCAAGTTTTGGTGCTCATAGTTGGCCCTAGTAGTTCTATTTTGGTGCTTATATCCATTTGATTTTTTTTATCTTTTTAGTATAAATAGAGTGCAACTCTTATATCAAAACGAACAATTTAATTCAATAGATAAACTTTTTTTTATCTACTGGTTATTTAATTATCTTTTGTTTATCTACTGGTTATTTAATTATCAAAAGATGAACTTTTGGTCTTTTAATCACAAATAGTTATCATTAGAAACAGTTCAATGAATATAAGTTTTTCCAAGAAAAAAAACCCAAAATCAGAACCTAATTATGACAATCAAAAAGAAAAATAATCTTGAAAATATATGAAGAAACCTACCAATAACTTCATTGTCAGCCAAACGACGGTTAGATTCATATCCTAGTCCAAGAGTACGCAGATACTTTTTTGCCTCATAGTGGTTCTTAGGCAAGTTTGCGTCCTTGAAGGCCCTACTTAGTAAATTCGATATCATATCCATTGACATGTTTATAATTTTGCATGTTACCTTTACATTCATTAACTCTAGTAAAAATCGTAGTACAGAAAATTCATCACATCCCGAGAATAAAGACTTCTCCATATCAACAAATAACTTCTCCACATTTGGGTTACTATGTCGTTCAGTAAAATCAGCATCCTGCCTAAAGTTTTCATGTTCGATTTCATTGTTTGTATGAAAAGCATCATCTAGTAAATCATTGACCCCGTCATTCGGTTCATTTTCACTTTCTTCACATTTGTTGTTTGTTTCATCAGTTTCGTAATCTGGTAGATGTTCACTGTGATGTAGCCATACATTGTAGGTTGATTCAAAAACATTATGTATGATATAATCACCTACCACTTTGGGTACATGTTTTCTTGCATTAACACATTTTCTACATGGACAATGTATCAAACCCTCACTATCAATATATGCTTCACCTCTTTCTGCAAAAGCTATTGCTCCTTTAATGAACTTAGGATCAACCTTATTTGTAATTTTTGTCCAACTCTTATCCAAAGTCATTGAAAAATTCAAATTAACTACATATATATAAAGAAAATTTTCACATTAATACACACATTCAAAAAATTTTTGGCCATTCAAATTCCAAATTGTATGCTACTGCTAATTAAAAAATTGATATAAGTAGGTTCAAGCCCTTGATAGCAAACAAAAAAAAAAAGATTATCATTCTAAAAATTTATGTCCATTCAAAATCCAACTTGTAAGCTACTGCTATTCAAAAAATTGATATACGAGGTTCAAGTCCATGATTGCAAAACAAAAGAAAAAAAAGATTATGCTTATCAAGAATTTGTTGTTAACAATTGAATTTGATAATAACATTTCAACCAGAACACAAAAGTTTAGAACCTTAAAAAACAAAACTAACAAAGCTTTGATATCATTCAAAAGTAATCAATCTAGTTACTACGATGCATCATGCGAACAAAAGACAACCTACAAAATGATACATTAATTTGCAAATATAAATTGATACCTTAATCTGAAAGTACCAATTTTGATCAGTTGATTGAGTATGCCCTTGAACTTTTTTTCACAATAGTAACAAATTAAAGAGCTCGCAAAGAAGAGAGTCACCGTAGAGGGTTTCTATAGCGATTAATTGTAGCATGGTAGGGTTTGAATCATCGAGAGGAAATATGGATATAGAGGGGATTGACATACCGAATTCGTTGGTCGTATATCATATGTGTGTTTGGACATATTGATTTTGTACTCTTAATTTAACTTAATATTTGTAACACCCCAAATTTCCTAAACAAGTTATTTGAACTGACGAATGGGTAGCAGATAATTAACTGGTAGGAAAGAAATGAAAAATAAACTGAATAAAAGATCACGAAATCGAGTACTTGAAAGTACCCGAATTTCACGAAGCCAAAGTACACGAACTTAGCTTCGTGAACTTCATTTCGTGAACCTTAGTTTGTGAACTTGGCCTATATATATGAGTACCTTAGGAAACGTGCTCACCATTTTCTAGAAGCACTCTCTCTTAAGGACTTGAAGTTGGCAGTTCAAAAACATCAAGAAATGGTTTTTGCTCGATCAAAACGAGGAGGAAACGCACGGGAATCTACGAGGAGGTTCATCAAACACCAGGTAAGGGTTTGATTCATAAAAGTTACGATTTTTAGACAAAAAGGAAAATATGCACAAAGGTCATGCCCTTATACAAAAAGTTTGTTCTTTTTTTATTCCAATGTGTTGGTAAGTCCATAAGGAAACAATAACTAGCTCCTCGAGTCTTAGATAGTTTTCTAAGATGTTTTATGAAGAAAAAGGTAGTATTCGAAATGTACACGCCTGGAACTAGCAAGTTCACAAAACCAGAAGTATGCGAAGTTAATTTCGTGAACTTCAAGGGTTTCGTGTACTTTGATGTTTCGTGAACTTCAATGATTACGTGTACTCTAGAAACTTCATGAACTCCATGTTTTCGTGTGCTCTAGAAATTTTGTGGACTTTATGTTCGAATACTATGTCTATTTCGAGAACGTAGGGGTTCTTAGGTACTAAGGGCTGGTTAAGTGAGCTATGGGGACATAGAATAAATTCTAAGTCCAGGAAGGAAATGTAATGAGATGATGTGATGATGTAGGTTCTTGAGTCCTACCCAAGGATATTCAATTTAGGAAGATAAGAGCTATTTCATTTTCAGGTGAGTTCTAGACGCCCTCTTTTATACATGTTATGTGTAAATGTGATTTGGGCTGATGTACATGCTACAATGTTGCTATATGATGCCATACGATGTATGCTAATGTGTTATGATGATGATATGATATGATGTTAGTACGATATGACCATGATGTTATGATAGTAGGAGGTTATGACGATGCACGACTATGATAAGATGCTAGCATAACTTGTTTATAATGATATGTTGTTATGTTGTTATGATGACAATATGCTAGAATAACATGATGATGCTATGATGTTATGATGATACAGTTCTAGCATGACACGATTATGATGCGATGATGTTATTATGCTATGATGTTACGAAGCTAGCAAGACATGATATGATGGTATGATGACATGATGTGTTATGAATTTTATGAAGATATATGACGTTATGATGATGCCATACCTTATTATGTGTTATGCTGTGATGATGATCATTTGACGGCAACTATGATAACAAATGAATACGATGCAATATGATGATGATGATAATGATGTAAGATGTTATGATAATAGCAAATTTAAGTTATGATATGATTGCTATTTTAGGAGTCGATCGGACTATAAACACAGAGTCGACTGGACTATAAACATGGAGTCAATCGGACTATAAACACACAGTCGACCTGACTATAAACACAGAGTCAACCTGACTATAAACGTTGAGTCGACTGGACTATAAACATGGAGTCGATCAGACTATAAACATGGATTCGACCGGACTATTAACATGGAGTCAATCGGATTATAAACATGGAGCCGATCGGGCTATAAACATGGTAAGAGTCGATCGGATTGTAAACATGGAGCCTTATGCCGGCATAAGCCCGCTGGTCCTACTTAGTGACAGCGGATGTATGACGATTATGATGAATATGATGATTACGTGTTATGATATATGGTTAATGGAAATGTAATAATGTGTTCATGTAAATTATGTTTTAACTCACCAAAACGTTTATAATGTTAATGAAAAACTAGAACTCACTAGCGAAAGCTGACTTTTTAGTATATATGTCAGATTTATGAACATATATGAAGGAATGGAGGAGATCGTGGCTCGTATTCAGAGGAAAATGTGTGTTTTTGCAATCCAGAATGTTATTGATACATACTTTTATATGTACTTATATTTTTGAACAAATTATGTTGAATTTCCGCTGCATTTATGAAAGTTTATGGTTTAAGAACTATGTGATGATGATGTAGACCCAACTCTGAGAGGTGCCTGGGCTCGGGCCTTTCATGTTGGTATCAGAGCCATAGTTTGAGAGATCTTGGCATCCCAAATGCCTAAGACTTAGACTGAGAATGGGATTTATTAATGCGGATTGCCAACCACGGATGAAAGAATGCCACGAGCTGAATATTATGTATGAACTAAGGAATGATGAAATAGAAATAGATAGAAGCTAGAAAGGTAGCCAAGGGTGTGCACATTGATGAGATAGGATGGGAGATGTTTAGAGCCTATAAGTTGGGTAAATGGTCAATAACACCTAATCAACATCATTAATAATTTACAACACTTATATAGTGCTAAACTGATTCCTTACTGACTCATTGTTTGTTGCATCCTATAGAAAGCTAGATGGTAGGACAAAAGGGTAGACCACGAAAGCAACAAGAAACTGATGAACCACATGTCGAGGTGGAGGGAAACGAGCGTGAAGGAGAAAACCAGACCAATGAACAACATGAAAATGAAGAAGAGTTCACACTTGAGCCTATCGTGATAAAGGCTATTTCTGATGAGATCTACAAGATCATGGCTGAGAAGATGAGTCAATGATTGCTAAGGAATTAGAGGATGTGCTGAAGGATAATACCGAAGGTTCCAAACAAAATTCCAAGAATGATGATGAAGTCAAAATAATCGAAACAAAGAGCGGTGATCCTCATTCTTGGAAACTAAAGGGTTGTGATTACAAGTACTTCAAGGGATGCAACCCACCAACCTTTGATGGGAAGAAGGATGCAGTGGCCACTTGCCACTGGGTATCGGCTATGGAGGCTGTCATCTCCATCAGTAAGTGCCGAGTCAACCAAGCTGTAAAGTTTGCAGCTCACTCTTTTGTTGAGGAGGCATTTCATTGGTGGAATACAGTCAAACAAACAAAGAGTGTTGCAGACATGGAGAAGATGAGCTAGGAAGAATTGAAGGAGTTGGTCATGAAACCGTTCTGTCCAAAGAATGAGCTAGACAAGGTGGAAAGGGAGTTTCTGGTTTTGAAGGCGGGGAGTTTGAATCATCGACAGTATACATTGAAGTTCAATAAAATGGCAAGGCTCGTTCCTCACTTGATCGGCTCAAAGGAGCGAAGGGTGAAATTGTACATGGAGGGTTTGCCTCCAAAGGATGGGATTCATATGAAGGCAAACGCCCCCAAATACTTTTGATTCCACTGTGGTGCTTAGTTGATAGTATGGGATGATGTGATTTCTGACAAGCCGGTTAAGGAGGAGTCAAAGATGAAAGGGGTCCTTGGAATCAAGAGAGGTCGAACAGACAAACGAGGTTTTCTAGCAAGAAGGTGAAGCGAGAGGAGACTCATACATGCGGTAAATGTGGCAAGAGCCATTCGGGGTCGTGCCATGTGGGCACTAATCAGATGTCCCGGCACTAATCAGATGTCCCATATGTGCTTTCGATATGGGAAGGTTGGACCCTTTTCATCCAACTGTCCCGGTACGATCAGATGTTTTAACTGCAATGGGATTGGACATCTGTCCAAGGATTGCAGGCAACCTAGGCCCGATGCTTCGAGTTCTAGTAAGAAAGAGGATGATGTTATCGAGGACCCTGACGTGGTCATAGGTACCTTTTCTATCAACAATATTCCTGCATCTATATTGTTTGATTCTGGTGCCGATATGAGTTTTGTATCATCTACCTTTTGTGATGGGTTATGAGGGGAGGTTAAAAAGATAGATCGGATATTTTATGTATAAACAACTATTGATAAGATGATTAGGGTGACGGAGGCTATAGATGATTGTTACATTGAGATAGAAGGTCATAGGTTCCCCGTAAGATTGTTTCTTATAACCATAGAAGGTTTCGACGCGCTATTGGGTATGGATTGGTTAGCTAAATATGAGGCTAACATTGTATGTCGACGTAAGATGATATTTTACGAGCATTGGATGGGAGTCCTGTGATGATCTATGATGATAAAGCGATGCACGCGCCAAAGATCATTTCGATGATCAAGGCTGATGATATAATGAGGCGAGGGTGTGGAGCTTACTTGTCATATGTGAATGAGGAACATACGGATATGAGGACGATTGATGATGTACCCGTGGTGTGTAACGTCCCCGACGTATTCCTGAGGAATTGCCTGGATTACCACCTGAACGGGAAATTGAGTTCCAAATCGACTTAGTGCCTGGGGCCCAACCCGCCACCAAAACACCTTATCGTTTGGCTCCCACTGAAATGAAAGATGCCCCAGCTACAAGAAATACTTGAAAAAGGTTTTATACGACCAAGTGTCTCCCTGTAGGGAGCACCGGTGTTGTTTTTAAAGAAGAAAGATAGAAGCATGAGGATGTGTATCGATTAACGAGAACTAAACAAGTTGACCGTAAAGAAAAGTATCCTTTACCAAGAATTGATGATTTGTTCGATCAATTGCAAGGTCCAAGTTGGTTCTCCAAGATAGATCTCCGATCCGGTTACCATCGATTGAAAGTTCGAGAGCAGGATATCCCAAAAACTGCTTTCCGTACACGTTATGGACACTACGAGTTTCTCGTTATGTTGTTTGGATTTACGATTTACGAATGCTCCGGTAGCATTTATGGATTTCATGAACAGTGTATGTCGACCAATGTTAGACCGATTGGTGATAGTGTTTATTGAATACATTTTGATTTATTCAAAGAACGAGGTAGATCATGCTTGTTACTCACAAGAGGTGTTCGAGACCCTGAGGAAGGTGAAAGTTTATGCCAAGTTTTTCAAATGCGCCTTCTGGCTACGGGAAGTGCAGTTTCTAGGTCACATGGTGAACCCAGAAGGCATTATGGTTGACCCAACTAAAGTAGAAATGGTTATGAAATGGAGCCCTCCGAGTTCACCGATAGAAGTACGCAGTTTTTTTGGTTTGGCCGGTTATTATCGGATATTTATTCAAGACTTCTCAAGAAAACGACGCCATTGACAAAGCTTACGAAGAAAGATGTAAAGTATGAATGAGGCCCGAACCAAGAACAAGCGTTTATAGTGCTAAAAAAGAAACTTGCCCAAGCTCCTATTTTAGCATTGTCGGATGGAAATGATGATTTTGTTGTGTATGTTGATGCATCAAGACAATGGTTGGGATGTGTATTGATGCAAAGGGGAAGTGCGATAGCTTACGCTTCACGCTAGGTAAAGATTTACGAGGCTAACTACCATACCCACGATCTCGAGCTCGCTGTAGTGGTGTTTGCATTGAAAATATTGAGACACTACCTGTATGGAGTCAATAGTACCATCTTCACCGACCACAAGAGTTTGAAGTATTTCTTCGAACAAAAAGATCTTAACATGATGCAGAGACGATGGCTTGAGCTATTGAAGGATTACTGTCACACCCCGAGACGGCGGGCCGGATCGAATGTCCCGTTGGGCGGAATTGTCCCGAGGTGTGATATCGAGATGGTAATCAATGTGATCAGATTGTTTACATTGCACATGATAATAAATGAGAAACACTAAATGAAATATAATTACAAAGTTAAATTACATCAGTATCGTTCATAATTTAACAATGTAACTCTACTAATCCACATCATAATTCATCTATCTTGTATCTGCACAAGATATACAAAATAATTCCTATAATGATGTTCAAAAATACGCACATCCAAATACTAGGTCCTCTATCTGGGCATCCTAGTCAATAGAACGAACTCCCTAGTTGACATGTTCGTCACCTGAGAAGTCATGCAAGAAAATAAAGTCAACACATGGTTAGTGAGTTCATATAGTTTTATTTGAAAATGAATTTGTACAAACCTGACCGAATGACAACCTTAACCTCATTAACAACCACCTATACTATTGAGTCAAGTATGCTTATATATAGGGCATATGTAGGGTCAAGCTTAACGCCAACCCAGCCGCCAGCCCACCACATACCAAACCGCATAACCTATTGTTGTTAAAGATAATTAAGCATTTCATTCCCCATCATCAACACACCAGTTCTTGTTAGTTTCAACAAAATGTGGAAGTTCTCTTGATCCCTTAAGCTCATCAAACACATGAACAACCATTGCAAATGTAGAAACATTTAATTAAAAGCTAAGAACTAATGATTGGGCCTTGGTCAACTCAAGTAGACTAGTATAACAATCAAGGTTCTTAGAAGTTAGAGGATTCTGTAAATATCATCAAACATGCAACCTATAATCAACCAGTCTAGCTAGGATAGACCGTTTAGTTCTTTGGCACATGCTATCTTTGAATATTTCCCAGATATTCCTCTGAAAATACATCGTTGAAAACAGTTCTACGAAATAGATCTTTAAGAATAGTTCTTTGAAATTAGATCGTTGAAAATAGTTCTTTAAAAATAGATTTTTGAAAGTAGTTCTTTGAAATTAGATCGTAGAAAATTGTTCTTTGAAAATAGTTCTTTGAGAATAGTTCTTTGAACAAGTTTACTTGAAATGAAACAATTATCTACTTATGAAGAGTAAATAATCCTTTTTGAACCTGTAATAAGTTTACCTAGGCATAGTCTAGGATGACAATTGGACATATAAAACATATATGATGTATGTAACACCCCGACCGACGGCGGAATCATCGGGATGCCACGAGGGATGTGTAGATTGTTCAAAAGCTCATGGGCATCTAAATCAAATCATCATATATCATTTAATCAACCACAATAATTACACAAAAATCATGTTCATCATGAATCAAATACATCAAATACACAAAAGATTTAGTTAAACTAACTAAACTCTAATCGCCAGAAATTTAGTTAATTAACTAAGTCCAAGAATCCTATATGATGATGATGTCCAAAATAGAAGAGATCATCCTCTTCATCCTACTTGTCTCCATCACCTGAAACATGTAAGAAAATCAAGTGTCAACTACAAAAGTAGTTGGTGAGTAATCATAAGTTTTTATATTTAAAAAAAATGTTTTAGTAAAATGAGTTTGAAAGTTTATGCTTAAAATGGTTTTATAAAATGCTTTGTTTAAAACGAGTATAAAACTTATGATCTTCTTGAGAAAATCCATATGAATACCTGTATGAGATAATCCAACCCACATCCATCAATTCAACAGCTAAACACATACACAATCACATAACCACATAACCAAATCAATCATAGCCAATCACAAATAATCATAATCAAATATAGATAATCAATCCACAAACTAATCAACCAATCTCATCAACCATATTCTCAAATAATGTTCGTGACTATACATGATCATTATGTAATTAACATAAGTTAAATACATGATTCATGGAGTGGTCGCTAACCACGTGACAATACATGAAGCCAAAGCAAATAACCGAAGTCAAAGGCAATGCTTCACAGATGTGGAAACCATCCACGTGACAATACACGATGTCAAAGCAATTAACCGAAGTTAAGAGCGATGATTCTCGGGATTTGTGACAATACTTGTAATCTTTGTTATTGACCTAGGTCAATAACAATGTTTACATGGATATAAAATAATAAGAGATAATCCCATAATAATGATAATTTCAAATGTGAATATCATATTGATAAACAGGTATTAACCTTGTGTTATCAAAATAATATTTAATTTGGTATACATGTTTCACCTCCGGGTTTTAAAACCAAAAACAGTTTAAAGAAAAGGGAGGTTATGAGAACTCACCTGAAGTCCTTAGAATCAGTGTTCACTTATAATGCGCGCTCGCGTATGTAACTCAAAGCAACTCAAAATCTGTAGTTAATAGGTGTTCGTGTTTATAAGTATACATGACTTAACTTAATTAAATAACCATAAGTGTTTTTCCCCACATCATTGGGTGTATTGTTACTTAGTTTGTTAAATCCTAAGTAAAACAGATTTACACCACTTTATGTGAATTGTTCATCATTACATATGATTTAGATTGACTATATTCAACTTATCCTTTAGGGATGACTTATTATGAGTTAGCATGGGTATTCTCATAGATAACCCTAATCTTTCTCATATTTAAACATACATGCATGAATCATCTAGTTGACCACTATGACTTAAGTCACAAAATCTTAATTTAAATTGTAATGAATTTATCACTAATTCAATCTTATCATCCCAACACTTGTGTTGTTAACAAGGAAAATGGGAGGTTCTTTAAATCAAGTTCATGCATAACTTAATTAGATAAATCTCCTTCGTTTAAATCATTTAAATCCCAATTTATGTTTATAAAGTTTATAATCACATTTCATAAAAACTTCACCATATAACGTATGTATATTTATATTTAATATTGTGGCCATTGTCATTCATGCATGCATGGTTATCCTTAATCCCTTGCGTTAAATCTCCTATTTAACCTTAGCTTCGAGTTCGTTTGGGTTCAATTAGCCAACTAGGGCAGCGAACCTTTTTGGCTAAAGCCATAGGTTCGGCCCATGCTACTAAGGTTCGGCCAGGAGTAAGAGTTGCAGCCCAAAGGTCCGCAGGTGAAGGGTTCGGCTGAGAAAAACGGTTCGCTGCATGGGCCAAGGCTCGTCCAGGGTTCGGCAACTTCAAAGAAGAAGGTTCGGCCAATGGAAACAATAGGGTTCGTCCACAGGTTCGCTGGCCAAGCTACATGGGTTCGTCATACCCAGGTTCGTAGCAGCCTAGGGTTCGCGACCAAGGAGGTTCGCTGCACAAGAATAAGATTCGGCTGCATGGTTCGGCTAAGTGAAGGGTTCGTTGCAGGTTGTGAGAAGGAAGGGCTCGGCTGAAACTAGGGTTCGCCACCCTAGTTCCCGCCCAACAGGTTCGGCCGTATGGGCTGTTACGCGAACCAGTCACCCATCATCTTCTTCCTCGAATTTTTGCAGGTTTAAGGTCAATCTATGGCTGCCCATGCCTCAATAATAGCTCGACTTTACATAACACAAGATCCTAATCCCGATCTATCATACAAAACCCTACTATCGTGTGTTCATGACAAAAACCGAAAACAAAACATCAGATTTACCTCGATTTGTAGCTCAAACTCGCGATTTTCCTGTACTTTATCGTTCTCCTTGATTCCCCGGTCGTTTTGGCACCAAGATCTAGCGATTTCGTCAAGAAACGAAGGAGTTATGCTAGTGAGAAGTTAGAGAGAGAGTAGGGTTACGGGATTTGAAGTTTAGAGAGAGAGAGTGAATGGGAGAAAGTGAGGAGAAGATGAATGCTACCATTCATATATCGCGTGTTGTTCCCGCGTGCCCGGTCTCGTTTTTATCGCGATAAATCATTAAAATGCTCGGTTTTCTAACGTATCATATTTAAAACAATAAATCCTTTTAATTAAATTGGTTTTGCTTAAATAAAATAAGTTTAAATATACTATTTCGTAAATAGCTTTCGTTTTATTATCGTTAATTAAATATTTAGTAAATCAATTTATTCGAAATCATTTTTAGGTTGTGATTCCTAATAAATGTTTTAAGTTTTATTTATTAATTTTATATCGTGAGATATTATTTAATTATCTCGTCGAAACGCGTTACTCGCGTACGTATTCGTAAAGATCGTCACCTTTGCGAATCCGATGCTCGTAACGTATTTCGATTTGATCTATTATTTATGGAATATCGTTTCAGTATATTATTCTTAATAATTATATTCGTGTGAATCGTCACCCACACGAATACATTATTAAGTTAATATTTCTGAATTAATATTCTCGTTTAAATGATATCCGTAACCTCACCATCGCGTAAACAATTCTCATTATTAATCATCTTTAATATTATCATTTCCCAAACCAAAACCCACTAAACCCTAGTCACCGACACATCCATGATAGACCGAAATATGCATATATATAGGGCATATGTAAGGGTCAGTCGCAACTGCCCTAGCCACCGTCCCACCGCTATTTCGATAAACCATGTCCATGGGTCCTTGACTATGTTAGCAACCAGACTCAAACAAAGTCCCAGTTCCATCTCAATCCATCCTCAGACCAATAATCCATCATTATCAGTGATAAGTAACCGCGATAAACACTACGGGTCTGTTTAGTTGAATTACAACTAAACTTCCCATGGTTTACGCGTATAATAAATTATAATCATGTATACCAGTAACAGTGATAATATCAATAATGTCAATCAATCATTTCATAATCATTCATAATAAATAAATATCCAGTCGTAACAGTACGATCGTACGGATGTACGGACGTACGGACAACTGAAAGTACAGTGATGTTACAGTCTCCCCTAGTTAAAGGAATTTCGTCCCGAAATTCAACTTGGAGTGACCGTAGTAAATAAATGTGGGTACTTAAGCTTCATCTGATCTTCCCGCTCCCATGTGAATTCTGGACCCCGCTTCGATTCCCAACGTACTTTGACAATTGGAATTCTACTGCGTTTGAGTTGTTTAATCTCCCGATCCATTATCTCCACTGGTTTTTCAACAAAGTGCATGGTATCATTGATGCGGATGTCATCGAGTGGTACCTGAAGATCTTGATCAGCTAAGCACTTTCTTAGATTGGACACGTGAAACGTCGGGTGCACATTACTAAGTTCAGAAGGAAGTTCCAATTTGTAAGCAACCTTCCCGATCCGTTCAAGGATCTTAAAAGGGCCAACGTATCGTGGAGCAAGCTTCCCCTTCTTTCCGAATCGAACAACGCCCTTCCAAGGCGATACCTTGAGCAATACCATATCTCCCACTTCAAACTCTAGAGGTTTCCTTCGTTTATCCGCGTAACTCTTCTGTCGACTGCGAGCAGCTAACAGATTGTCACGGATCTGGCGGATCTTGTCAGTCGTTTCTTGAATAATCTCGGGACCAGTGATCTGCGAATCGCCGACCTCAGTCCAACAAATAGGTGACCGACATTTCCTGCCATAAAGAGCTTCAAACGGTGCCATACCAATGCTCGCGTGATAACTGTTGTTATACGAGAATTCAACCAATGGTAGATGGCTATCCCAATTGCCACCGAAATCGATGACACAAGCTCTCAACATGTCTTCCAATGTTTGAATCGTTCGCTTCGTTTGACCATCCGTTTGAGGATGATAAGCAGTGCTAAGATCCAGTCTTGTTCCAAAAGCTTCATGTAGTGATTCCCAAAATCGCGCCGTGAAACGAGCATCACGATCCGATATTATACTCAAGGGAATACCATGTCGGCTAACGATTTCATCAATGTAAATACGAGCTAACTTCCGCACAGGGTAAGTTTCGCGTATCGGTAAGAAATGAGCCGACTTGGTCAACCTATCAACAATTACCCAGATACTATCTTTACCGTTCGCGGTCCGTGGGAGTTTAGTAATGAAATCTATGGAGATATTCTCCCACTTCCACATTGGTATTTCTGGTTGTAATAACAATCCAGAAGGTCGCTGATGTTCGGCCTTGACTTTGGCACAGTTAAGGCACTTAGACACATACTCAGCAATATCCTTCTTCATTCCAGGCCACCAGTACAAGCCCCTAAGGTCTTGATACATCTTATCAGAGCCTGGATGGATTGAGTAACGAGATTTATGAGCTTCATCCATAATCATCATCCTAAGATCATCCCTGTTCGGTATCCACAACCGATTCAAGTAATACATTAAACCATCATCCTTAGTTTCCAACAGTATTTCAGCCCCGCAGGACATCTCATTTTTCAAGTCATCTTGAGCTAATGAGTGTTGTTGGGCCGTGAGAACATCATTTCGGAGATTATTGTGCACTCGGACACTATGGACTTGAACTTGACTCTTGCGACTAAGCGCGTCTGCTACTACATTCGCCTTACCAGGATGGTAGCGAATTTCACAGTCATAATCATTCAACAGTTCAACCCATCTCCGTTGTCTCATGTTGAGCTCTTTCTGATTGAGAATATGTTGCAAGCTTTTATGATCAGTGAACACTACACACTTAGTGCCATAAAGATAGTGTCTCCATATCTTCAAGGCAAACACGACTGCACCAAGTTCCAAGTCATGTGTGGTGTAGTTCTTTTCGTGAGTCTTTAGTTGTCTTGATGCATAAGCCACAACCTTTCCCCGTTGCATGAGAACACAACCGAGACCTAGGTTGGATGCATCACAATAAACCACAAAATCATCATTTCCATCCGGCAATGTCAAGACAGGAGCATCACAAAGTTTCTGCTTCAAAGTCTGAAATGCCTCTTCCTGCTTTGGTCCCCACTCATAAGGTTTATTCTTTTGAGTCAACGAAGTGAGAGGGACAGCAATCCTGGAGAAATTCGATATGAACCGCCGATAGTAACCGGCAAGTCCGAGAAACGATCGAATCTCCGTCGGTGTCTTCGGTGTACTCCAATTCTTCACAGCATCAATCTTTGCAGGATCTACGTGTACACCATATTCATTGACTATGTGCCCCAAGAATTGAACTTCTTTAAGCCAAAATTCACATTTAGAGAATTTGGCATACAGTCGCTCCTCTCTTAGGATCTCCAAAACCAACTTAAGGTGTTTCTCGTGTTCTTCCTTAGTCTTTGAGTAGATCAGAATATCATCAATGAATACAATCACAAATTTATCCAAGTATGGCCTGCAAACACGGTTCATGAGGTCCATGAAAACCGCAGGTGCATTGGTAAGGCCGAAAGGCATTACCAGAAATTCATAGTGGCCATATCTTGTTCTGAAGGCTGTCTTGGGAATATCATCATCATGTACGCGAAGCTGATGATACCCAGACCTCAGATCGATCTTTGAAAACCATGCCGAGCCTTGAAGCTGATCGAAGAGATCATCAATGCGCGGCAGTGGATATCGATTCTTAATTGTGAGTTTGTTCAATTCGCGGTAATCGATACACATTCGGAATGACCCGTCCTTTTTCTTGACAAACAAGACCGGTGCACCCCATGGTGAATGGCTCGGACGAATAAATCCTTTATCGGTTAGTTCTTGCAGCTGGCTCGCCAATTCTTGCAACTCCGAAGGCGCAAGTCTGTAGGGAGCTTTGGCGACTGGGTTCGCACCAGGTACCAAGTCGATTCGGAACTCAACTTGACGTTCTGGTGGAAGACCCGGCAAATCATCTGGAAAGACTTCTGGAAAATCTCGTATCACCGGAACATCTTCAATTCTCTTTTCTTTCTCTTTCTTCTCCACAATGTGTGCTAAGAAGGCTATACATTTCTTCCTAAGGTACTTGTGTGCTTTAGTGCAAGACATCAGCTTAAGACCTTTGCTAGCAGTTTCTCCAAATATTCTCAAAGTTTCACCCGAAGGTAATGGAATACGAATATATTTCTCATGACAAACAATCTCCGCTCTGTGGGTGGCTAACCAATCCATGCCTATGATAACATCGAAGCTACCAAGATGCATAGGTATGAGATCAATTGGGAAAACGTGATCATTTAAGTTCACCGTACATCCAACGATAATAGTGTCAATATCAATAGTGTTTCCGTCAGCCACTTCCACGTTAAACGGTTTATCTAAGTATGTACGTGTTCTACCAAGCAAGCATTCAAAATCATATGAAACGAAACTCCTATCGGCACCAGAATCAAATAAGACAGATGCATAAGAGTTGTTGATCAGAAATGTACCGTTGACCACATCCTGGTTGGCTTGAGCAGCTGGAGCATTCAGTTGAAAAGCCCGGCCTCTTGCCACCCTCTGGTTATTCCCGGTCAACTTTGGGCACTGATTTCTGAAGTGACCCACTTCACCACATTCATAACAGGCTCTTGCCTGTGCTTGAGGTATCTGGCGAATGGGTACAGCCGGAATAGGTTGAGTTTGAGGAGCTGGTAGTGCAAGCGGTGCTTGTTGCATCCTTTGTGCTTGCGGTGCACTCCGACAAACGTTTGCATAGTGCCCGAACTTGCCACAGTTGTTGCAAACGCGACACGGCAAGTTAGGGGCATGATGATATCTGCAAGTGTTACATTGGGGAGTGTTCCCAGTGTAACTTCTTGCAGCAGAATTGTTTGATGATTGCTGCGCAAACTTCGCAGCAGGTACTGTTACCATGAAATTCCTATTCTTTCTCTTCTTGTTGCTGCTTTTGGACGAGCTACCAGCTTCAGACTTGACTTCAGTTTTGACTTCCTTTGCAGCAGTCTTGGTGTCAGTCTTCTTATACCCCTTTCGAGTAAGAGTTCCATTCTTCACGTGATTGTCAGTAAGAGTTGCAGATAACCGGATTGCAGCTTCAAGTGTTTTGGGATTGCTCCCATAGACTGTATCCTGAATCTGCACCGGCAGCCCGCCGATATACTTCTCAATCGCCCTTTCCAAGGGTGTCACCAAGTGAGGTACCAGCAAGCTATACTCATGAAACTGAGTATTGTAGATGACATTCTCTCCGCTATCCTGCTTGAGTTCCCAGAACTCAGCCTCCAGTTTCCTCATCTCGCTTCTAGGACAGAACTCAGTGGTCATCAGAGTCTTGACCTCTGTCCATGTCAGTGCTAAGGCAGCATCCACTCCCCTAGTTCGCTTTTCCCCATTCCACCAAGTCAGTGCTCTCTTTTGGAAAACACTGGTGGCATAGCGAACTTTCAGATTCTCGGGACATTCGCTGTTGATGAAGGTGTTCTCCATACTCTCGAACCACTGCAGCAGACCAGTGGCTGATTCAGCACCCGTGAATTTCAGAGGATTACAGGAATTGAAGTGTTTGAATATGCAAGTTGTCTGGTTTGCACCACCTCTGTTCTGGTTAGCATTCTGGTTAGCCTGAGTTAGTTGGCTCACCAATCCAGAAATAAGTGTGGCTAACTCTTGTATGCCGGAGTTGGCATTACTGTTGTTAGCTTCCCCATTGTTCGAGTCATCTTCGTTGTGACGGCGAGGCGGCATGTTTCTGAAGGAAATAGAAACATGTTACTACCGTTTACAACGTAAGTCATACAAACAATGTTTAAATGAGTCCATTAGACAATTAGGATTACATATAGGAACTATATTTCTCTCCTATCAGTCATTGACTCAAAAGGCTTATAATTTCCTATTATTATTCTAAGTGTCCTAGTTGGTCATAACTAGTGTTAACTAACTATATCCTAGGTCCTATACATTCCTCACTCTATACTAACACTGACAATCTCCCAATGCAATGCAACAAGCTTATATATAGGGCATATGCAGAGGTAGATCGCAATCTCCCCTACACCGTCCCACCACCGTTCCATTGCACCACGATTATGCCATTGCTAGTGTGTAGAGTGTGTCATGTATTTCACCATAATTCTCACTTCACACACCTTATCCTTAGTAGGATAATTTTGAGTGAAGTGATCTCTAGTTCCCTTGGACAATTAGGTTTACCTAATGTCTAAGTTCACCTGACATGTAGGTTTGCCTATTTCTAAGTTCGCCTAATGTCTAAGTTCACCTGACATTAAGTTTCCCCCAATTGTCTAAGTTCACTAAAATCCATGTCAATCCCGATGTCAATAATCTTTAATAAGGGTTCATATCATCACAAAGTGCCCCTATTGTCACTAGGTGTTCATATCTTCCCTATAGTTTATTCTCATCAAGTGTCCATACCATCACTAAGTGTTAGTATCATCACTATGCGTTTATATTATCATCAAGTGTCTATATCATCACCCAAATCCATATTCCATCACTAATCGCTCATATCGTTTATTAATCCTATGCACCCTACGTGTCCAATCAGTGTGTTTCATAAGTGAATTTATAAGTGTTTATCAAATATGATCATCAATGAGTCAATCCCAGTCAATCCATCAAACATATCATCAACAGTCCACAATCATATCCTCTCAACCAATCCTAGTAAAGTCCTAATAATATCCTATGTTCCTGACACTGACAGACCCCCAATATACTACAAATGGTATATGTATAGGGCATATGTAGGGGTCAGTCGCAACTGCCCCAGCCACCGTCCCACCACCTTTGTAGTATACCACGAGTGTGTCCTTGTCTGGAGTTTATACATCAAACAGATAATTTTCCTAAAACAGATAATTCCTAAGCAATCAGTTTCCTAAGCAAATAATTTCCCAAACGGGTAGTTCCCACATTCTTCAATACTGACATCCACCTAATGTACCGTAAATGGTATATATATAGGGCATATGTAAGGGTCAGTCGCAACTGCCCTAGCCAACGTCCCACCACCTTTACGATACACCACGTGCATGTCCTTATCGAATCATTAGGGCACACGTAAGCAAGAAATTAATAAGCAGCATATATATATCAGATGTATAACAGGAGTTCATATAACATGTAATAAACATATAAGCATGAAATCCTGAATATACTAACTAGTGTATGAATTTATTCATACTAGGGTATCCTACGGTTATAGACTAGGTCAACCATTTCTAGTAACCTAATTCCCTATAACCCAGGCTCTGATACCAATCTGTAACACCCCGACCGACGGCGGAATCATCGGGATGCCACGAGGGATGTGTAGATTGTTCAAAAGCTCATGGGCATCTAAATCAAATCATCATATATCATTTAATCAACCACAATAATTACACAAAAATCATGTTCATCATGAATCAAATACATCAAATACACAAAAGATTTAGTTAAACTAACTAAACTCTAATCGCCAGAAATTTAGTTAATTAACTAAGTCCAAGAATCCTATATGATGATGATGTCCAAAATAGAAGAGATCATCCTCTTCATCCTACTTGTCTCCATCACCTGAAACATGTAAGAAAATCAAGTGTCAACTACAAAAGTAGTTGGTGAGTAATCATAAGTTTTTATATTTAAAAAAATGTTTTAGTAAAATGAGTTTGAAAGTTTATGCTTAAAATGGTTTTATAAAATGCTTTGTTTAAAACGAGTATAAAACTTATGATCTTCTTGAGAAAATCCATATGAATACCTGTATGAGATAATCCAACCCACATCCATCAATTCAACAGCCAAACACATACACAATCACATAACCACATAACCAAATCAATCATAGCCAATCACAAATAATCATAATCAAATATAGATAATCAATCCACAAACTAATCAACCAATCTCATCAACCATATTCTCAAATAATGTTCGTGACTATACATGATCATTATGTAATTAACATAAGTTAAATACATTATTCATGGAGTGGTCGCTAACCACGTGACAATACATGAAGCCAAAGCAAATAACCGAAGTCAAAGGCAATGCTTCACAGATGTGGAAACCATCCACGTGACAATACACGATGTCAAAGCAATTAACCGAAGTTAAGAGCGATGATTCTCGGGATTTGTGACAATACTTGTAATCTTTGTTATTGACCTAGGTCAATAACAATGTTTACATGGATATAAAATAATAAGAGATAATCCCATAATAATGATAATTTCAAATGTGAATATCATATTGATAAACAGGTATTAACCTTGTGTTATCAAAATAATATTTAATTTGGTATACATGTTTCACCTCCGGGTTTTAAAACCAAAAACAGTTTAAAGAAAAGGGAGGTTATGAGAACTCACCTGAAGTCCTTAGAATCAGTGTTCACTTATAATGCGCACTCGCGTATGTAACTCAAAGCAACTCAAAATCTGTAGTTAATAGGTGTTCGTGTTTATAAGTATACATGACTTAACTTAATTAAATAACCATAAGTGTTTTTCCCCACATCATTGGGTGTATTGTTACTTAGTTTGTTAAATCCTAAGTAAAACAGATTTACACCACTTTATGTGAATTGTTCATCATTACATATGATTTAGATTGACTATATTCAACTTATCCTTTAGGGATGACTTATTATGAGTTAGCATGGGTATTCTCATAGATAACCCTAATCTTTCTCATATTTAAACATACATGCATGAATCATCTAGTTGACCACTATGACTTAAGTCACAAAATCTTAATTTAAATTGTAATGAATTTATCACTAATTCAATCTTATCATCCCAACACTTGTGTTGTTAACAAGGAAAATGGGAGGTTCTTTAAATCAAGTTCATGCATAACTTAATTAGATAAATCTCCTTCGTTTAAATCATTTAAATCCCAATTTATGTTTATAAAGTTTATAATCACATTTCATAAAAACTTCACCATATAACGTATGTATATTTATATTTAATATTGTGGCCATTGTCATTCATGCATGCATGGTTATCCTTAATCCCTTGCGTTAAATCTCCTATTTAACCTTAGCTTCGAGTTCGTTTGGGTTCAATTAGCCAACTAGGGCAGCGAACCTTTTTGGCTAAAGCCATAGGTTCGGCCCATGCTACTAAGGTTCGGCCAGGAGTAAGAGTTGCAGCCCAAAGGTCCGCAGGTGAAGGGTTCGGCTGAGAAAAACGGTTCGCTGCATGGGCCAAGGCTCGTCCAGGGTTCGGCAACTTCAAAGAAGAAGGTTCGGCCAATGGAAACAATAGGGTTCGTCCACAGGTTCGCTGGCCAAGCTACATGGGTTCGTCATACCCAGGTTCGTAGCAGCCTAGGGTTCGCGACCAAGGAGGTTCGCTGCACAAGAATAAGATTCGGCTGCATGGTTCGGCTAAGTGAAGGGTTCGTTGCAGGTTGTGAGAAGGAAGGGCTCGGCTGAAACTAGGGTTCGCCACCCTAGTTCCCGCCCAACAGGTTCGGCCGTATGGGCTGTTACGCGAACCAGTCACCCATCATCTTCTTCCTCGAATTTTTGCAGGTTTAAGGTCAATCTATGGCTGCCCATGCCTCAATAATAGCTCGACTTTACATAACACAAGATCCTAATCCCGATCTATCATACAAAACCCTACTATCGTGTGTTCATGACAAAAACCGAAAACAAAACATCAGATTTACCTCGATTTGTAGCTCAAACTCGCGATTTTCCTGTACTTTATCGTTCTCCTTGATTCCCCGGTCGTTTTGGCACCAAGATCTAGCGATTTCGTCAAGAAACGAAGGAGTTATGCTAGTGAGAAGTTAGAGAGAGAGTAGGGTTACGGGATTTGAAGTTTAGAGAGAGAGAGTGAATGGGAGAAAGTGAGGAGAAGATGAATGCTACCATTCATATATCGCGTGTTGTTCCCGCGTGCCCGGTCTCGTTTTTATCGCGATAAATCATTAAAATGCTCGGTTTTCTAACGTATCATATTTAAAACAATAAATCCTTTTAATTAAATTGGTTTTGCTTAAATAAAATAAGTTTAAATATACTATTTCGTAAATAGCTTTCGTTTTATTATCGTTAATTAAATATTTAGTAAATCAATTTATTCGAAATCATTTTTAGGTTGTGATTCCTAATAAATGTTTTAAGTTTTATTTATTAATTTTATATCGTGAGATATTATTTAATTATCTCGTCGAAACGCGTTACTCGCGTACGTATTCGTAAAGATCGTCACCTTTGCGAATCCGATGCTCGTAACGTATTTCGATTTGATCTATTATTTATGGAATATCGTTTCAGTATATTATTCTTAATAATTATATTCGTGTGAATCGTCACCCACGCGAATACATTATTAAGTTAATATTTCTGAATTAATATTCTCGTTTAAATGATATCCGTAACCTCACCATCGCGTAAACAATTCTCATTATTAATCATCTTTAATATTATCATTTCCCAAACCAAAACCCACTAAACCCTAGTCACCGACACATCCATGATAGACCGAAATATGCATATATATAGGGCATATGTAAGGGTCAGTCGCAACTGCCCTAGCCACCGTCCCACCGCTATTTCGATAAACCATGTCCATGGGTCCTTGACTATGTTAGCAACCAGACTCAAACAAAGTCCCAGTTCCATCTCAATCCATCCTCAGACCAATAATCCATCATTATCAGTGATAAGTAACCGCGATAAACACTACGGGTCTGTTTAGTTGAATTACAACTAAACTTCCCATGGTTTACGCGTATAATAAATTATAATCATGTATACCAGTAACAGTGATAATATCAGTAATGTCAATCAATCATTTCATAATCATTCATAATAAATAAATATCCAGTCGTAACAGTACGATCGTACGGATGTACGGACGTACGGACAACTGAAAGTACAGTGATGTTACAATGTAAAAGCATTTGAGTAAAATATAGTCCAAGTAAAATAATTTACGCATGCTTCTCAGCCCCGCGTTTATAAAACAACATCTTTAGAAAATGAGCAATGAACTCACTTGTGTTGCTATGCAAATGAACCACGAAAGATATGTGCGCTCGTTGATTGTAAACTATGTATCTTCAGATATTGTGTTGATTTATTAGGATTCGAACACTATAAGTATTTGAAGTTGACGTATATAGGGTTTCGGTCTCAGTATGCGACTAAGTGTCCTATATACTTGCTAGTGTATTACTAAGATTTTCTCTAATTATTCTATGTTACATACTCTCTATGAACTCTTATCCCTTAGTTAATAACAACTAAACCTTATTTATATAAGGTTTATACTAATGCCATACATGACATTTTAAATAAACCATCATTTATAAAATCCACTTTAAATTTCAAAATATTAAATTTAGAAATCCTCTAAATTACTTTTGAAAACATTTTAATAAGGTAATTTATAAGTCATCTTATTTTAATAAAAACATAATTTATTTTTATGAAAAATATAAGTTAAACTTGTTAAAAAATAAATTAATCTTACTAGATTAACTCCAAGTCCCTCATTAGTGCTTAGTTACAACATTGTTCTTTGTTCATCTTTATGTATAACTTACATTAGATTGTTCAATTCGAACCATCTAAGTTGGCTATACAATTGTATGAAATCACTAAGTGTTGAGTGTTGACTCATATGGCCAACACATTCATACATAGTTATTTTCTTGATCTTCCGTGGAATCAATATTGTTTCTTAGTTCTTTGTAACTCACAATCACTTAGAAACTCTTAGGTTATTATGATTTAGATAGACTATCCTTAGCTTATTTGGTTAGAAGTCACTAAGCTTAGATTTATGTAATTAGTGTGCATCTAGCCGATTTTAAGGAAAAACCCTAAAACTGAAACTTCAAGCTTCATTTTACCTTGATTTAGATGATTCCAAAACATTTAGATAAACCCTAAAACGTTTTCCCCGTTTAACCCAGCACCGTAGTGCCAAAACGTTTTTAAAACTTGTTTTAGGACATTTGTCCAACTCACAATCGTAAAATGTTTAAATAACCCAACTGATCAACTACTGTCACACAACCAAAATAGGTGTCAAAAGATTTTCCCTCATGCCCATAAAACATATCACTTCCTTGTAGCTTTGAAAATATTTCTACTTGTACTATCCCGAGTACGACATCCCAAAACCATGTTTATACCAAAAATTGTTTGGCATGTTCAACCTCACAGGAAACAATTATTGTTTTACAAATTTTGGGTCTCATTCATAGGTTTAATATAACATTTTCAAATACAAACAATTTACAGTATGCATATCAGCCCAAAACATTTTAAAATAAAAAAATTGACATCATAGAACTCACCTGATCGATCCCACACAGTAACCTTAACTTTGTATACTGGTCTCTTGTTTCTCCAAGTAATCCTAACAACATGGATATCCTAAGACATGTGGCATGCCACCTAGGACACGTGTCCATGAACATACATAGTGCCTTGAACTTCTTTTCGTGATTCCGGCTTCATACGAACTCCGTTTTGCACATCGTTTTCGCCCATGTTCACGCTTTTTAAATACCTTTCTATCCATATCAAGAAATCCTCCTAGATATGTACTAAACATGTGGGTCATTTTATGATTACCGTTCAAAACTTGTTTTATCTAACTTTCATACGGTGCATCATTAGTCAATTTCGCTTTCCCTAATTATGATCATTACTTTGATGTCTTGATAATGTGATAATTCTTAATCCTTATACCACTTGCTTGTGTCATGTGATCACACTTTATAGCAAAGTTGTCACGTAACGACTTTATCATGTAAAAATCAAAACATTATTTCTAGAAAGATTGAAACATTTCATTATATTTAAATTAATTACAATAGTATAGAAAACCGGTTGTTACACGTACTTAACATTAAAAAATGGCAAACTTGATCCAAACATTTGTGAGAGGAATTCATAAATGGTCCCTATGATATGATCAATTGAAATTTAGTCTCTTGATCATAATAGCATTTTAATTAAATGTTAAAATACATAAATTAAGATTGATCACTATAAATAACTTATGAATTCAAACCAATTATTTAAATACTATTAAAATAATTAAAAGAATATTACAATAATTCATTGTTATAAATTGGGTTGCTTAAGATCAATTAATATAATAGTCTATGAATTTAAACCAAAAGTTTCAGAAATGTCATCTAATTAATGTTTGTTATACAACATATTTTTTTGCTATTTTTTTTATTTTTGTTTAAGACAACTATTTTATAGAAATTCATGAGATAATACTAATTATTCTAATAGTGTTTAAAATATTTTAGTAATATTTAAATATTTTTTCTGGATATATAGATTATTTATGTTAATCGATCTTAAATAATTAGTTTATAACATTTAAATTATAATGGTACTTTGATCTAGGGACTAAATTTGAAAAGATAAAAGCATAGAGATCGTTTATACAATTTCCTCATAAATATTTGAAATAAGTTTGTAATTTTTCAATATTAGAGACTTAACATACAATTTGAAAACACATGGATCATGTTTGTAACCATCTTATAAGTGTTTGGATTATTAAATATGCAATTTTTTAACAACGAAGACCAATACTGCCATTTGATCAAACTTAATTATTAAAGACCATTTATACAATAAACTTTTTTAGAATCTAACATGAAATCAACCTCATGTAAGCTCAAGTTTAGAGGTGGCCAAACCGGTTCCACCCAAGACCCGAACCGGTTCTGTACCCAGTTCCAGTAACAAAAAACCCTTTTCGGTTTACTCGGTTAGGATAGGGTCCTATGTTTTTTTAAGCCCATTGACCATTGTGCCTTATACATTTGTACGAACAAAAATTTTTGTTAATTTGAATTGTTTTTTGTATTAAAAGTCGTGAATTGTTTAAAAATAACAAACACTAAAATAAACATAAATTCATTATTTATTTTAAGTAGTTTCCAAAAGAAAAGTTACAAACAACTAATAAAGCAAAAAAAAAGTTACAAACAACTAATAAAACATTGAAATCAAATATTTGTGTCGTTCTGTTGTTGCGAACGACCGATGTTAGCTTCAAATGAGATTTCTTCGTCGGATAGGCCGGGTGATAGGCCTTCTTTAACTTCTTTGTCATGTACTTTTACTTCAAGGGATGTTTCATCTTTGATGGTTGTTTGATCTTGAATACAACCGATTGAGTCCAAATGACCCTTTAAGCAAATACACATCTCTACCGACTCGGGAGTGAGTTTTGTCTTCTTAATGACAAGACCCTGCCACTTAGAGAAAAGGAAAATTCTGAAGCTACCATGAAAGCTTGGACAGTTAGGGGCTGTATGTTTTTTAGAAAAACGTCTGCGAAGGTCTGCGAGACCTCTTTTGTCTGCACCCCGCAGACCAAGGAAAGATGTAGGGTGTTTGTTTTCTCACAGACATTTCATTAAAAAACGTCTGCGAGACCTCTTCTTGGAAAAGAGGTGGACCATCATCTTCAAACCTCTTCTCAGTTTCTCACCCCATTTCATGCTCACCGATCGCCCCTCATCTCCTGTCACCACCGGCGGCCCACCACCAGACGCATGGACAACAGCTCCCCCACCGCCGATCTCCTCCACAGTCGGCTCCCCCACCGCCGTCGCCTCCCACCGCCATCGCCCCCACCGGTTCATCTAGGGTTCGCCCCTTTTCAGTCGCGCCTCCCACCGCCGTCGCCCCCACCGGTTCGATCTAGGGTTCGCCCCTTTTCAGTCGCTCCTCCCACTGTCGTCGCCCCCACCGGTTCGATCTAAGGTTCGCCCCTTTTCAGTCGCGCCTCCCACCGGTTCGATCTAGGGTTCTAGGGTTCGCCCTCCTTGATCAGAGCTGGCCTTCTGCGGTATCGGAGCAGACGGTTGGTGGAGGGGGACGATCGGAGGTGATGGTGACAGTGGTGGACGATCGGAGGTGATGGCTGGTGATCGGAGCAGACGGTGGGGTTGGGGGACGGTGGGTTGGGTTTTCATATGAAGAGGTTTTCTAGTTTGAAGAGGTTTTTGGAAAACAAACACCCTCAAAACCTCTTCTTGCAGAGGTTTGGTCCACCTCTTCTGCAAAAGAGGTTTGCAGATGTGGTCCGCAGACTGCAGATGTTTTACCTCTTCAAAAACAAACAGCACCTTAGTAAATCACGGGCCATGGCGGCAAGAATCGGAAAACTCGGATTCCTTTGCTTTCCACCAAGCCAAAATATCAAAATTGCAATATGACTCTGCCGTCATATCAGATGAGTAAACCATACCACTATACTGGCCAAGTTCGCTTGAAGGGGCATCAGCCCTTTGTTGTTTAGTCGTGATGTTACGATCGATGTTCAATAGGCTAACCATCGGATCTCATGCTCGAGAAGCACTCGAACTTGATGAGGCACCAGGGGTGGGCATGTGTATGTTGGAACCATATTTAATCAAATAAAAGTCATACATATATTTTAAATTATTAGTAAAAACATTTTTTGCATTGGTTGAAAAGTTTGGGTCAATCTCATGTAGGTTTAGACCGTCATAAATTTTGTCTACCATACATTCGACCCCGGTAACAATTTAAGATTGGGTTTAAAGCAGCGACGCAAGTAAAAATGGGTAATAATTCAAGAAAATACTTTAGTAATTTTGCCCGCATTGGCAATATCATGTTAGAAAACATTTGATTTTTATTTTCAAAATTTTTAAGATTTGTGACCATTAAAAATAACTCCGAAAGGACCAAAGAACTAGTCGAATAATAAGTCATCGATAATTTAGTAGTTGAGGATTTAAAAACTTCAAGAAATTCGGATAGTAAATGGATATTATCCCAAGAGCTATCCAAAAACACGTTGGCCAATTTTATTGTCGGCAAGACTATTATGAAACATTTGCAAAGTATCTTTTTGTCGTAAAGCACTTTCAAGAGTGGAATTCCATCTATGAGGTACATCCCAATTTTCACCCAAAGCAATCATTCATGTCTCTTTACAAAATTTCCTATATGTCATATGTCGTTTCCTACTCTTTTAAAACCATCATGTAACATATCTACAACCGTTTGTGAATGTTGTAACATCATCAGTGCCAAGGCCGTCTTGCACAATTAAATTTATTATTTGTGCAACACGTCTTAAGTGAAAAAATACACCATTACAAATCGAAAAATATTTTAGTTTTAATTTATCAACCGGGTCGTATTGTTTGAAGCGTTATTAAATGCCATTAAAAATATTTTATTTTCTAAATTAAACGACCTTATTACATAATCTAAAATTTGAAATAAAAGGTCACCAGTATGTGGATACGAAAAAAGTTCAAAAGCAATGGTGTGTTTCTGTAACTTCAATGTATTTCAGGTATTTTCATTACATATATATGTGTATTGATAGAACATGATATGATAAATTGATAATTTTTGACTGATTTGATGATATTATCACTGGTATACATTAGTGAGAACATATCATTATTGTGTATAAACCATGGGAAAGTCAGTTTGAAATATAACTAGACAGAACCATAGAGTTTACTGCAGTTGATTGATTATGATATGATATGGTTTTGGTTAAAATGGTTAAAGGTTATTGGTCTGGTCACTAAATATAGTCACGGACACATGGTCATGGTTTATCGAAATGGTGGTGGGACGGCGGCTGGATAGGTTGCAATCGACTCCTACGTATGCCCTATACATAAACTTATTTATGTCTATCATGGATGTGTCAGTGATATGATTTTGTGAGGTTATGGTTTGGAAACCGATAATTGATAAATATGATAAATAAAAATAATGAGAATAATGTTGAGAATAATTATGCGAAGGTGAGGTCACGAATATAATTTAAACGAGAATGTTATTTCAGAAATATTAACCTAGTAATGTATTCGCGTGGGTAACGATTCATACGAATATAATTATTAGGAATAATATACTGAAACGATATTCCATAAATCATAAATCGAATTGAAATACGATACGAACGATGGATTCGAAAAGGTGACGATCTTTGCGAATTCGTACGTAGGTAACGCGTTTCGATGAGATAACTGAAATAATATCAAACGATATTTAAAATTAAGAAAGAGAATTTAAAAAAGTTTATTAGGAATTACGATCTTAAACGAATTTAAATAAAATCATGTTATAAAACGAATTTACTTTAATTAAACGTTTCGTGTATTAAAATGTAATTTACGTGAAAACCGAACAAATTAATAAGTGTTAACGCAAAATTAACGAAACCGAGCACACGGGATTGATTCGGGGTATAAAAGGGTGGGATTGCCTCATCTCCTTAATTTTTCAAGACTACTCTCTCTCTACACTCAATTTTCCGGCCACCCTCCTTCTTTCTAACTTCTCTCTACGATTTCTCTCTCGTTTCTTAACCATTTCGCTTGATTCTTGTCCCAAAACGTTCGTATGATCGAGTAGAACAAGAACCCATAAAATTTTCGAGCTAAAGATCACGACTTCCAGGTAGATAATCAAGTTTACTTGTTAAGTTTTATGGAATAGTAACTGGTTGTAGCTGCTGTGTTGGGAAACAATTACAGCACTTTAAAACCATAAGATGTTGTGTTTTGAAATGGTTGGGAGCCATGACAAGACCTGCAACTACATAGGAAATCATGGGTTGAAGATGATGAATAGTGTCGATCCAAAGGGCTGCCGAACTTGACAAGTTCGACCAAGAGGATGCCGATGATGATATTGTCGACCAGAGGATGTCGAACTTAACTAGAATCGATAGCAGTCATCGAGTCTGAGATCCCTCAATATTGTTCATCGATTTTAATATGGTCGACCACTCATCATCGAACCTAAAGATTTCAGGATTGATCCCCATCGGTTATTCGAATTTAACTAAGTTTCTAAAAACCTAAGTTAGAATGATCAACTTAAATGATATTTTATATAAAGAACAATACATAAATGAATGTATGTAAGGAATAAGGCCACCACCTTATTCAATAAATATGCATAAGAGTGTATGTTAGTATACGTTGGGTCTAAATTAAGATCATCATTGAATTATTTAAAAACTAACAAGTCTAATTTATATTTTGATGATGATAAACTCTGTAACAACAAGTGTTTCATTTTAACTTGGAAAAAATTAACTTAAATTAGTAACACATTTGTGGATTAAATCTAAACCCATATGGACACTTAATAATCATAAAACATATATACTTGTAACATCTCTGCCGGAATCGTTACCGGAACAGTAAACTGTACAGTAACTTGTACAGTAACTCAGATACAATTGAGGAGAAATACTTAGAAGCTATTGACATTTGATGAAAAACATAAACTATTACACGATGTTTCTGAAATTTTAATTTAAACATTATGGTTTAAACAGTCAGAAACACATCAGACAATCATGAACAGATGCAAACATGCTTGATTTTGTGTTATTAGGTTTAAACGAATGTGAGGATAACCTGAACAAAACTTTAACAGTTGTTGTTACAGAATGCTAAACCGACGAGCTATTCGTATAGGTGACGATCTGTACGAATAAATCTGATAGTTTAACAATCTGAAACGATGATTTAAAAGTAGAAAACGAAATCAGAAAGTGAAACGTACGATCGTGTTCGTACAGTTAGCGCTCTGTACGAAGACGCGCGTAAGTGACGTTTTCTGACGAAACGAAACAAAGACGATTCGAACGATAATAAAATTTAAGGAAATATAATATTTCTAGTTTTACAATTTTGAAACTCATCATAAATAAATTAAAACGAAACTATTTTTAAATTAAGTCGCGTAAAAGCAAAATACGCGAACGAATAACGAAACGCGTAAAAATAATGAATTTCGACTAATAATTCGAGAAAATTTAATACTTGGTATTTCTTAGGAATTACAACCTTTAAAATATGATTAAATAAAGTCTTTTTACTTAAATTGCGTAAATACGCGCGTTACGATCCGGAAACGCGACGAAAACACGAACCGAACAACCGAAACGAACCCAAATACCCTAGGGGTATATAAACGTGGAAAAGACTAATTTCTTTCATTTTTCCAAGTTCCTCTCTCTCTCTCTCTCTACACCCTCTCTCCCGTTTCCATCTCTCTCTCAAGAATTATCATCTTCAACCTTCAAGATCTCACTCGTTTGGAGACGAAATCGGGCGTTCTTGGTGTCCACGCGAAGCTCTCGACTCCTACTACACGAAAGTACAACTAATCGGAAGAGATAACCACTGTAAATCGAGGTATGAGACCACGAAACTCATTAAAGTTAGGGTTTTCTATCTTGGTTGACTACCTTGTTTATTCACTGCACAACCGAGACCCACGCAGCCCTAAGAACCCTATTCGAAGACTCCTTGGAGTAGGGACCACCAGTAGGAGTGCTAGGAAGCCACGAAATTGTTGCAACAGATCGATGATGATGGCAAGGTGCAGGGTTCGTGGAAACAAATCAGCGGGCGAACCTGTTGAGGGCTGAGATGAGGGTGGCGAACCTATATGGGGGTGGCGAACCTTTTTGATTGGCCAACCATGCACCAGAACGAACCCTTGGTTCGTCAATCATCATTAGCCGAACCTTATGAGGCCCAAACCCTAGTGTTCCCGAACCATGTATGCAAACCCCACCAGAGCCGAACCTTGTTTCATGGGCGAACCTCTCATGCGAAGATATGATCGGCTGAACCAGTTTCATCATCGACGAACCCACGACGAACCAACACCACCGCCGAACCCTTTAAGGACCTCACGAACCTTCCCTACAGGCAGGTCCTAATGTAGCCGAACCTGTTGGTGTTATTCACGAACCAGAGCTTGACGAATCTTAGCCCAAACTAGCTAAAGGTTCGCTGGAATGGGACTTGTATGCAGCAACTTCCCTTTCGTTTAACAATCTAAATTCAAACGGATATACATGCTTGTGATTCGCTACTTGATAGGCCCAAGGCTATTAAACGGCCCAATATCAACATCATGGGCCACCATGACTCAAACGGCCCACTTAGATGGGAGTCGATCATTATAACCCACCGGGCCCAAGACAACAAATAGTTCGGCCCATGCACGTGTTTATGACCTATAACCCTAGACAAATCTCATACCCTTAATACGTGGTCCAATTCCATTTTACTACCAACATAAACACATTGGCACAAAGTATGAGACAACACAATGTCTTGACCCACGATACTTATAAGGCCCAAATGACTCTAATTGGCCCATTTACATTCAAGGCCCATACATGGTCTTAACCGGCCCAATAATACCCTATAGTTGGCCCATTCTGACCAACTCTTATTCGGACCACTTGATTAGTAATTAACCCGACACATTAACACTATGAACGAGAATTTCACGTAACTCTTTTATAAAGCTAAATGAAAATGTAAGTATACTTACAAAAGATTTAGGTAATACAAACAATAAGCATAACATTTTAAAGATCGTGAATTTGCAAGAACAAAGGAGGGCCGAATAATGACCGAGACTTACGAGTGTTAGCCAACTTTAGGGCTAACACATACACACACTCAATTACATAAAACATATACTTACAAGATACAAACAATGGGAAATCAATACAGGATCTTGAACACGACAACGAATACTACAACGAGCGCGTGCATTCTAGTTAAGATAAGTCAACCACTTCAAACACAAGGTGAGTTCATTTGTCCCTTTTCAAACCTTTTGTTTTACTTCGGGACTGAGAAGCATGTTAAACATTTTCATAAACAATTGAAATGTTACTTAACGCTTTAAACACAAACATGATACCTATGTTGAAGCTTATGCTTGGAACCTTTTATACTTGAGAAACAATGGACTTGAAACTTATACTTTAAACTTGTGGCTTGAAATCATATGAGGGATGCTTATGAGACTTGTATGCTTGATATTGGAATGCTTGGGTGGGAAAACAAAGACTAAGGCTATGGTGTAAATAGCAAATGCTATTTACTTTATACTTATTTACATTTTACAAACACTTTGTGATCAAACTGGAAACTAGTATACTTGAGAAGCTATAGACTTGATACTTATACTTTAAACGAGAAGTTTAAACTAAATACTTATGTTATAAACTATGTGCTTAAACTATACGATTGAGGTTTAACTTGTAACTTCTACTTTTGAACTATATAGAAAATACTTAAACTAAACACTAAGGCTTTATACAATTATTTCGGAAAGTTAATGTTCTACACCTTTAGTAAAGTATTCAATTACTTTACACTTATAACGATTTGCTTAAAACTCAACTTGAAACATATATGCTTAGAAATACTTATATACGTGAGATGCTTGAAATACTTGGATGCTTAATACACTTGAAATACTTGATAACATATGAATACTTGTTACACTTGAGATACTTGAAAACACGTGAATACTTGTTATACTTAGAATACTTGAAACACGTGAAGGCTTGATACATTTGGATGCTTGAACACTTGAATGCTTGAAAACATGAGATGCTTAAACAAAAGACTGATTGACCGCCGCGTGTTGACCTGTGTGTCAACCCCTACTAGTTATCAGTGAAAATGTGAATGCTTTAGACTTGTATGCATAAACTTTTGGACATTGTAAGACAGACTGTTGGCCGCCATGTGTTGACCTGTGTGTCAACCCCTACTAGTCATCAGTGTTCTTCTTTGTCAGAGTCATGTAAGACAGACTGATTGGCCGCCGCGTGTTGACCTGTGTGTCAACCCCTACTAGTCATTCAGTGTTCTTCTTGATTCATCCATGGTGATGACAAGTGACTAGAATGATTGAGTTCTTCTAGTTGACTTTGTGTTAACTTGAAGGTTTCTCTATCAAAACATGTCACGAGTCATGAATAGGATCATTATGGATGGATGCTGAACTCCTTAGGGTTTTCAGCTGTCCATAATGGTGCCTATTAAACTTGAGACTTATTCGTTGTGGAATCAATAGTGTGGAGTGAAACGCTTAATTATCATTAATAACAATATGTTAAGCAGCCCGGTATGTGGTGGGACGGTGGCTGGGGCTTGTCCCCTACATATGCCCTATATATAAGCATACTTGGTTGGATAGCATAGGTGGTTGTTAGTGAGGTTAAGGTTGTCATTTCGGGGAAAACAAAGTAAACATTGGGAGGGAAACAAACGTTAAGAATCATATGTCATGAGATCAGAGTAGTGGGATGAAATGCTTAATTATCATCAACAACAATATGTTAAGCAGCCCGGTATGTGGTGGGACGGTGGCTGGGGCTTGTCCCCTACATATGCCCTATATATAAGCATACTTGGTTGAATAGCATAGGTGGTTGTTAGTGAGGTTAAGGTTGTCATTCAGGGAATCAAGGTAAACAATTACAGGGTAATCTAATTCAAAGAATCAAACCTTTGGAATCAAACATTGTGGGAATCATACGGGTAGGATGAGACGCTTAATTATCATCAGGAACAATATATCATGTGGTTCAGTATGTGGTGGGACGGTGGCTGGGGCTTGTCCCCTACATATGCCCTATATATAAGCATACTGAATCAGATGGTATAGGTGGTTAATGGTGAGGTTAAGGTTGTCATTCAAAGGATTTTTCAAACTATTTTTGCTCAAAAACTACATGAACTCACCAACCATTGTGTTGACTTTGTTTTATTACATGTTTTCTCAGGTGACGTACATGATTAAGCTAAGATTCAGGATTGCATACTAGGATGACCAGACATAGATCCTAGTTGACTTTTGAAGAAGCACATCTTTTGAGATCGATACGAATCTCTTTTTGATATCTTGTACAAATACAAGATAGATATATTTGATTCTTTTGGATAGGTTTACTTAGTTAAATTACCCAAACCTTGATATTTGTAAATTTAACTTTGTAATCCTAGAATATGTTTTATTGTGCTTAATTATTCTTAACATTGATGCTATGTAAACAATCTGATCATCACGATTATCATTCACGATATCGCGCTCCGGGAACCTCCCGCCTGATGGGGACTTCGATCCAACCCCGCCGGCTTGGGGTGTGACAATACTCATGAATACGAAACACACAATAAATACAGGTTGTTGAGTCTTCCTTGATTCCACCTAACCGAGAGAGCATTCTACAAAATATCCATTCTAAGACATTCAGGTGAGTTCTCATAACCCCTTTTAAATCGTTTTTGCTTTTAAACTCGGGAGTGGAACATGTATACCAAAACGAATATAATTTTGATAACACATGGGTGAAACCTGGATTATCATTATGATCTTCTTATTATTGAGATAATTATTGATTGATGTGGATAATCACAACACCGTGAATCATTGTTTGTTGAGTTGACTTCAGTCCTCCGCAATGATTGAATTACTATTGTTGAGTTGACTTCGGTCCTCCGCAATGCACTGTATTGACACTTATACATATCAAGAATGTCGTTGACTTCGGTCCTCCGCGATGATTCCACTTACCGTTGATTGAGTTGACTATGGCCCTTCACGGTACATTATATTGAGATAATCATGATGAATGATGATTATTGATGATGAATGTTGATTATCTATTTGATTACCCATTTGATTATCTATTTGATGTATTTGGTTGAGATTGATTGGATATACTTGAACGATTACTTGTTATTAAATCATGACGAACATAATTTTTGTGTAAATACTTTATTTGCTTTAATTGTTATGTGATGATACTTTAGATGCCCATGAGCTTGTGAACAATCTACACATCCCTCGTGGCATCCTGACGTTTCCGCCATCGGTCGAGGTGTTACAATTTCATCATTACCCAGATGACGGTTCCACCCAATGAGCGGTGACGCAAAGGTAAGATTCGGGTAGATTATGTGGAGCCGACCAAACATCACTAGTTAAGTTTACCCCCGTATTTAAATTTTCGAAATATGCAACTAGTTCTTGTTTGGTATTTTTCCACATTTTTAAACAATAACATCTAAGAGTTTGTCGACTTACGTGGGTGCAGCATGGTTGAAGCGTCTCCCGAATCATGTTTGTCAACTGAGGGTTGTCGAAATGGCTAAACGAAAATGGCTCTTGAATCACGAACTTCGCCATTCGATCCCGAACCCGATCGAGGTCATAATTAAATATTCCACCTTGAACATCCATTTGCGTTTGTTGGGACTCGGGATCCTTTTTCAACGCCTTACAAAACGGTTTGTTGATGTGTGTTCTTCAAATTTGAATTTGATTCTTTCCCTAAATATATTCCACAAAACTTGCAATGCGCTTTTAGGGACCCGTCACTAAGCTCGACCAACTCCCAATTGCACCAAATCTCCGGGTTCCGATTGTGTTCAATAACACGAACAAATGTTGGTTCGGTGTTGGAACCTTGACCGGCCGACGATTGTGAAGCATCCATGATAACAAAAGGAAATGTAGAAGAGTATTGAAAGTAGGAAACAAGAAAGCAAAAACCTAAAAGAGAGTAAGAGACTAAACAAGAGCGTATAAAGATCGTTTTTTGCGTTTTTTGAGTTCGGGTTTGCGTTTTGAGTTGTGTGGTCATTTCATACCACCCAATACCTATTTATACTACTTGAGGGTGTCAAAAACGGCTAGAAACGAGCTCCAAACGGTCAAAAAACGGCAAGATTTCGATCTCCAGCGTTCAAATCTCGTTCTAACGGCTATAACCGGTTCCAACCGGGTCCGGGTAGGAACCGGTTACTAATTTTTGGGTACTATCGGAGCATCGGGTAGGGCCCGGTTCTTGTGTTGACCGGATAGGAACCGGTTCAGGTCCAGGTCGAGTCCTAGAACCGGTTTATGGCCTCCTCTACTTAAGTTAGCTTTATATTGCGACCCAAGCGGTGCTAACAGCCTAACAGCCCAGGACTATACGTTCAAGTCAAAACGGAAAGTTTATAGGGTGGCCCAGCCCAGTTGGTCACGCCATTCAGACGCCATCACGGCGCCTTTGCTTTCGACGTCTAACCCCTACATCAAAGTATCAAACGGAAGAACAACACAACTGCAAAATCGAAAATGGTGAAAGAAGATAATCCGATTTCTGAAGTGGAAGAAGACGATGAAGAATCAACTAATGGAGATGAGGAAGAAGATGATTTTGATGATGAGGAAGAAGAAGAAGAGGACGATGAAGAACCACAAGTAACTCCGGAATCGAGAATGCGAGCAGAAAGAGCGAGAATGGAAGGAATTCTTCACCGAATCTCGTCGGAGAGAGTTCCGTTGAGAGTACATGATGTATTGATTAAAGGAAACAAGAAGACGAAAGAATCGTTGATCCAAGCTGAAATCGAAGCCCTAAAGACCGCGACGTCAGTCCAGGAGTTGCTTCAGGCGGCGACGATAGCGAATGCGAGGCTTCAGAAGCTCGATATCTTTGATTCCGTGAATATCACGCTTGATTCGGGCCCGCCTGAATTACCTGGGACTTCTAATGTGATTGTTCAAGTTGTTGAGTCCAAAAACCCTCTCACTGGTGATATTGGCATTTTTACCAAGCCGGAGGTAGTTTTATTAGATTATTGAATTTATCTTATTATAGTGAGGTTATTAGAGTAAGATATTGATCATTTGGTTGATTATCAGTGGTTTTGATTATTAATGTGAATGTATTAGGTTTAAAGAGAGAAGTTGATAATGTATGGTAGGCAATTATCAGTTAACATTATGCCGTTAACAATGGAGTGATAGACCAATTGTCAAAAAAATTTTAACAAGTACTTTGCAGAAAGAAGTAATCACTATGGGATCAAGTATTTCCGGATTGTTATGACTATTCTACTCTTGAATGACAAAAGCTGATAATTGTAGGCATTGAATGAAAGTTTGCATGTCAGTATGATTGCATATGCTGATTGCAGAATCATGTGTTGGGGCTGCATGTCTCATACGGCTACCCCCATTTTGTGATATGTGGCCCCTTCATGATGCATGCACGATGATTATATGACCTTTTTTTTAAATGTGTGAACTTAGATCAGATCTGTTTGAAGTGGAAAAATACCAAGATCTTATATTTAAGTTTTGGTACACTTATCTACTTAAGCAAGACATCCTTTATTTGATGATATTTTAAGCATCCTTGATGTTTCAAAAGGTGACAATGGCTGGCCAAAGAATGGTATCTTATTATTCTCTTGTATTATTATTGAATAGGATGTGTGTGCCCATTATAGTTTAATTATTTTGTTTCTTGTTGGGAGGATATCTGTTTTCAGGAGATTAATACTCAATAGTCTAAGCATTTTGGGAGATCTTTGAATATTAAAACTGTTATGTTAATACGTATACTAGTTTCAGCTGACAAAAAGTCAACGTGCTTTGGTTTTGTTTAACATTCTGGATTTCAACTTTCAAGATGTGTAATTGACTTCACTATGAAAAAAAAACCCCAGCCAATGAGCATAAGTTCCTTTCAGGACACACAAGTTTCTTGTTATTGTTGCTAGTTTAATGTGGTTTTGGTATGATATTGCTCTTCAATCTGCTTTATTTTATGATTTAGCATAGTCTCCATCTTTAGTTTGTTGTCAATGTTTTGGTACCCATGTTTGTTAGACAAACTAAGAAGGGTCCTAGAAGTCCCCTATCTAGGACCACAGGTCCACAACTAGGCATAAAGTGTCCTCCTAGCTTGAATTGGCAACCAATCATTGGATTAGTTCTTCCAAAATATTAAGTTGGAAAGCCAGGAATTAAGCAGAAAGTTGGTAGAGAATGATCAATTGATTTAGCTCCATGGTCCCAATGATAAACTTAATGATTTAATACTAGTTAGCATATATGCTTATGTAGGAGTTGATACAACCTTTTTTAAATTGCACGCATTATGCGCAGCGTGATGTGCCTATTGTGGTGCTTGGAGCACACCACCACACCCAATACATTGTGTTTTCATGTTACTAGGTTGATGCACTGTATTTCCATAATGCGGTGATTGCTGGATGTGTTATATGCACTCAACACATTGATTTCCGGGTTTTTATTTATTTTTTATTTTCAAGAATTGGATTGGGCTTATTAGTGGAATTGGGTTGACAGACAGCTAGAGATGATGAAGAAAATGTGGAGATGGAAGAAGAAAACAGGAAGACCTTGGAGCAAGTTAACTATGTTGTAGATGTCTAAGGAGATGACGGCTGCAGAAACTGGAAACCCCTAGCATTCTAATCTATTTATATGGGATAATATTTTTTATATGGGCTAAGGAAATAAACGACAAGAGTGGTGTAGAATTGCAATTATTGTAATAAATCCCTAATATTGGTTGTACATAAAGCTTCTTTGGTGGTACCTAGAGCTTTTTTTATTTTTTATTTTAATATCTTACTTTTTTAGTGTCTATCCATAAATAAATTTTTAGTATGTTTTTAATTAGTAACACATCACTTACATGATGCGCTCGCCTCACATATTGCACACCAGATTTTGGGACCAAATGCATCGCCTCAATGGAGCGTATTTTTCAATTTAAAACCAAATATACAACCCAATTTAAGAACAGTTTTGCCTAAACTAAAATCAGTTTTTATTTCTTGCTGCTTGACTGCTTTGAGTTTGCCTTGAAACATTGAGGTGTGGTTATGCTCGGTGTACTCATAAAACTGAAATAAGGTGGCTTTATGATCGTTCTAAGTTGATAGAAAGAGTATAGAGTTTCAAATTTTAATTGTATGGCATTAAATAAAATATACTATTTTTTTGGTGCATGGATGAATATTTTGGATCACTTATGTGTCAAAATGTATGGTACTTTAACATTAATGTGTTCAGTCAATCAAAAAAAAAAAATGCTCATCCTATATGTATCAAGTATTAACTCTGCCTAGGCCAGTAGATTCTTGAAGCTTAATTAGTTTCCTTGCTGCAATGAATGTTTTTTGTACACTTACACTAAAGACATTTTATATGACTGGGTAATTCTTTGCTCTCAGGACCTGTTAGCCTTAAATATTGTCTTTTTATGTGATGTGTGTTTTTTGATTTATTTCCTTCAGTTTCTTGTTTAATATATTTTTGATTCATTATGCAGGCTAGATCTTGGTCACTTGAGGGATCACTCAAGCTTAAAAACTTATTTGGGTATGGAGATCTTTGGGATGGCTCTTTATCTTATGGGTGGGACCAAACATCAGAAGTTAGTGCTGGCGTATCATTACCTAGATTTATGAGATTGTTCACTCCTGTTATGGCTCGCATATCCTTACTTTCTCAAGATTGGTTGAAATTCTCTTCTTACAAAGAACGATCATTGGGCCTATCTTTGGGCCTACTATCAACCAAGAATCATGACCTAGCATACAATCTTTCGTGGCGGACATTGACTGATCCATCACAAATGGCTTCAAAGTCAATAAGGAGACAACTTGGACATAGTTTACTGTCGCATGCAAAGTACACATTTAAGATTGATAGGAGGAACTCAACTCTTAGACCAACTAGAGGGTTTGCTTTTGTTTCTGCTTCTCAACTTGGTGGCATTTTTCCTGATTATCGAAGCTTGCGTTTTATCCGCCAGGTATGTGCTCATCGTATGCCATGTTTGATTGTTTTCTATTACTCTATACTATGCTTGGTACAATGAGCGGGCTGGGTTGGGTAACGGGTTAGCATGGATGTGGGTCAGGATAAGCATAGGTCGTTTTAAAAAACATCAATTTTGTTTAAGTTAAAATGAGTTATAACTAAACAAATAGTTTATTTAAATATTTTTTTAATGATTTTCTATCAAATTATTATTGATAATTCTTACTCATTTGAATCCATTACATTCACATAGTTTTGAAGTTACCCATTTTACCTGCATTGAGTTAAGGTATTATCCATCTCAACTCATTCTATGTCATAATGCTACCCATTTCTCCCCAAAATACAATAATTGTTTACCCAAATCTACCCATTTATGTTGGATATAGGCCAAGATTGCTAGGTCTACTCTGTACTCACAAAATGTGGGTTTTCTCATTTTTATCGCCGATTGTAGCAACATTTGTATATTTGTGTTTTCATATTTAACTGAAACTGGTAAATTCTTGTGTTTGTAGTTATTACATGACTGTTGAGTTTGGCGGCGTTTTGGTAAGCTGTGGCATTCTAATATGATACTTGATTGTGTGCTTATTTTCCTTGAATTGCTGCAACATGCCAGGATAATAAAATCACTGTTTGTACAACTGAATGCTTGGTGGGAGAATCTAAAATGGAGAATTTGTAGGAACCTTTGTATTTATTTTTTTGATTTAGTTAGCCTGAATTGCATCTTGTTGCTCATTTATGTTGAGTTGGCGATTTTGGTCTGTTTACTTGTGAGTAATGAATGCGATTTAGTCTATTTACTTGGTCTGTTGTGAGTAATGAATGAGTAAAATAAAATAGAAATATACTTTATGAGTTGCATCCACCATTTTAATTTATAAAATTTGTGATATCATATCATTGAAAAATGATTCACTATTGCTAAAAAAACTTTTTTCATGATTTGGCAGGCGTAAAAGATTTAAAATTTTATACAGGATGTCTTTGGGTTACAACTTAATCTGATCGGTACAATTGTGCTAAAAGTTCAATGTTTTTACTAACTACCAAATCTGCCCATTTGCCACCACTAATTGTTGCTACAAAGTCTTTGCATCTTGTCAAACAATGTCGATCCTTAACGTTTTAAATTCTAATAAACACATAAACTGATTTTCTTGATCTTTGTTGAACAAAGTTATACATGTTTAAAGAACACATATTTTGTTACTTTGATTATTCTGAATAGGAATTTGACGTCCGTTATGCTTTACCCCTGGGTTTTGCTCGTGCTGCACTCAACTTTGGAGTTGCTGGTGGTGTTCTTTTTCCATGGGGAAGTGACTTCATGAATAAACCTACATCATTACCTGATCGCTTCTTCTTGGGTGGTAACTCTTCACCTGTATGCACATTGGGAGGACCCACATCACTATTGGGCTTCAAGACTAGAGGTTTGGGCCCAAGTGAACCCAAAAGGGATGTCAAAGCAAATTCTGAAGATACAAATTTTGATAGTTGTGAAAGGGATTTTCTTGGTGGAGACCTTGCAGCTACAGCTTTTGCAGATCTTTCTTTTGATCTACCATTGAAGGTGTTGAGAGATTCCAACATTCATGCACATGTATTTGCTTGTGCTGGCAGTCTTACAAAATTAACCGAGAATTCATTCCGAGATTTTTCGCTCCAAAAATATCGAGATTCATTTCGTTGCTCTGCTGGATTTGGGCTTATTGTACCTACTAAACTGTTTCGCATGGAGGTTAATTTTCTTTCCTGACCTCATCATAATATCATATGCTAAATTAATTAGAATTGTTGTGAATTGAATTATTTGATGGCAGTTTGCAACTGATAACTTCTGCACCAACTTTCAAAAAGTTTTAGGTTTCACTTATAAACTTTTAGGTTATGAGTGAAACCTATGCTCAATTTGAAGTTTCGGTGGCAGTTTGCAACCGATGACTTCTACTCCAACTTTCAAAAACTTTTATGTTTTATTACTAAACTTTGTAAAATGTTTTAAAAATTTAGAGTTTATTCATAAATTCAATGTCAACTTTATAGTTTAATTCCTAAACATGTAGGTTTTATACTTAGAGTATATGAATGTCATTTTGACTCCTTCAAGTTTTCAAAGTTTAGAGTTTATTCCTATACTCAATGTCAAAACTTTTAGGTCTCACCTTTAAACTTTATATAGGATTTTAATTTCACCTTGGTTTTTTTAGAGATTAGAGATAATCCCAAGATCGAATTTGAAGTGTTGTTGACAACTTGTTGCTGATCACTTCTAATCCTTTAACCTTCAAAACCATAAAATTGGGGTTTTTAAAATTTGGATATACCCTTTGGTTCCTTACTCCTCCTTTGCTTTCAGGGTTGAGATTTTCACCATTTCAACTTTGTAAAATGTAATTTTGACCCATTTTGAGTTTATGAAGTTTCAAATTTAACCATTTCATTCCTTAACATAAAAAAATTAATTTCTTACTTTAGTTTATGTATGTGTTGGCATAAATTCGAGTTGATCCACGTTTGATGTAAACCTTTTTTCGGAAATGAGTCGGTTCAAATATAATAAGTTTTCATGCATTTTTTTCTTTCGATAACCGTGGAAACCCACTTGATTTTGTTAAAAACGAGTTGGTTCAAATGTAATACATTTTCATTCGACAATATAAATTTGAATTATTAAAATTTTGACACCACCGCCACAACGCGTGGCAGGTTAAATTACTAGTGTACATGGAATTTGGAGAACTCATAGGTAGAGGTGATAATTTTTACCTGGCTACTTGTAAATAGTTAAATTTGGGCCATCTTTTATCTCTAAGAGAATAGGGGAAAAATTAGCTTAAAAAGAAAACATGTACACATTGCTTAGGAGTAAGGCTTGTAAAGTGTAAATAAATTGCAGGTTTAGCGGAATGTTAAGCGAGAAGTTTTTTATGTTCTTTACATAAAAACAATAACAAGATCTTATGTTTGTTTAGTTGAATGAATAACTCCAGAAAATGTCTTGCTCATTCCTTGGCATTCGATTATATGTTTGATAAGGTTTGTTTACATGTGTTCACATATGTTTGTTTATGTCCAAATATTATATGTATAAAATAACACGTGCCAGTGTAATCTCACTTTGTGGGGTCCCGGCCGGGGGGGGGGGGGGGGGGGGGGGGGTGAATACATACCTTACCCCTACCACAATGTAGTAGAGAAGCTGCTTTGTAAGAGACCCCCGGCTCAGAAGGTTTTCAAAATCTTGAATTTTTTTTTCATATTACTATTAGTAGTAGTATTGTTATTATATATATATATATTTTTTCCCGAGCTTTATCACACAGGGAGGCAACCCAACAACACACCCACATACCATAAACACATAAGGTTATGTATGTATTTAATAGAGTGGTTATGTATAAAGGAACAAACATGAACAAAGTAAAATGCAAGTATATAAAGTAAATATATTATGTGTAATGTAAATTCGATTTCTTTTTTCCTTCATAACAGATGGACACGAATATGAATATCCATTCATTAAGTGTTTATTTAAACTTAAACTAACATACACCTTGTTCATGTTATTTTGGTTCATTTGCATCACTACTCAAGACTTCATAAACTCAATACCTTTTGCTACTTAAGGGAAACATCCAAATATTTAACATTTAGATGCAATCAGTATATCATATTAATATCATCTGCTTGTTGCACTACTAGAAGACAATTAATATATCATTAGAAGACATACATGCCCAGACACATGATACATGTTTAAGTGTTTAACATACACACACACACGTTTATAGAGAAGACGGAAGGAGTGATCTATCATAGGCAAGGAGAAAATACACTGAATTAAAGCTGGTCTATTATCCAAATAATCTTTTTGTTTTGTGTAACCCAATAATTTGTTTGGTGTAATTGTTTAGGTTAACTACTGCCACATACTGAGAAAGCATGAACATGATCGAGCCAAAACCGGCGTGCAGTTTAGCTTTTCGTCACCTTTATAGGAACATGCTTCAATCAAATGTCACTGTTGACAAAACCCAAGTTACCTAAACATCACGATTTCTGGGCAGCTTAACAGTTCTTTGTAATTTTCGACAAGATCAAACAAATTTCATGTTGCACCAAACTACAGATTGAATAATAAGAATAATAATGTATGAATTTCAGTTATACAACATGCTGCTTTGGTTGAAGATAGGCTGAAATATCTCCCACAAGATCCATGTTTTCAATGCTGTTTAACGTCAATTAGCAGATCGACTTGATCATGTTTTCTGTTGTGAACATTTGTTGTTTGGTCAGTTTTGTCCTTCTCATTGTTTAACTTGTTTCTGGTTGTAATCTTTGAGCAACTGTTTTGCAACATATTGAACTTGGCATGTTTTTATGAACCCAATTTTGAGCATGTGTGTGGTTGTTTTGTATATGTTGTACTCGATGCATAAGAAGTGGTACCGGGGGAGATTGTTACACCAGTAAAGTAGTTAAAATTTTATGTGTTAATACTTGTTTTTATGTAATGTTTACTTGCATATGATTCACCAAGCTTTTTAAGAAGTGTGGACTGAAAAAATCTGTGTTGAAAGGATAGAGGAATTGGATGTGAGTGAAGGGTGGTCCATGCAGGAGTAGAATAGGGCATATTCAAGGCTATGGCTATTGGGACACATACTCTATTATCTTTTATCTTTATCTGGTGAGTGTTCTAATAACACAAAGATGATGTTGTTTGCTCTTTTCTTTTAGGTTCAATATATTTAAAAAAAAAAAAAAAAAAAAACATTTCACATAAGAATGGTATCGGGTTGGGTCCAATCTTATATTTTAAAACCATATTATCTTGATATCTTTTACTTCATACCCATCGGATACTTGTGAGTTTTAGGTATCCTAACCATGTGGATAGATGCCTGTCACCTGATAACCAATTTTATATTTAACAATTGACCTAAAACATTAAATGCTAAACTAGACTTCTAACAATTCTATGATTTTAATAATTTTAAGTTTACCATAATATTTATTATGTATATTTTTAAATTAAATAATATGTCAATGCATGTGGGTAAACATGTTAAGGTAATATGACGATTATCTCCTATTCATTTTTTTTCCTGAACTTATTTATATGTACAATTTCTTCAACTATTAAACTCTTATTTCTCTGTGGTTTACAAGATGAATTGTTGTTAAACATGAGTTTGACTCGTTTAAATTAAAAGAGCTAGCTTGTTTCGTTTCAACCTCTACATTTAAAGATTGAACTAAGATCTTCAAGTTTTGAAGCTCGAGCATGAATTGTTTTATCATTTTTATATATTATTACTGTTTTTTATGCATGCATATAATTATCTTTTTTATTCATCTAATTATTAGAGTTGCACAAACCGGTTTTTTTCTCCAAACCGGTTCGGTTTGAGAACCGATTCGATTTGGAAACCGGTTTAGGAGATGAGGATGTCAAACCGACGGTTCGGACCGGTTTGAATGCAACCAGTTTGAGAACTATGGAATACCGGTTTGGAAACCCAAACCGGTTTTTTTGTTCACCTCTACTAGTTATAAATATATGCATATGATAAAAAATATTCCTTCTAATAGTAATAAACACCCTTAGTTGGGCTTTTTTGGTTAAATGGGCTTATAGTCTAAATCCTTAGGGTTTGGCCCGTTTGATTAGCGTGTAGTACGTGTACTTGAGTACGTGTGAGAGACTGAGACATGATGATGGGAGATAGATGATATGACATGAGACATTATATAAGGTTGGTGATCCAAAGGGACCACAGCTATCTTGGTGATTTGATATCCAAATCTTAATTTGTGGCGCGTGGTGATAAAATAGTAGCCAAAAATAGATGAGTTTAGCAATTAACAGGCCCCATGACCCAACCCAAAGCCCATTATCTTTTCTTTCTTTTCCATCATATCCCCCGTTCCCCACTTGCATTCCCACTTCCCCCCTTGAAATGACCATTTTCATTTTCATTTCCATTTTTTTTTTCACTTTTTCCTCTTTCAATGACTAACAATCATACAAAGTTCGTATTTTTAATATTTCCCTAATTACTTATATAGTTTTTAACTTCTTATTTATGTGTATAGACCATCTTTAACTCAAGACATCTGTTAGATATCTACACCTGTTTGAAAAAGATAACACAAAACATATGTCATTTGGTACTTTTTTTCACTTTTAATTTTCTTGCATTTCTCTTATATTAAATATAGGGAAAATTTCGAAAATACCTATGGGCGCCTCTGACTTTCCCAAAATGACAAAATCTGGTCAACTGGTCACTCTCTATACAAGCGTGGACGCCTGCTTAAAAACGCCCAAACGCCTGCTTAAAAACGCCCAAACGCCTCCATACGTTGCCAATAGGAAGAAAACATGTGTGCTATAAGGTCGCCGACGCCCATTTAGTCTCACGCGCACCCGTATATTTTCAAAAATGGTCCCTGGCGCCGGTCTCACCTTGAAAACCCTATCACAGGCGTTCGCCTATATGGCGAATTTTTTTTTGCGGGCATCTCATCAGAACCAAGATCAGGCGTCCGACCGCATAAGGTTTTAACCATTTTAAACTCAAATCAGGCGTCCGCTTGGAACAGGCGTCCGCCCGCTTAGAACAGGTGTCCAGTTTAAATTTTTCAAAAAAATTTACAGGCTTCACACGCAGAGCCCACTTGAAAAAAGACATCCAGCCCTTTAAAAAAATAATATAAATATCACAATTCCCAATTGTTAAGCTCTATTATTTTTTCAAATGGATAAAAAATACAGTTCTCAACCTACCGAGAAACCGTCAATATGGATATTTATATCATTTTTTTTTCAAAATCAACGAATTTTTTCAAAGTCATTTGTCGTTACATTCGTGAGAGGCCCCGAGCCCCTCAGTTGGCAAAAACATCAAACACACAATACTTAAACCATATTTACATTATCATAGCAGCGGAATTTAAGGCGATTACATAAAGTATCATACAAACCTAAACAAACATTAGTACAAAGCTCATATCTTTATTAGGTTTATAACATAGCCAGTCTATGCCAGGGTTGTCTTCAATGTATGCCATGAGCCCTACTGTCATTCTTCCTCAACATCATTCAACCTGACATGCATGCTAAAACAAGTCAGCTTACGCTGGTGAGTTCTAAGTTAACTTTTCATAAAAGTAAAATCTTTAATATACATAAAACATTAGCCTTCACTGCCGACCGAAGTCAACAGTCTCAATCATACTAAACATAAAACATTTCATATACATAACATACATGACATCATAACATCAATCATACAGTGCATAAATGTAGCCTGTCCTGTTGACCGAAGTCAACACGTTATGCATGCATAATACTTCTCAACTGGCGACACACAGTCGACAGGCCTGTTCTTTCACAGGACTTCTGCCTGTTCTTTCACAGGACTTATGCATGTTCTTTCACAGGACTTATGCCTGTTCTTTCACAGGACTTCTGCCTGTTCTTTCACAGGACTTTTTAAACCATCAACCGAAATTGACGGCTCATACCGGTACAATACTTCTTGACATACATCAATCATACATAACATGGTTTAAATCATTTAAACCATCATAATCATAAACCATTATAATCATAAATCATTAACCGCACCACAGTGCTCAATATTTGCCCAACCGCAGCCGGGACTTCAAAATCACATTTCCTAATTGACCTCGGCCGATACTTTTAAAATCATTCATTTCTCAACCGTTATTGAGTCTTTAAAACATCCTTGACATTTCAGCTGAGGTTCTTAAAATCATTTACTTCTCAACCGTAGTTGAGACTTAAAGCATTATTTACTTTAAAACATTCTTTATTTGAAAACATTCTTTACCTGACCTTAATCAGGTTAGTGTTACTTTCATACAATAACTTTACAACTTGAAACATTCTTTACTTTAACATATTCTCTTATCTGACCGTAGCCAGATAAAACAATCATTTACCTAAAATAACTTTATAACATGCATATCAGCCCTAAAACGTTAAAATAGTATAAGAGGGCTCATAGAACTCACCTGATGTCTTACTGTAGCAAGATCACTCACAAACTGGTACTAATGGTGAATTTCTGCATTCGTTTACACTTAATAAGTCATTTATGTTTTAACCTACTGATTAGATCTTTCTGAACGTCCAATGTCAAAGACACTGCCTTGATAGTCATCAAATAGTTAATGTTGTCGATTGTAATGCTAAAACAGTTCCTAAATAGATTAATGGCTTAGAAATGATCAATCCTTATCATTGATTACCCAGATATCATGAAATATCACAATGTAGTCTTAGAATAGGTTTAATAACCATGTTTAACATACTAATCTGACAGTTATCACAAACATCAGATAATCGTTCCAACGAGTATGTTAATGATTGTGATTAGTTTGAAACACTTAGATTTAACCTTTGTATTTCAAAGATTAACTAAGCTAATCACCTAGATTGTCATAATCAAATGGATTAAACCATTATAATCATAGTTGTGATTTCATGCAAACCGGGCATCACAACGGATCAAAACAAGGATTTAACCGTTAAAACTTCGTGTTCTTCATTTATAATCAATCCTAGCCATCATCTAGGCAATAATCAACAATCCTAACTATCTCATTACGTTCAAAAATCAAGATCTAATCAATCAAAATCAAACTAGAAGGTTAAAACGAACCGTTACCTATCTGACGAATTTCTGCGGTTAAAACATCGATCAGGACTTGTATATATGATCCCTGGGATGATCTGGATGTTCAAGGGCCTCAGAAATGAAGATTTGAAGTTTTAGAATGAAGATTTTTCGTCTGGAGGTCGAGCTAGATCGAGAGAATATGATTTTTGAAGTTTCCGATGCGTTCTGATCACTTTAACAAAGTTTTTGCCGACATATGGTCTGGGGCGCATCGCCCCAACTGGGTGCATGGCGCCAGGCGTACCGCCCCACGTCACTTTCGTCACCATTTTGATTTTTAACTTCGTTTCGCGATTCCGGGAGCATACGAACTCCGTTTTGCGCACGGTTTTCGCCAATGTTCATCATTTTTCACATACTATCAATCTCCAATAACCAAAGTTGCTAAATCCTCATGGATTTCAAGCACGACCAAATGTGCTCACGTCATAAATGCCGAATTTTTCGTACGCAATCGTCACGGTTTCGACAGTAACCGAAATCTCGTACGTTTACTATTAAGTTGCTAAATTTTCGGTTGTTACAATTCGTTGATTTTGAAGTTTTCCATTTTTATTAATATCAGCATTTTGAAGGTTTCTCGGTAGGTTGAGAACTTTATTTTTTATCCATTTGAAAAAAAGAATAGAGCTTAACAATTAGGAATTGTGATATTTATATTATTTTTTTAAAGGGTTGGACGCTTGTTTTTAAGTGGGCGCCGCCCGTGGGCACCTGGAAATTTTTTTAAAAAATTTAAACTGGACGTCTGTTTACAAGCTGGCGAACGCCTGTTCTAAGCGGGCGCCTGATTTGAGTTTAAAATGGTTAAAACCTTATGCAGGCAGACGCCTGTTCCAAGCGGGAGAACGCCTGTATCAAGCGGGCGCCTAATTTGAGTTTAAAATGGTTAAAACCTTATGCAGTCGGACGCCTGTTCTTAGTGGGCGTAAGCCTGTTCTAAGCGGGCGGACGCCTGATCTTGGTTCTGATGCCCGTAAAAAGACGCCCGCAAAAATTTCGTTATAAAGACAGACGCCTGTGACACGGTTGTCAGGATGGGACCGGCGCCCGGGACCATTTTTGAAAATATACGAGCGAGCGTGGGACTAAATGGGCGTCGGCAACCTCATAGCACACGTGTTTTCTTCCTATTGGCCACGTATGGAGGCGTTTGGGCATTTTTAAGCAGGCGTCCACGCCTGTATAGAAGGTGGACAGTTGACCAGATTTGGTCATTTTGGGAAAGTTAGAGACGCCTGTGGGTATTTTCGGAATTTTCCATTAAATATATATATTATTAAATAATAATTATGTAAATACTCTCCTATTTAACAGTGATAATATAAAAAAGTATTTTTTTAAATTAAATAATAATTTATTATTTTCTTTGTTAACATGCACTTTAGTAATATTTCACTATTTCGATTTATCTTTTTTTAACTATCTCCTTTTGTTTTACACTTATACAATTATTTAATTAATTTTGTTACATGAAAAATTGGCTCAGACTTTTATATAAATTCATGTCACTTAAGTAATCATATGCAATTTTATCTTTTTATCAAATCATATTCAAGCCATTGATTATTTTTATATTTAAAAAACTAAACACTAAATCATCAGGAACGCACACGCTAGGACTATGCGCCCAAACTCATAACTGATAACTATATATGATGCCTTATTTATTAAAAAGTACTTAAAATGATGTCCTATTTTTCCTTAATCCGGCTCTTGTGTTGGCAACAAAATTAACTATTATCAGCTAAAAATATAATTTAAAAGTACAATAGAGTTGTTAACATAATAAGAATGATTGGTTTTTTTTCTTTCAGGTTTATATTTTATTAAATATAATATAATATTATTATATATATTAAAATCTATTAAAATGAATAGTGGATCTATATATTTTTTTGAATAGTAAAAATAAATAGTATATATATATATATGTGTATGTATGTATTATATGTATTATATTAAACAATAAAATTGTATAGTGTGTGTATAAATATATATTACATTGAATATTATATTATATATATGTTAAAATTAATGAAAATGAATAATTATATATATATATATATATATTATATTGAATAGTAAATATATATATTCATTGTAAAACATAGTAAAATGAATGCATAGGTGTTTTATACATGTAGCGACTTTTTGATAATTTAAACTTGAACCACTAGAAGTTTTTTTTTAACTATGAAAAGTGGTAAACAGAGATGAATGTATTAAATTTGAGAAATTTGTTTAAAAATTTGAGTTTTTATTAAAATTGAGAGATTTGCTTAGAGATTTGGGTTTTTGTTTTAATTCAAATGATTGTTGCCGATAATAAGGATTTTGTGAGAAATTTTCTCTATTATTTTTGTAACATATTTGTAAGGATTTTGTATAATTTTTTGTTTTTATGAAAATTTGTATAGAGTTTGTGATAAAAGATTTGTTTTTGCTGTATAACTTATGCCTCTATAAATAATATAATACTCGTTCTCGATAGTGTACCGTGATAACCCGTCACAACGCACGAATGTGAATAACCCTAGTTAATATTAATTTGCAACAAAATAGCGGATAGATGATCCGTATATACAGATTAATTTAGAATAGCTGAAAAGGCCCTCTCCTTTTTGCTTAATGGGGTAATCGATATTTAAAAAGTTATGAACCTTTACTTTTGACCTTTGACTTGATTATTGAAAACAATTAAACACAAAGACAAAAATATATTATTTAAAATACTAACAACATAAAAATGGAATTTTTTTAATAAAATATATTGTGTAAAACAAGATCATATCTAAACATTAATTTAGTTCACTAACAACTTTTTTTAGATGTAAAAATTAACTTTCATGAAACACCAAACAACTAGGCATTCTCAAACAAGTTAAAGCAAAAAGATAATAGAAATGACTAGTCATAGAATATAGTTGTAATCTTAGTATATAGTTGAACCAAAAACCCTATTTTTTTTTCGAGTGAGTGAATACACTAAGCAACGGGTTATGGGGGCAAGGCCACTTGGCGGGTTCGGAGACAGCGCGTCAGCGCCTTTGGAGGGTTTAAGGGACGACAACCCTAATGTGGTTCAATGAACAGAGGCTCTTGCTGAGATCAAGCTATTTTTTATTTAATTGGTATTGTTTTTATTTAAAATTTGTTAGAAATTTCATTTATGTTTAAATTTGAAAATTTAGAATTCCAAAAGTAACTTAACTTTGGCACTTTTCTGGCCCTTCTCCATTTAATTATTACAATTTCTTTAGTTTGACGAGGCGATCACTTTTAATTAATGATTCTCTAGAAAATCATACATAATCTTCATACTTTGTTCTTGATCATTTACGGGGTTTTATCTAATTGAAAAAGTTCAAAGAGAACCACCGAATTATTTCAATTTGAAATTTTCTAGATCTTTGAAAGATTATCTTGATGCTGTAAATGTCATTTTCTTTCTTAAATGTGGTATCGTCCATTTTTTAGTGTATATATACACACATACACGCACATATGTATACACACATATATCTATGTATGTGTGTGTGATTAGGATCGTATAATAACCCACTCTTAAATTATTAACCCAAATAACTCATCTAAAATGAAGTCAAATCTTGGATTTTTTTTAACATCATTGTAACACATTTAGAACACTTTTGTTTATATGAGTTTGCATAAATTCATCACCATTTAAGACGTAGCAACGTTGTAAATTTTGGGTCTAAAACAGTTACTGTGTTGTAAGTCAAAAACTTACAATGATGTTACGTCTTAAACGTCGATGAATTTACACAAACTCATAAAAGAAGAAAGTGTTCTAAATATGTTACAATTATGTTCAAAAAAATTCTAAGATTTGACTTCATCTTGGCGGAGTTATTTGTGTTAATATTTTAATAGTGAGTTATTACTAGAACACTACCAATATATATATATATATATATATATATATAGGGTTAGGATCGGTTGTTAACCCACCTTAATTGAGGTAACCTGTTAACCTTAGTAAAATTCGCTCAAATCTTTGGAAAAAAAATTTCATGGCCTTTTTTATACATAAATAGAGAGGCTCCTTTTTTTGTTTTTGCTAATTCAAAAGCGTTCAGAAATTAAACTAAGTGTAAGTTTGCGTTATACTGTAAGTTATTTTTATTTTTGCTCAAATTACACTGATGCAAGATCCTAAATAGTGATGAATTAACAAAAACACAAAAAAAAACTCCTTTATTTATGTATAATAAAGGCCATTAAAAAAATTTCAAATATTTGGACGAATTTTGCGAGGGTTAATGGGTTACCTCAATTAAGACGGGTTCTTATTTGAGTCCAATCCTATATATACCAACCTTAATTGAGGTAACCCATTAACCCTGGCAAAACTCGCTCAAATCTTTGAAAAAAAATTTTCATGGCCTTTTTTATACAAAAATAGGGAGGCTCCTTTTTAAGTTTTTGTTAATTTACAAGCGTTTAATAACTAAACGAAGTGTAAGTTTGCGTTACACTACAAGCTATATTTATTTTTGCCCTAATTACACTGATGTAAGATCCTATACGGTGGTGAAGTAGCACACACTACAATGATGTAGGATCTCAAACGAAAAAGAATTAGCCCAAACTCATAAAAGAGCATGTGGTTCAAAATGTGTTATAATGATGTTTAACACAAAAAATCCAAGATTCGGGTTCATCTTCCCAAAGTTATTTGGGTTAGCACACATTTAGTGGGTTATATAAAATTCTATGCCCTATATATATATATATATATATATATATATATATATAGGGGATGGTTCAAATGTTAACCCTTCCTTATTGCGTTAACCGAATAACTACATCTTATTACTTTGGGGCCCACACTAAGGGAGGGTTAACAATGGAACCTTCCCCTATATATACGTGTGTGTGTGTGTGTGTGTTTGTGTGTGTGTGAAGATGGTATGTATTGGTTTGGCTGGGTCCAACAAGTGGTAGTAGGTTTCCAAACCAATGCTTGTGTAGGCATAATATAGGCTTACTTCTTGTGGATGTATTAAACTTTTTATATGTATTGAGGGTTTCTTCTTTGGTTATGAAAACTCTTATCTTCAATCAATTCAAATATCACAATCACAATCTAAATGTGAATCTGCTTTTATTATTATTATTATTTATTTTTTATTTTTTTTATGATGAAAAACCATCATGACCCATCTAATCTTGTGAGTCCACAAACGTCTCGTCCATTCCTTTGAGGAGATGAACCAACATATGTCCCCCATTCACCTCATCATTTTACTATACGTAATCTTCTATCAATATTAATTAATTCAATATTAAGGGAATACACACACACGTATATATATACACACACACACACACATATATACTAGTAGGAAACCCGATAGATGCGGCGGCGATGACCCATTCTCAAATAGCTAACTTTATACATGACCTCGCGATATTTCAGGCATGACCTCGTCAATCACAGATAGTAGTGTGGATATCGGCGTACTATCATCTTTTGGAGTTTGTGTAATTAGAATACAATTCGAACTACATGACACATTATCTTTATCACTTGAGTCATTTGAATAATAATATTGGTTTGTAAAGTTCTTAATGGTAGTCTTTCTATTTAAGATATTAATATATCACTTTGAGAGACGTCATGAGCACAAACTTTTGGAACTTTGTTATTCTCTTTGTGTGAAGCATAATATCGTCTATTATGTTCTTTTCTTTTTTCAGCTGAAGCAAATGCAGTCGAGGCAGATACATCATTCTCTTTGTGTGAAAGCATAATATCAGGTATTATACTCTTTTCGCTTTTCAGCTGACGTAGATGCACGTGAGGTAGATACATAATTACGATCTTTTGGTTGTTCATTTGTCATTGTAAATTGATAAATACCTTGTAAATTAAATAAAAAAAGACTAATCATAGATAATTAAAATCAAATTAGACTTTGTAAAATATAGTTGTAAAATGCAGTTTGGTGTTAAAAAAATAGATTAGGGTGTACATCTATAGTGAAACAATTTTCATAAACACATGGATCACATATGCAGAAACCATAAAAACAAACAAACATATAAACTAAAACAAAGCTTCAGATTTTCATTGGATCAAAGCAATTTTAATTCGATTGCCGATGGGTTTAATTTGTTTTATATCAAAGCAGTAAGTCAAAGCATGAAATGAAAAATACATATTACTTCATTTTTTGTTCTGGCGACCTCTGATTGCCAGGACCGATCCAAAAGCTGGTCTTTTTTGTGAACCACGGTTCGTTATAAGTTACAGCCAAGGATAGGATTTCTGCTGAAAGATAAGTCGCATAGACATTATGATATTTGTGTTAAAAACAACAAGCCGTGAGTTAATAAATTGAACAAATTTTATGTCTTTGTTGGCCATCAAGAGATTATAATTTTAAATTTTACTTGTGGATTGCAAGGGCATCTTAATCCAAAATATTTCCCATTACTTGATAGCATCTATGATCTCCTTACAGTTGGACAGTAAACATTGCCCATTACTCTATCCTCAAATCTTGTTTTTATATAAAACACTTGAAAATTGCAACAAAAGAGTGCTTGTTAGTTTTCAACTGATGTTACAGAAGCTCCTATACGATGACCAACGGCTTTAATTTAGGTAGACAGATGGATAAGATATTTTCATGAACACATGGATCGCATATGCAGAAACAATAAAAACAAACATATAAACAAAAAAAAGCTTCAGATTTTTATTGGATAACATTAGCAAAAAAATCAAAATGAAACCCTACCAGAATTGTAATATCCGAGAACTTCCGATCGTCGTTCCGATGAAGTTATCCGATTCGCAATCACGACAAAATTTTAATGAATTAATTTCGTTGAAATTTAACTCATTTAATATTATCATAATATCTCTCTCTATATATATATATATATATAGAGAGAGAAGTATATAAATAAAAGTTATGTATATACTTATATATTTATATAGGTTATATATATACCTTTAACTATGCATATTGTAAAATTTTTTAATATAGATTTATAAAAATATGAATGTAATAAATTAAATCAGTTAGAAATATTAATGTATTTAAAAAAAAACTTATAAACTTAAGATGTTAAACTAAATTATAGGGGCTAAAATGAAGAGTTTCAAAAGTTAAAATGAATTTTAAGTTAAAAGTATATAAAAACTAAACTATAGGGACTGAAAATGTAATTAACCAAACCAGCCCCCCCCCCCCCCCCTCCTTTGCTGCCCCGTTTTTCCAGCTTATAGCTCCGGCCAAAGTCGCCGGAATCCGGCAATGCACCGGCGACACCATAAACACACGAATTAATGCACCATTTAATCGGGTTTTAACACCTTTGTGACCCAAAACGCATTTCTAACATAAAGGAGTGATTAAAACATGATAAATAACACATTTAATATAACTTTAATCGTAACAAAACCGTAGGTATTAACCTCGAATTGAACTCAACATTTTGGTTGAAATTATAACGAATAAATATAGTTTTTTTTCATCATTTCGATCATACAAACATAACTGCACTCTCAAATCACTTTCAAAATGGCTCTAAGATCAAAAATTCGTGAGGAACGGCCGGAAGCTCTTTGAACTCGAACTCGATCGAAACTCAATCAAATCAAGTAAGTAAATATACCATTTGATTCGGTTTCAAGCATTGAACAAAACCCCTCTAACAAATTTTGTTAACATTATCTTGAACGATCGAATTTGGATCGGATAGGAATTAGGGTTCTTGGAGATTTGGGAATTTTTGAATTTTCAAGGTAAAATAAATTTGATCTGCATTCTTTAAACAAAATGAAGCCCTTAGACTGATGGTTGGATCTTGGTGTGAGTAACCCGCCGGTCTCAGGTTCGAATCCACCCGGCCTCAACAACCAATTTTATTTTATTTTAATTTTTAAAACAAGTTTGAACCATTTAAAAATCCGATAAAATTTTATAAAATCATTAAAACTATATTACAAATCCAGCAAAATTTTAGTAGATAAATTCATTTTATTTAATTATAAAATTAATATTTATTGTTTATAAATACCTATTTAAATCATAAAAACAAACCAAATGTGTTTATTAAATTCTAGAAAAATTATACCACACTTCTAGAACTTATATAAACGTGACCAAATTTTTATAAATATTTTTATGCAGCACAACTATTAAATTTGATTTAAAAGTGTTATTAATATGCATAATTTATTTATTAAAAATATTTAAAACTCTACAAAAATTCTGGAAAAATTATAAAGCCTTTGTGGACCTTTCATAAACCTGTGAAAAAAAATTGTTTTAATTTTTATGGCTGAAAACAATTTATTTTGATTTTAAAGCATTATAAAACTCAATAATAAGTTATTAAAAAGACTAAAATATATTTAAAAATTCTGAATATTTTTTTATATAAGATTTTTGGATAAAATAAAAAAATCAGAAATGTTTTAGTTTGAATAAAAATATTTTATTTGGCTCAACGTGGTATTTAACTTGAAATATAAATAACATTAATCTATGTTTTAATTATATAAAATTTCAGAAAAATATAGTTATTTTCTGAATTAATTATTTCTAACATAAAACATTTCTATTTAAATAAGTTTAATTTTAGTTAAATCAAATAGCACTTAATTTAAATAAAATAAAACTTTATATTAAACCATATAAACATAAGATTTTCTATTTAGTAATTTAATTGGAAATTTATATACATTTTGTACAACACTTTAACTTTTAAATATTTCTAGAGTAATTAAGCTTATGAACTTTAGATCATTATTTCTTTAATTTATAATGTTTATTTTTAATAACTAAAAATACAACTTTATTGTGTTTATCAAACCACCTAACTTAACTTTGAATTCTCCAAACCCATTTAGAACATATATCTTGAACCTACACTCCCTTATAATTTTATTTAGAAACTTGTTAAACTTAGAGAATTATGAACTTGAAACTATAGGTTTGTTGTGAGGAATTATTTCACGCAAATTTGGATATACAACTACGTGAGCTTGCAACTTAGTTATTCATCTTATCCAGGTGAGTTTCATAATCCCCTTTTCTTGATTTGATTTTGTTTTCAAAACATCGGGGATGAAACATGAACTTCAACTATTTGAACAATCTGTATCTATGAACTTTATCTTTTGATTTGAGCTTGTGTCCCAAACTACATGTGAACTATCCTCGAAACTTGCATTGATCATTAACTATATTAGCCTGACTGTTGTGATGATAGCTATTGAACTGACCATTCCACCCAACCGGTGATCACTCAGTTACCAACTATTGAACTTTGCATGTTTGAACTATTGTGCACAATTTGAACTATTGGAACTATAAGGATAGTATGTATTGCTATGCCTAACTTGGTTAACTAAGGTTTGATCTGCAATAGTTTAATGTATGTTTCCACATTAAGCCTTATCTATTGATATGTTTATGATACAAGATTCAAACTTTGAACTATTAAATTTTTTATTGAGTCAACTTTATGCTTCTCACCAACTACTTTTGTAGTTGACCTTTTCAACTTTATCATGTTTCAGGTGCAACTTAGTGAGATTTTGGTATGAACACATAAGATGCTTGGACTTTAGAAGCATTAGAAATAATTTGAACCTTAGTTTTTGCTTATTTGAACTTTGGTTATTTGAACTTTGTTTAATTCGAATTGTAAGACATTGAATTTGGTTGTATTAAATATGAAACGTTTTAGTTGATCATGAGCTATTGAACAGCCACGTTCGCGCCCCGACGTATTCCGCCGTCGGTTGGGGTGTGACAGATTGGTATCAGAGACATGGTTATAGGGAATTAGGTTATTAGACATGACCTAGACTATAACCTAAGTTAGCTAGGATCTTATGTGTTCATCATACCTAGTTCTATCTTTAACTTTATTCTCGTCTCCATCTATCATTAGGAAACTTTCAACTATTAAGACTTCATGATTTTGAAGACATTCTTAGACCTACATTCTAATCCAAAATGAAAATATCGTCAAAGTTTTTGAGTTTTAAATGACAAGAAGGGTAATTACCTGTATCTCGGGTGTTCTGTTTAGGAAAGTGTTTCTCATAAATCCATACCAACCGTTGGACCTGTTACACTTTCATGGGAACCCTCGGGATGAGTATTACTTTAACGCTAAAGCATGTCTCTAACAATTGTTGTACAAAACTTGAACCACTTTGATTTGTCTAAAGTAACCGTATATGGTTACACTCCATGTGTTTTAAACAATTATCCTTTGATTTTATGAAATGTTCTTAAATAATATTCAATATTCATCTATGTTTTATGCCTCTTTGAACTTGAATCATTATCTGAATCTATTATCTTGTGAACCATATCTTATGTGAACTACTCAATTAACTTTGTGAACTGCTTTGAGATAACTGTTCAATCATACTTTATGAACTCTATTTGTAACTATGAAATTACATCACTAAGTGATGCAACTTAGAAAATCTACAAACATAACTTTGAGAAATCAAGGTTATAAAACATTTATTTAGGTGAATGTTTTCTCAACTATAACAATTAGTCATACAACGAGTGTTACTAACTAAAAATTTGATATCCTTATCAAAACCTTGAACTCAAAGTAGTAATACTACAAATAAAAGGAACCAGAATAATTGTGTAAGGTAAATTGACGATTTCAGGGGCCCATGTAATCGTGAATTTACATGTACGCATGAATTTTGGTAATTTCTATTTTGATGACTGCATCCAAAACATAACCTAATGAAGTGGCATTTATTATTTCACCTAAACAAAATATCTTGTTCATTTTCCGCCTAAACTTACAGCAATTGTGACAAACTTCTAATCTAGCATGAACTATACCTTCTTCTTTGTCACCTGATCTCTTAACTATAAACATTTAGTCCCCTACCCCGACTCAAACTTGCAACATAGGAATGAACTCTATCTATCATACCAACTTTGTAGGATCTAACAAGGATAGACCTTCACATATTGGAAGTATGGCCTGTGGGTTAGTTACTGGTTTCGCCCTACATACACCTTATATATAAACATCTCCAATATGAGGAACATATACCTTAGCCAAAGGCTACTGGGGAATGTCTAAGAAATTTAGAACTTCACCCATATTCTTAACATCTCAATTCCATAATGGTGAATTTAATCCCTCATTACAATGTCCTTTTAGGGATTTTTTTTGTTTACATCTATCATGGTAGAACACAATTATGAAGATCATCTCATATCTTAATGAGAACTTTTATCCTTATGGTGAAATCTACAAAGCTTTAAACATACCATCTGAAATCATCTCTATACTTATGTTTCAAATTCGCATTTTACTACCTGACTTCAAACTATCATCAATGACTGTCCAAGTTTCTTTAAACAAATCTAAAACTTTTAAGATCATAAAGGGTAGTATTTGATGTAAACCATCGAATATCTCCCTCGAACAAAAAGTCACCATAAATGAATACGGCATCCAACTATGTGACAACTAGTACCAAACCGTCCGGTAAGTCCGTACGGTGTGTGTACTTTCACCATGTACTGTGTGTAAATACAGTACGTAAACAGTCGTATGATAACAGAACTCAGAAAACAAACCATAGTTGTATGTGCTTAAGTGAAAACTTAAATACAGCAAATACAACAACTCAAGAGAAACAACCGTGTTCAAACGAATAACAATAACAAATCGGTTGCGATCTGATATCCATAGATGACAGGAATCAGATGACCGAAAATTCAATGTGAAAACAATGTGATAACAGGATGCGTAGTTGAGTCCGACAGTGAGGAAACACAATTCAAATCAATTTTGCAGTGTCGTTTTAGAATAATAAACTGACAGCGTGTTTGCATGGGTGACGATTCACACAAACATATCTGTGAGTTTAACGTTCTGAACGATAACTGATAATTAGAAAACCAAATCAGAAAGTGAAACATACGATCGTGTTCGTACATTTAGCGCTCTGTACGAAGACGCGCGTAAGTGACGCAATCTGACGAAACGGAAACGAAACACGACGCGAGCGATAATAATTTAATAAAATAAAACGTTAAACATTTTACAATTTTGAAACTCATCAAAATAATTTATTTAACATTCCTTTATTTATTTCATTTAAATTACGCGTAAAAATCCGGTTACGCGGCTAAATTACGAATCGAGCAACCGAAACGGACCCGGACCCCACACGGGGTATAGAAACCCTAAAATGAGAGTGTTTAACTCATTTTATCATCTTCAACCTTTCTCTCTCTCTAAAACCCGGCCACCACTCTCACCACTGATGTGTACTAAATTAACATGTTTAATCATGCTATAATTGTATGGATTTAACATTGTTTCTTTGGAGAAAGTAGGTGTTTTTGTATGTTTTGTAGTGTGGCGATGGGTGTGGGAGACTTTGCAAGAGTATAGAGATGCATGGTAATCAAAAGCTCAAGTGGAAGGCATGCCAAAGGACCAAAAGGTGAAAAATTAGAGTGGGCGCACCAAATAGGCGTATAACCGGCGCACTACAGAGTGTTCTGGGAGCACCAGATCAGATCCAGGAGCCCAGTGCGCCCAACCCGGCGCCCAGTGCGCCCAGAAGCGGTTTTTGGCGGTTTTGCATAGTTTTGACGAGTTTTAGTGATTCCACTTCGTTTGGCATCACATCTTTCGACCCAAGTTAGTCAAGGAACGAAGGGGGAAGCTATTTCAAGTCTCAAGGAAGATCAAATCCATCTTGTTTCATCAATTCAAGTTCCAAAAACATCAATTTGTGTATTGTAATCATGAACATGTTTGGCTAGTTTATTTGTGATCATCACCAAAGGTTGGAATGAGGTTAGTAGACAATTGTAGTTTGGTTTTGGGTTGCTAACATGATTGAATGTTAGATGTATGAATGTGACAACATTTGATATTCGGGTTGTGTGTTTAACATTTGTTAATTTGGGAATGACATGTGTTTCTATTTTGCTATGATGTTAGTCCATTATCGGTTCTTAATCGTTAACTAGCTAATGTTGTGACATAATATATTCATGTGTTGATGATTGTTAAGATAACATTTAACATAAGTCCATTATCGGTTTTGAATCGTTAACCATCTTTGTGTTAAATTACTTAGTCTTGCAATTGTTATCTTTACAAAATGTTGAACAAAGCTATGTCTATGTAGTTGATAGCAACCTAATCAAATCCAAATTACATGTCTTATATCCTTGTTTCAAACCTAGGTGGTGATTACTCTTGTTTTGTTATAGTTAATTAATTAATTTCTTAAATCTCAATCAATCAAACGAATCAATTTTATTTTAAATTGCAATGTATTTATCAACTCAAGTTACACTTAACCAGTGACTCCTCGTGGTTCGACACCCTGCTTCCCTAACTAATTAAGGTGGTAAGGTATTTAAATTAACTTATATTTGGTTGGTACAACGACAACCGATCAAATTATGGCGCCGTTGCCGGGGAGTTTCTGCGCTTGATTGTGTTAGCTTAGTTGATAATTTTTGTAATTTGTTTAACAATTTTAGAAAAATCCAAAAATATCATAAGTCTTGTGCTTTCTATTCTCTTGTTACGCAAGGTGTGTTGAGTGTGCAGGTGACAGGATTGCATGCATATTAGGTTCTCTGGAAGAGCATCACCATTAGCCTTTGACCCGGAGATAGAAAGATCAGCAAGAACCAACCGTATTCTTCACAGAACAGGGTTGAATTTCAGTGTTTCACAAGGAGGAATCGAATCGAGCTCAAGTTCAAGTTCATATCATCTTAGCTTTCCAGAGATGGAGAATCCTAATGATGAGAACAATCTCTACAATGATGAAGGTGGCGATCACAATGAACATAACGATAATTTCAATGGTTGGAATGCAAACAACAATGAGGAGTGGAATGCACATGGGCATAATAACAATGAAAATCAACATGGTCCACACAACTTCAACAATTTCAACAATCATGGACCATATGGAGGAATGGGACAACATGGTCAACAAGGTCGAGGAGTTGATAGCCATTTCAGACCTACTATTCATAGGAACCCCTCACCAATAGTGCCACCACATTGCCATGGAAGACACTTTGAGATCCGTCCTCAATACTTGGCAATCATTCCAATCTTCCGAGGTTTTGCATCGGATGAGCCATATTCCCATCTGTACGAATTTGCTGCAATTTGTAGTACCATTGGAAGTCAAGGCTTTTCTCCTGATGAGGTAAAACTTAATTTGTTTCAATTTTCATTAAAGGATAAAGCCAAACAATGGTTCTTGACGTTGCCACCGGGTAGTATTCACACTTGGGACGAAATGCAACAAACATTTCTTGATGAATATTACACAATGGGCAAAACAAGTGATGCTAGGCAAGCCATTACTCAATTTACTCAACAAACCGGTGAAGCTTTTCATGAAGCTTTCACTCGTTTTAAAGAAATGCTAAGATTATGCCCACATCATGGAATTGAAAAATGGTATTTGGTTAAAATTTTTTATGATGGATTAACACCGGAATCAAACCAAATGGTATTTTCTAGTAGTGGTGGTACATTTTTGACCCGCCATGAAGATGTGTCATGGAATTTTTTAGAAAATTTGAGTAAAGGCTCGAAAACTCAAGCATCCGCAAGCCGAAGAGCCAAACCGGCTACTATTAAATCGGTTAATGACCAAGCTCAAACCGATAGATTTAATTCTTTGGAACGGAAAATGGATTTAATATGCCGAAGTTTGGGAAAGGATGTTGCTAATGTGTCGCAGGGATTTGAGATATGTGGTGATTGTGGAGATATGGGACACACGGCTTTGACTTGTTCAACAAATTTGGGAAAAAGTGAAGAGGTGAATCAACTCTATGGTGATAAGAAGCAATATAACATGACTTCAAACACTTATCATCCCGGATTGAGGAACCATCCGAACTTTCGCTAAGGGAATGCGGAGAATCAAATGAATCCCAATTTTCAGGGTGCGGATCAACAAGGGAATTCTCAACAATATCAGCCTCGCCAACAAAACTTTCAAGGAAATTACCAAAGAGGAGGATACAATCAAAACAACTTCAACAATCATGGTTTTAATCAACAAAGGAATTACCAGCAAGGTCAAAGTGCAAGCCAATCTCAAGGGAACAATAATGAAGGTTCAGTGACGTCACAACTAAGTGAGATAACGGGGTTGCTAAAAGGTGTTATTCAAAAGCAAGAAATCACTGACAAGACTGTGGGTGCATTAACCAAGCAAGTGGGCCAATTAGCGGAGCAAGTATCAACACGTGATCAAGGGAAATTGCCAAGTGACACCAATGTTAATCCACAACATCAAGGTTCAAACTCCAAGAATGGTAAAAATGTTCATCTTGCGGAGGTAAGTGTTTTGAGAAGTGGCAAAGCTTTTGCCAAAGTTTACGGTGGGAACAATGAGTCATCATCCACACCTATTGAGGGTGTGGTTGAGGATGTTCTTTCAAGTACTGATGATGAAGAAGACCAAGTGTTAGAATCAAAATCTTTAAACAAAAATGTTCAAAACTCTAACACTTCCACTAGTTTTCAAAAAAATGAAAAATCAAAACCCGTGGTTGAAGGAGTGGAGGCTAATACCATTCCTTATCCATCGGCTTTGGTTGAACCAACAAAAAGCAATTTTGGTAAAAAAGGCCCACAACCGGATGAGATGTGGGATGTTTTCAAACAAGTTAAAATAAATTTACCATTAATTGATGCTATTAGACAAATTCCTTCATATGCAAGGTACTTGAAAGACTTGTGCACACAAAAGAGGCAACACAAAGTGCCTAAGAAGTTGGACTTGAATGCACATGTAAGTGCGGTGCTTTCAAGTCCACTCCCACCTAAACTTAAAGATCCAGGAACACCCCTTATTACCATTCAAGTGGGTGATGTGAGAATTGAGAGAGCCTTGCTAGATTTGGGTGCTAGTGTGAACATTCTTCCGGGAAGTTTGTATGACCAACATGACTTTGGTCCCCTTAAAGCCACCGACACAACAGTTGTGATGGCTGATTTGTCTATTAAACTTCCCCGAGGAATGTTACTTGATGTCATTGTGAAGGTAGAAGAGTTTATTACCCTGTTGATTTCCTTGTGTTGGATTCTGAGACACATTGTCAAGGAAAACAACCCAATGTTATCTTAGGAAGACCATTTCTAGCAACAACAAATGCACAAATTGGATGTAGAGATGGTTCAGTAGATATCACTTTTGGGAATAGGAAAATGCGTTTAAATGTTTTTGCTAATGCTTCTAATTCCTTGATCGAGGGTGATTGTTTTGTAACAGATTTGGTGGATGGATGTGTGCAAACATACACATCATGTGAGAGTGAGAATCCAATTTTGGAAATGTTTGAACTTGATGACAGGTTTGATGACTTCAAGAGAGTTGAACATGAGGAGGTTGAAGTGACGGATGCTAGCGTGCCACCGTGGACACATAAAGTAGAAAACTTACCAACTCATATTGATTTGAAGTTAAAGCTGTCTTTAGAGGAGGCTCCTAAAGTAGAATTGAAGGAATTACCAAAGCATTTAAAATATGCTTTCTTGGGAGAGGGGAGCACTTTACCTGTCATTATTGCTTCTAATTTAACTTCTAATCAAGAGGAAGATTTATTGCAGGTATTAAAGAAGTACAAGGCCGCCATTGGATGGACCATTGCAGATTTGAAAGGGATTAGTCCATCTATAGTGATGCACAAGATCATTACTAACTCAAGCACCAAACCAAGTCGCGATGCACAACGACGGTTAAACCCAAATATGCGAGAAGTGGTGAAGAAGGAAGTACTTAAATGGTTGGATGCGGGAATCATTTATCCCAATTCTGATAGCACATGGGTGAGCCCTACCCAAACCGTCCCTAAGAAAGCCGGGTTACATGTAGTACATGGGGAAAATGGTGAGCAAGTGGCAACTCGCCCGGTCACAGGTTGGAGGGTGTGCATTGATTATAGGAAACTCAACAATGCTACATCTAAAGATCATTTCCCCCTTCCTTTCATTGATCAAATCATTGAGAAACTCTCAGGTCAAAAGTTCTATTGTTTTTTGGATGGGTACTCGGGATACAACCAGATTGCCATTCATCCCGAGGACCAACAAAAGACAACATTCACTTGTCCATATGGCACGTTTGCTTTTCGACGGATGCCATTTGGATTGTGTAATGCCCCCGCCACTTTTCAAAGATGTATGATGAGTATTTTTTCTGATATGGTGGGGGATTCTCTTGAGATTTTCATGGATGATTTTTCTATCTTTGGTACTACTTATGATGCATGTTTAAATCAACTTGAACAGGTCCTTAAGCGATGCACAGAAACTAGTTTGGTGTTGAGTTGGGAGAAAAGTCATTTCATGGTGAGTGAAGGGGTAGTTCTTGGACACATTATCTCGGAAAGAGGAATTGAAGTTGATCCGGCAAAAGTGCAAATCATTTCTACATTGCCACCACCCACTAATGTGAAAGGTGTTCGTTCATTTTTGGGGCATGCAGGTTTTTATAGACGCTTCATCAAGGATTTTAGCGCTATTTCGAAACCTTTGTGCAACTTACTTGCTAAGGAGGCACCATTTGTTTTTGATGAAGATTGTATGCGAGCTTTCCATACCTTGAAGGAAAAGCTTGTTTCATCACCCATACTTCAATCGCCCAATTGGTCCTTACCATTCGAAATAATGTGTGATGCAAGCGATCATTCCTTGGGAGCCGTGTTGGGAACGAGTTAACAAAAAGCCTGTCGCAATTTACTATGCTAGTAAAACTCTTTCAGAAGCTCAACTTAATTACACCACGACTGAAAAAGAGTTACTAGCCGTAGTATATGCTTTGGATAAGTTTAGGTCGTAAATATGGGGTGGGAAAGTCATTATCTATTCCGATCATAGTGCCATAAGGTACCTCATGGAAAAGAAAGATGCAAAACCTAGACTAATTCGATGGATTTTGTTATTGCAGGAATTTACCTTTGAAATTAAGGACAAGAAAGGATGTGAAAATGTTGTAGCTGATCATATATCACGGATCCCGGACTCAATGAAGGAAGAAACCAAAGAGATTAATGATTCTTTTCCCGATGAGCAATTATTTGTTGTTTCTAAAACTCCATGGTTTGCTCATTTGTGAATTATCTTGCTGCAGGTTCTCTTCCAAGTTTTTGGACATCTAGAAAGAAGTCACAGTTCTTAGCCCAAGCAAAACAATACATTTGGGATGAACCGGATCTTTTCAAGGTGGGGGGCGGATCAAATTATTCGTCGATGTGTTCCGGATGAGGAAATTCAAGAAGTTCTTGCACATGCACATTCATATGCATGTGGAGGTCATTTTGGTGCAAGGAAAACGGGTCATCGAGTTCTATCTTGTGGTATTTATTGGCCTACCATTTTTAAGGATGCTTTTCAATTCACCAAGCAATGTGTTAGATGCCAACAACTTGGCAATATCTCTAAGAGAGATGAAATGCCCATGACCCCCACTTTAGTTGTAGAAATTTTTGATGTTTGGGGCATAGATTTTTTGGGACCTTTCCCTAATTCTTTTGGTAAATACTTTGTTTTAGTGGCAGTTGATTATGTATCTAAATGGATCGAAGCAGTAGCCACTAGAACAAATGACCATTCGGTGGTATGCGATTTTGTTCAAGCTAACATTTTGAGTAGATTTGGCATTCCTCGTGCTATCATTAGTGATGGGGGATCTCATTTTAAAAATTTTAAGTTTGGCAAACTTTTAAAACGTTATGGTGTTCATCATCGCATAGCCACCCCTTATCACCACAAACAAGTGGACAAGTTGAAGTCTTGTAAGGCCCCGAAACCGGGCACCTCACAGAGGTTGGTTTTCATCATAACGCATAGCTCTTAAACTAAAAACTTTCATAATCATGCAGCGGAATTGTAAACATAGTTTGATAAACAGAAATCAATAAAATGTCCGTATCAAAAACATATCGGATTGCCAAAAACCACCGGATCGTATGACTCTATGCCCGAGCTCCATGCCTTCTACTATCATACCTTCAACCTGACATACATGCTAAATCAAGTCAGCTTACGCTGGTGAGTTCTAGTTTTCATAAAACAACATTAAACATACTTAACGTACACATCATTTCATACACATAGTCCATAACCTTAGCACATAACATCCTTACATCATCATCATCATACGTTCCACTGTTACCATACGAACAGTGGGCTTATGCCGGCACAAGGCTCCATAACCGTTGATCTGTCCCGCCGAAGCGTTCTACAGATCCATACTTACCTAGTAGCAAGTACTGGAGCAACCATACTTACCCCATATGAATATGGGAGCAACGTCATACTTACCCCGTAACGAGTACGGGAGCAACCTCATACTTACCCCGTAACGAGTACGGGAGCAACCTCATACTTACCCGTAACGAGTACGGGAGCAACCTCATACTTACCCCGTAACGAGTACGGGAGCAACCATACTTACCCAGTACAAATACTGGAGCAACCATCATTCGTCATGACATGACACACTAGCACCATATCATCATTCATCATAACATCGTATCATTATCCTAATAACAAATGAGTTAATCGAATGGATGTCCACTCTCAAGAGGAGGAATGGTTCAAATCCACCCCACAATATCAAACTTGTGGGAACTGTTGGAAGGAAGGAGGCAGTATTATCGTTTGCTACTTTGGACAAGATAGTCTCTTTTGATACCGGGGCAATAAATCCAGTCAGAGACTATACATACCCTTCTGATGCTAATTACTTTAGTAATAAGCATGATTCCAATTGGGCAGCCATGATTGAAGAGTTGTGTATAGATCCAGCACTTGTAGACGAAGAGTACATTTATAGGAGGGACTTGAAGCCATGCCCAAGATGTTAATGAATATCTTGTGTTGGAACATAATGCCAAGGACCAGCGATAAACAGAAAGTTAGGCATTATGAGATTAAAGTACTGTATGCTTTAATCACAGGGACACCCACTCTATCTTTCAAAACACTTGATTTTGATGAATGTTTGGGAATCACACGAGGATAGCGAAAGACGAGTCATTCCTTACTGTAGATTGTTATCAAAGTTGTTATCCAATGCCAAGGTGATTCCATCGGCTGCCATCCCCCATACTGTTCGTGTGACAACTTTTTGTCAGAGCAAAATTCATCATACAAATTGGTCATTTACAAAAACGAGATATACTTATGTGTTGACTGATGAAAGAAACCATCTAACTCATGAAGTTGCAAGAGACGAGCTCTCTGATAGGGAGGAGGAAGATGAGATGGAATTGGGTGAAGGTGATGAGGTGCAAGCTTTAAGAAATCAAAGTGAGGATCCAATAAGAAACACTACAGTTGAATCTCACCAAGGTGTGCATCGACCCTCAGGATTCTCAAGGTGGTCGCGAAGTGAAAGGGAAACTTATGAATTGATGAGGCAAGGAATTGAACATCAAAGGGCTCGGGACGAGAGATATTACCGAAGGATGGAAGAGTTTAATATCTCCAATATTTATGCTAGAGAGTTGCAGCAAAATCAACAATATTGGATGATGAAAGGAGGAGGGCCTATTTTGATCATTATAGAGGATTGCCTCCTACTGAACATTATGAGCAGGTTGATTTATCTAGCATTTTCCCCGTGGACAGAAGGAATGCCCCATCAAAGATATCCACAAAGCATGCCATCACAATGGTTACCGTTGGACTTTCATGATAATCCACCACCAAGAGTTCCGGAGCGAGTGGAAAGCTCAAATCAAGCACGTCAATATGATCCCTATGAAGCAAGGACGATGTACATGGGTTTAATGGAATCAATCTTTGGCCCGCATAGGGGATCCAATTGAGGAGGAGGTACTCTTTTATTCTCAACTTTTAGATGTGTGTTTATTGTTTTTAGTGTGTTGGTGTGTGCGTTTTTTTTTTATTGTTGGTGATGTTTGTGTAATTATGTTGGTTGAGTCGGGTTGGGAGGATGGGGATGAGATCATATGGTTGGATAACATGTCATGTGAAAAATGTTAAAAAAAAAAAAAAAAGGGAGTTGTTTACTTATTGAGTAAATTTCAATATGCATGAAACAAAATTTCACAATAAAACCATTACTCACCATTTCTTGTGATATTTGGGAATGGGGCATCATAGGTAACTTTTTAAGTTGCAAGATAAAGTTGTCTTAGCATGTTGGTTGTGTCAAAATAGATTGGGAATTCAAAACAGGACAACGAGCCGAGAGGGACAAATCTTTAAATGTTCACATTTTTTTCCCCATTCAACCGTTTCCATGAGAGATTTTGGGCCAATTTGAGCATACTTTATAAGTTATATAATTGCTCATATTTTCTTGTTGAGTGTTTGTCATGATGTTGTGATCATTGAAAGATTTGTGTATAGGATGCATGTCAATGCTATGAACTAGAACGTTTTACAATGATGATAGAGGCATGTAGGATTACCTTTTGTTAAAGCCGTTTTCATGTGATCCCAAACCTTCAATTAATCCCTTAGTTGCCAAATTTGAGCCTTCACTTTCATTTGCTGCCCTTATGTTTTCACCAATTAGCCTTTGTTGAGCCCTTTTCATTTCAAACCCAAAATGGTAGATTCTAGTTAAGTATGCTAGTAGTTAGTGTGTTTATTTAAAAAAAAAACAAAGAAATGAAAAAAAAAACATTTGAAATGAGTTACTAAATGGACTCATAATGATTCAAGTTTGGTTGGAATAAGATTTTATGTGTTGAGATATAGTTGTGTCAATTAGAATCTACCATTTTCGTCACCTTCAAACTCTTATTTCCTACCCTTAACCCCAAACCTTTATTATCACCCAAAAGTCCTCTTGAATTGTGTGGTGCTATGTTATTTGGTATAGATATGATTCTTATACAAATTTATGATAATGATACATCATTGTGGTATGGAGTGATCATATACAATTAGCATCATTTTTGCTAATCTTTAGACATGACACCGAGTGGAGTGACGTTATTTGTGAGTGATGTGAATATTTGTTTTTTGAAACTTGAGGCTCGTTGGATCGTACATTTAGGTGTTTCAAATCTTGATTGATTATTAACTGATTGCTAAGATGTAATTCTATTGATTGTTGTAAGCCTTGGAAGTTTAATATGATGCCAAGTGAATAGGTACATCCTTTATGGGGAGGTGATTTTATTGTTAAGTTTTGAGGTAAATGTGTAAAGATTTTATTTGATGAGTTCAACACCATGTTCTTCAAAGTTAATGTTTACAATCACATTTAAAAACCATTTTCGGGACGAAAAAGAATTAAGTTGGGGAGGTTTGATGTGTACTAAATTAACATGTTTAATCATGCTATAATTGTATGGATTTAACATTGTTTCTTTGGAGAAAGTAGGTGTTTTTGTATGTTTTGTAGTGTGGCGATGGGTGTGGGAGACTTTGCAAGAGTATAGAGATGCATGGTAATCAAAAGCTCAAGTGGAAGGCATGCCAAAGGACCAAAAGGTGAAAAATTAGAGTGGGCGCACCAAATAGGCATATAACCGGCGCACTACAGAGTGTTCTGGGAGCACCAGATCAGATCCAGGAGCCCAGTGCGCCCAACCCGGCGCCCAGTGCGCCCAGAAGCGGTTTTTGGCGGTTTTGCATAGTTTTGACGAGTTTTAGTGATTCCACTTCGTTTGGCATCACATCTTTCGACCCAAGTTAGTCAAGGAACGAAGGGGGAAGCTATTTCAAGTCTCAAGGAAGATCAAATCCATCTTGTTTCATCAATTCAAGTTCCAAAAACATCAATTTGTGTATTGTAATCATGAACATGTTTGGCTAGTTTATTTGTGATCATCACCAAAGGTTGGAATGAGGTTAGTAGACAATTGTAGTTTGGTTTTGGGTTGCTAACATGATTGAATGTTAGATGTATGAATGTGACAACATTTGATATTCGGGTTGTGTGTTTAACATTTGTTAATTTGGGAATGACATGTGTTTCTATTTTGCTATGATGTTAGTCCATTATCGGTTCTTAATCGTTAACTAGCTAATGTTGTGACATAATATATTCATGTGTTGATGATTGTTAAGATAACATTTAACATAAGTCCATTATCGGTTTTGAATCGTTAACCATCTTTGTGTTAAATTACTTAGTCTTGCAATTGTTATCTTTACAAAATGTTGAACAAAGCTATGTCTATGTAGTTGATAGCAACCTAATCAAATCCAAATTACATGTCTTATATCCTTGTTTCAAACCTAGGTGGTGATTACTCTTGTTTTGTTATAGTTAATTAATTAATTTCTTAAATCTCAATCAATCAAACGAATCAATTTTATTTTAAATTGCAATGTATTTATCAACTCAAGTTACACTTAACCAGTGACTCCTCGTGGTTCGACACCCTGCTTCCCTAACTAATTAAGGTGGTAAGGTATTTAAATTAACTTATATTTGGTTGGTACAACGACAACCGATCAAATTATGGCGCCGTTGCCGGGGAGTTTCTGCGCTTGATTGTGTTAGCTTAGTTGATAATTTTTGTAATTTGTTTAACAATTTTAGAAAAATCCAAAAATATCATAAGTCTTGTGCTTTCTATTCTCTTGTTACGCAAGGTGTGTTGAGTGTGCAGGTGACAGGATTGCATGCATATTAGGTTCTCTGGAAGAGCATCACCATTAGCCTTTGACCCGGAGATAGAAAGATCAGCAAGAACCAACCGTATTCTTCACAGAACAGGGTTGAATTTCAGTGTTTCACAAGGAGGAATCGAATCGAGCTCAAGTTCAAGTTCATATCATCTTAGCTTTCCAGAGATGGAGAATCCTAATGATGAGAACAATCTCTACAATGATGAAGGTGGCGATCACAATGAACATAACGATAATTTCAATGGTTGGAATGCAAACAACAATGAGGAGTGGAATGCACATGGGCATAATAACAATGAAAATCAACATGGTCCACACAACTTCAACAATTTCAACAATCATGGACCATATGGAGGAATGGGACAACATGGTCAACAAGGTCGAGGAGTTGATAGCCATTTCAGACCTACTATTCATAGGAACCCCTCACCAATAGTGCCACCACATTGCCATGGAAGACACTTTGAGATCCGTCCTCAATACTTGGCAATCATTCCAATCTTCCGAGGTTTTGCATCGGATGAGCCATATTCCCATCTGTACGAATTTGCTGCAATTTGTAGTACCATTGGAAGTCAAGGCTTTTCTCCTGATGAGGTAAAACTTAATTTGTTTCAATTTTCATTAAAGGATAAAGCCAAACAATGGTTCTTGACGTTGCCACCGGGTAGTATTCACACTTGGGACGAAATGCAACAAACATTTCTTGATGAATATTACACAATGGGCAAAACAAGTGATGCTAGGCAAGCCATTACTCAATTTACTCAACAAACCGGTGAAGCTTTTCATGAAGCTTTCACTCGTTTTAAAGAAATGCTAAGATTATGCCCACATCATGGAATTGAAAAATGGTATTTGGTTAAAATTTTTTATGATGGATTAACACCGGAATCAAACCAAATGGTATTTTCTAGTAGTGGTGGTACATTTTTGACCCGCCATGAAGATGTGTCATGGAATTTTTTAGAAAATTTGAGTAAAGGCTCGAAAACTCAAGCATCCGCAAGCCGAAGAGCCAAACCGGCTACTATTAAATCGGTTAATGACCAAGCTCAAACCGATAGATTTAATTCTTTGGAACGGAAAATGGATTTAATATGCCGAAGTTTGGGAAAGGATGTTGCTAATGTGTCGCAGGGATTTGAGATATGTGGTGATTGTGGAGATATGGGACACACGGCTTTGACTTGTTCAACAAATTTGGGAAAAAGTGAAGAGGTGAATCAACTCTATGGTGATAAGAAGCAATATAACATGACTTCAAACACTTATCATCCCGGATTGAGGAACCATCCGAACTTTCGCTAAGGGAATGCGGAGAATCAAATGAATCCCAATTTTCAGGGTGCGGATCAACAAGGGAATTCTCAACAATATCAGCCTCGCCAACAAAACTTTCAAGGAAATTACCAAAGAGGAGGATACAATCAAAACAACTTCAACAATCATGGTTTTAATCAACAAAGGAATTACCAGCAAGGTCAAAGTGCAAGCCAATCTCAAGGGAACAATAATGAAGGTTCAGTGACGTCACAACTAAGTGAGATAACGGGGTTGCTAAAAGGTGTTATTCAAAAGCAAGAAATCACTGACAAGACTGTGGGTGCATTAACCAAGCAAGTGGGCCAATTAGCGGAGCAAGTATCAACACGTGATCAAGGGAAATTGCCAAGTGACACCAATGTTAATCCACAACATCAAGGTTCAAACTCCAAGAATGGTAAAAATGTTCATCTTGCGGAGGTAAGTGTTTTGAGAAGTGGCAAAGCTTTTGCCAAAGTTTACGGTGGGAACAATGAGTCATCATCCACACCTATTGAGGGTGTGGTTGAGGATGTTCTTTCAAGTACTGATGATGAAGAAGACCAAGTGTTAGAATCAAAATCTTTAAACAAAAATGTTCAAAACTCTAACACTTCCACTAGTTTTCAAAAAAATGAAAAATCAAAACCCGTGGTTGAAGGAGTGGAGGCTAATACCATTCCTTATCCATCGGCTTTGGTTGAACCAACAAAAAGCAATTTTGGTAAAAAAGGCCCACAACCGGATGAGATGTGGGATGTTTTCAAACAAGTTAAAATAAATTTACCATTAATTGATGCTATTAGACAAATTCCTTCATATGCAAGGTACTTGAAAGACTTGTGCACACAAAAGAGGCAACACAAAGTGCCTAAGAAGTTGGACTTGAATGCACATGTAAGTGCGGTGCTTTCAAGTCCACTCCCACCTAAACTTAAAGATCCAGGAACACCCCTTATTACCATTCAAGTGGGTGATGTGAGAATTGAGAGAGCCTTGCTAGATTTGGGTGCTAGTGTGAACATTCTTCCGGGAAGTTTGTATGACCAACATGACTTTGGTCCCCTTAAAGCCACCGACACAACAGTTGTGATGGCTGATTTGTCTATTAAACTTCCCCGAGGAATGTTACTTGATGTCATTGTGAAGGTAGAAGAGTTTTATTACCCTGTTGATTTCCTTGTGTTGGATTCTGAGACACATTGTCAAGGAAAACAACCCAATGTTATCTTAGGAAGACCATTTCTAGCAACAACAAATGCACAAATTGGATGTAGAGATGGTTCAGTAGATATCACTTTTGGGAATAGGAAAATGCGTTTAAATGTTTTTGCTAATGCTTCTAATTCCTTGATCGAGGGTGATTGTTTTGTAACAGATTTGGTGGATGGATGTGTGCAAACATACACATCATGTGAGAGTGAGAATCCAATTTTGGAAATGTTTGAACTTGATGACAGGTTTGATGACTTCAAGAGAGTTGAACATGAGGAGGTTGAAGTGACGGATGCTAGCGTGCCACCGTGGACACATAAAGTAGAAAACTTACCAACTCATATTGATTTGAAGTTAAAGCTGTCTTTAGAGGAGGCTCCTAAAGTAGAATTGAAGGAATTACCAAAGCATTTAAAATATGCTTTCTTGGGAGAGGGGAGCACTTTACCTGTCATTATTGCTTCTAATTTAACTTCTAATCAAGAGGAAGATTTATTGCAGGTATTAAAGAAGTACAAGGCCGCCATTGGATGGACCATTGCAGATTTGAAAGGGATTAGTCCATCTATAGTGATGCACAAGATCATTACTAACTCAAGCACCAAACCAAGTCGCGATGCACAACGACGGTTAAACCCAAATATGCGAGAAGTGGTGAAGAAGGAAGTACTTAAATGGTTGGATGCGGGAATCATTTATCCCAATTCTGATAGCACATGGGTGAGCCCTACCCAAACCGTCCCTAAGAAAGCCGGGTTACATGTAGTACATGGGGAAAATGGTGAGCAAGTGGCAACTCGCCCGGTCACAGGTTGGAGGGTGTGCATTGATTATAGGAAACTCAACAATGCTACATCTAAAGATCATTTCCCCCTTCCTTTCATTGATCAAATCATTGAGAAACTCTCAGGTCAAAAGTTCTATTGTTTTTTGGATGGGTACTCGGGATACAACCAGATTGCCATTCATCCCGAGGACCAACAAAAGACAACATTCACTTGTCCATATGGCACGTTTGCTTTTCGACGGATGCCATTTGGATTGTGTAATGCCCCCGCCACTTTTCAAAGATGTATGATGAGTATTTTTTCTGATATGGTGGGGGATTCTCTTGAGATTTTCATGGATGATTTTTCTATCTTTGGTACTACTTATGATGCATGTTTAAATCAACTTGAACAGGTCCTTAAGCGATGCACAGAAACTAGTTTGGTGTTGAGTTGGGAGAAAAGTCATTTCATGGTGAGTGAAGGGGTAGTTCTTGGACACATTATCTCGGAAAGAGGAATTGAAGTTGATCCGGCAAAAGTGCAAATCATTTCTACATTGCCACCACCCACTAATGTGAAAGGTGTTCGTTCATTTTTGGGGCATGCAGGTTTTTATAGACGCTTCATCAAGGATTTTAGCGCTATTTCGAAACCTTTGTGCAACTTACTTGCTAAGGAGGCACCATTTGTTTTTGATGAAGATTGTATGCGAGCTTTCCATACCTTGAAGGAAAAGCTTGTTTCATCACCCATACTTCAATCGCCCAATTGGTCCTTACCATTCGAAATAATGTGTGATGCAAGCGATCATTCCTTGGGAGCCGTGTTGGGACAACGAGTTAACAAAAAGCCTGTCGCAATTTACTATGCTAGTAAAACTCTTTCAGAAGCTCAACTTAATTACACCACGACTGAAAAAGAGTTACTAGCCGTAGTATATGCTTTGGATAAGTTTAGGTCGTAAATATGGGGTGGGAAAGTCATTATCTATTCCGATCATAGTGCCATAAGGTACCTCATGGAAAAGAAAGATGCAAAACCTAGACTAATTCGATGGATTTTGTTATTGCAGGAATTTACCTTTGAAATTAAGGACAAGAAAGGATGTGAAAATGTTGTAGCTGATCATATATCACGGATCCCGGACTCAATGAAGGAAGAAACCAAAGAGATTAATGATTCTTTTCCCGATGAGCAATTATTTGTTGTTTCTAAAACTCCATGGTTTGCTCATTTTGTGAATTATCTTGCTGCAGGTTCTCTTCCAAGTTTTTGGACATCTAGAAAGAAGTCACAGTTCTTAGCCCAAGCAAAACAATACATTTGGGATGAACCGGATCTTTTCAAGGTGGGGGCGGATCAAATTATTCGTCGATGTGTTCCGGATGAGGAAATTCAAGAAGTTCTTGCACATGCACATTCATATGCATGTGGAGGTCATTTTGGTGCAAGGAAAACGGGTCATCGAGTTCTATCTTGTGGTATTTATTGGCCTACCATTTTTAAGGATGCTTTTCAATTCACCAAGCAATGTGTTAGATGCCAACAACTTGGCAATATCTCTAAGAGAGATGAAATGCCCATGACCCCCACTTTAGTTGTAGAAATTTTTGATGTTTGGGGCATAGATTTTTTGGGACCTTTCCCTAATTCTTTTGGTAAATACTTTGTTTTAGTGGCAGTTGATTATGTATCTAAATGGATCGAAGCAGTAGCCACTAGAACAAATGACCATTCGGTGGTATGCGATTTTGTTCAAGCTAACATTTTGAGTAGATTTGGCATTCCTCGTGCTATCATTAGTGATGGGGGATCTCATTTTAAAAATTTTAAGTTTGGCAAACTTTTAAAACGTTATGGTGTTCATCATCGCATAGCCACCCCTTATCACCCACAAACAAGTGGACAAGTTGAAGTCTTGTAAGGCCCCGAAACCGGGCACCTCACAGAGGTTGGTTTTCATCATAACGCATAGCTCTTAAACTAAAAACTTTCATAATCATGCAGCGGAATTGTAAACATAGTTTGATAAACAGAAATCAATAAAATGTCCGTATCAAAAACATATCGGATTGCCAAAAACCACCGGATCGTATGACTCTATGCCCGAGCTCCATGCCTTCTACTATCATACCTTCAACCTGACATACATGCTAAATCAAGTCAGCTTACGCTGGTGAGTTCTAGTTTTCATAAAACAACATTAAACATACTTAACGTACACATCATTTCATACACATAGTCCATAACCTTAGCACATAACATCCTTACATCATCATCATCATACGTTCCACTGTTACCATACGAACAGTGGGCTTATGCCGGCACAAGGCTCCATAACCGTTGATCTGTCCCGCCGAAGCGTTCTACAGATCCATACTTACCTAGTAGCAAGTACTGGAGCAACCATACTTACCCCATATGAATATGGGAGCAACGTCATACTTACCCCGTAACGAGTACGGGAGCAACCTCATACTTACCCCGTAACGAGTACGGGAGCAACCTCATACTTACCCCGTAACGAGTACGGGAGCAACCTCATACTTACCCCGTAACGAGTACGGGAGCAACCATACTTACCCAGTACAAATACTGGAGCAACCATCATTCGTCATGACATGACACACTAGCACCATATCATCATTCATCATAACATCGTATCATTATCCTAATAACATAGGATTTCTTATACAGGGTATGCCAGTATCATGTCATCATAACATCCTAGTACCATGCACATGTCATGCTAGCCGCACGTCATCATATCATTCATCATGGCAACATAAACACATTTTGCTAGCATGTAATCATCATAACATCATACTTTCATCATAGCGTACCTAGGATTTCATCATAACATACATCCCTATTTATCATCATAGCATGTTATCATTCAGTTTGTCGTCACAACTTACTAACATGCATTCATCATTCTGAGCATACTTTCATGCAATAATCATACTTTCACCTTAACATGCATACATGGTCAGGGCATATCATCATTCATTCATCATAGGCACATATCATCATAGACATAACAATAAGCATGTATGTCAGCCCAAAACATTAAGCATAAAATAGGGCGTCTAGAACTCACCTGATAGTAGACTCCTGTTAACCTTAGCCGAACTCCTTAGCTAGGGCCTTAAGGACCTATATCAGTTACATCATATCATCACATACCATCACATCACATACTTAGACTTAGAAATTATTCTGAGTCCTCATAGCCTACTAGTCCCCCTTATTGAATCCAAGTTTTCGAAATTTAGCTAAGTGTTCGAAACCCTTGAAATTCATTAAGTTCCTACATACACGAATTGCCATGTACTCGAAACATCTCTAGTTCACGAAATGCCATGTACACGAAATTCCATGTACACGAAATAACCATTGTATTCGAAATAGCCCCTGTACTCGAAATAACATTGTACTCGAAATACATGCATGATTTCGAGTACCCTCTGTACATGATTTCGTGTACTCATCATTTCGTCATTAAACATCTCAGAAATTCATCTAAGACCTTGGGGAGCTAGTTCTAGGTTCCTTTGGTTGTTACCAACGTATTGGAACCTCAAAGTTATGAACTTTATGCATAAAGGTGTGAGCTTTATGCAAAAGTTCACCCTTTGTTTAACCATTCTAACTTTTGTATAAAAATCCAGCTTTCTATACATGAATCACTTACTTGAAGGTAGCTGATCCTCCTGGTAAAATCCCGTGCGTTTCCTACTTCGTTTGGTCGATCCAAGTTTGATTCTTGAAATTCTTGGACTTAAACTTCGTGTACTCGAGAGGAACTGTGCTTCCAACCAAAGGTTGTCACATTCCCCAAGGCACGACTATTTATAGATAAGGTCCCTGCATTCGAAAACCTCTGTACACGAAAATGTAGTGTACTCGAAATGTGATGTATTCGAAATCTTCATTATTTCGAGTACACGATTTCTAAGCCCCATCTTGGTTATTTTTCGTCTATTTTCCCACAAGTTACTTATCCGTTACACGTACGTAGAATTCTAATAACTTGTATCTTAGAAAAATTTGGGATGTTACAAGTCTCCCCTCCTTACAATAGGTTTCGTCCCGAAACCTGCCTCGTTACATATCGAACAAATGAGGATACAACTTCCTCATCTCGTCTTCCAATTCCCACGTCGTGTCTGAACCCTTCCGATGCTTCCACTGAACTCTTACTTGACGAACCGTTTTATTCCGTAGCTGCTTTTCCTTCGTATCCACAATGGCAACTGGTTCTTCAATGTAGTTCAGTCGGTCATCTACTCAATGTCATCCAAAGGAACATGTGCCTGCTCGTCTGCCAAGCACTTCCTAAGATGTGACACGTGGAAGGTAGGATGAACCCCGTTCAGCTCCTCTGGTAGGTCCAGTCGATACGCGACTTTCCCTACCCTTGCCTCTATCCGAAACGGTCCGATGTATCTCGGACTCAACTTTCCCCTCTTTCTGAATCGAATGATTCCCTTCCATGGTGATACTTTCAGCAATACTCGATCGCCAACATCAAACTTGATCGGTCTTCGGCGCTTGTTAGCGTAAGGCTTTTGGCGATCTTGTGCAGCTTTCATACGTGCTTTTATCATCCGTAGTTTTTCTGCCATATCAATCACAGCAGCCTTGTTTCCCATTTCTTTCTGTCCAACTTCACCCCAGCATACCGGGGTTCTACATCGTCGTCCGTACAACGCCTCATATGGGGGCATTCCGATACTAGAGTGATAGCTGTTGTTATAAGAAAACTCCACCAATGGCAAGTGGTCATCCCAGCTCCCTCCAAAATCGATAATGCACGCCCTAAGCATATCCTCCAACGTTTGGATAGTCCTTTCCGACTGTCCATCCGTCTGAGGGTGATAGGTGGTACTGATATTTAACCTCGTTCCCATAGCATCATGAAACTGCTTCCAGAATCTGGAAGTAAACCTTGTATCCCGATCTGACACAATGGAGACAGGAACTCCATGTCTGGTCACAATCTCTTTTACGAACAACTCAGACAACCTTTCGGACGTATACGTTTCCCTGATAGGAAGGAAATGTGCACTCTTCGTCAGTCGGTCCACAATCACCCATATGGTATCATGTCGCTTAGCTGTCTTTGGTAGCTTGGTGATGAAATCCATGGTGATGTGTTCCCATTTCCACTCTGGTACCTCTAGAGGTTGCACATATCCGTAGGGCTTCTGATGTTCAGCCTTCACTTGCGCACAAGTAAGGCACCTGTTCACATACTGCATCACGTTAAACTTCATGCCCGGCCACCAATAATCCTGTCGGAGATCTTGATACATCTTCGTTGCACCGGGGTGTACCGAGTATCGTGACTTGTGGGCTTCATCTAAAATCCTCGCTCGAATGATCCCATTTATGGGCACCCACATTCGACCGAATCGTAGCTTTATCCCATGGTCATTGTCTTCCAAGTTCTTGACTTGTCCGAAGACGCGTTCAAAACCCACATTCTCTTCTTTCAATCCCTCCAGTTGCGCCTGCTTGAGCTCGTTCAGAAAGTCTGGCGTTATTACCAAACTATACGATTTTACTCGTATGGCAGGATGATCGGTCTTGCGACTCAGAGCATCCGCCACCACATTGGCCTTTCCCGGGTGATATAGAATATCACAATCATAATCCTTTAGCAGCTCAAGCCATCGTCTCTGCCTCATATTCAAATCCTTTTGCTCGAAGAAGTACTTCAAGCTCTTGTGGTCGGTATAGATGGTACTCCGTACTCCATACAAGTAGTGCCTCCATATTTTCAATGCAAACACCACTGCAGCGAGTTCAAGATCGTGGGTCGGGTAGTTAGCCTCATGAATCTTTAGTTGGCGCGAAGCATAAGCTATCACCCTTCCCCTTTGCATCAGTACGCATCCCAACCCTTGTCGCGATGCATCGGCATACACCACAAGATCATCATTTCCATCCGGCAGTGCTAGAACAGGAGCTTGGGTAAGTCTCTCCTTTAGCACTGAAAACGCTTGTTCTTGGTTTGGACCCCATTCGTACTTTACGTCTTTCTTCGTGAGCTTCGTCAGTGGCGTCGCTATCTTGGAGAAATCCTGAATAAATCTCCGATAGTAACCGGCCAAACCAAGAAAACTGTGTACTTCCGTAGGTGACTTTGGAGGACTCCATTTCATAACCGTTTCAACTTTAGCTGGATCTACCATAATGCCGTTTGGGTTCACCACGTGACCCAGAAACTGTACCTCTCGTAGCCAGAAAGCGCATTTGGAGAATTTAGCATAAAGTTTCTCTTTCCTCAGGATCTCCAATACCTCACGTACGTGGCAAGCATGGTCTCCCTCGTTCTTTGAATAAATCAAAATATCGTCAATAAACACTATCACCGATCGGTCCAGCATCGGTCGACATACCCTGTTCATCAAATCCATAAATGCTGCGGGAGCATTCGTCAATCCAAACGACATAACGAGAAACTCGTAATGTCCATAACGTGTACGGAAAGCAGTCTTTGGAATATCCTGCTCTCGAACTTTTAACTGATGGTAACCGGATCGGAGATCTATCTTCGAGAACCAGCTTGCACCTTGCGATTGATCGAACAAGTCATCAATTCTAGGTAGAGGATACCTGTTCTTTACGGTCAACTTATTCAGTTCCCTGTAGTCAATACACATACGCATACTTCCATCCTTCTTCTTAACGAACAGCACCGGTGCTCCCCACGGAGAGACACTCGGTCGTATAAAACCTTTATCAAGGAGTTCTTGTAGCTGGGTCATCATTTCCTTCATCTCGGTTGGAGCTAAACGGTAAGGTGCTTTGGCAACGGGTTGTGCCCCCGGCACTAAGTCGATCTGGAACTCAATTTCCCGTTCGGGTGGTAATCCAGGCAATTCCTCAGGGAATACATCGGGGAAGTTACACACCACGGGAACATCATCAATCGTCCTCGTATCCGTACGTTCCTCAATCGCGTAGGCCAAGTAGGCTACACACCCTCGCCGCATCATAACATCAGCCTGGATCATCGAAATGATCTTTGGCGCATACATCACTTTATCACCATAAACCGTCACGGAGCTCCCATCCATCGCACGTAAACGTATCATCTTTCGTCGACATACAATGTTAGCCTCATATTTGGCTAACCAGTCCATACCCAAAACCACATCGAATCCTCCTAAGGTAATAAGAAACAATCGGACAGGGAACCTATGACCTTCTATCTCAACGTAACAATCATCAATAGCCTCAGTCACCCTGGTCATCTTACCAATAGCCGTCTCTACATCAAATACCCGATCTATCTTCTTAACCTTCCCAGATAACCCATCACAGAAAGTAGAAGACACAAAACTCATACTGGCACCAGAATCAAACAATACAGAAGCAGGAATATTGTTGATAGAAAAGGTACCTGTGACCACGTCAGGGTCCACAATCGCATCATCCTTCGTCATCGTAAAGGCTCGTGCTTTAGCCTTCTGCTTCTCCTTTCCTTTCTCCTCTTTCTTACCTGAGCCCGAAGCATCGGTCCGTGGTAACTTGCAATCCTTGGACATATGTCCTAATCCATTGCAGTTGAAGCATCGAGTAGCATTCGGGCAATTGCTAGAAAAGTGCCCCGTCTTTCCACACCTGAAACATAAATTAGTGCCCACCAGGCACTGTCACGTGTGGCTTTTCCCACACTTGTTGCATCGGCCCATCTCCTCTCGTTTAGCCTTCTTGCTTGAGAACTTTCGTTGGTCTGTTCGACCCCTCTTAGTCCCGGAGGACTCTTTCACCTTTGCTTCTTCTTTGACTGGCTCGGCTGACATAACATCATCCCAAACTATGCCACTGAGCTCCACAGTGGAGTCATAAGTCTTGGGAGCATTCGCCTTCACATGTATCCAAACCTTAGGAGGTAAACCCTCCATGTACAACTTCACCCTGCGTTCCTCGGTAGAAACCAAGTGAGGAACAAGTCTTGCCATCTCATTGAATCGTGAGGTGTACTGCCTGTGGTTCAGACTTCCCGCCTTCAGCACCAGAAACTCCCTTTCAACCTTATCCAACTCATTCTTGGGACAGAACTGTTTAGTAACCAGTTCCTTGAGATCATCCCAAGTCATCTTTTCCATATCCCCAGTAGTCTTGGATTGCTTGACGGTGTTCCACCAGTGAAGTGCCTCCTCAACGAGAGAGTGGGCTGCAAACTTGACAGCTTGGTCGACTCGGCACTCACTGATGGAGATAACAGCCTCCATCGCAGAAATCCAGTGGCAGGTGGCCACTGCGTCCTTCTTCCCATCAAAGGTTGGTGGGTTGCATCCTTTGAAGGACTTGTAGTCACAGCCCTTCAGTTTCCCAGTCATAGAGTCGCCACTCTTTGTCTCAATGATCACCACCTCATCTTCTTTGGTGCTTTCCTTAGTTCCTTCTGACTTGTCTTTTAAAGCATTCTTCAGTGCCTTAGCAATCATGGCTGGTAGTTTCTCATCCATTATCTTGCAGACCTCATCAGAAATAGCCTTCACCACGATAGGCTCAAGAGTGAACTCTTCTTCATTCTCTGGTTGCTCGTTGTGCTCGTGGTCGCCTTCATTGACAGGTTCTTCATTCTCGACATGTGGTTCTTCAGGTTCCTGTGGTTTCTTTCGCGGTCTACCCTTTTGTCCAGCCATCTAACTATCTATAGGATGCAACAATTGATGAGTCAGTACAGGAATCAGTTTAGCACAGAATAAGTTTTGTAAATCGTTAACGACGTTGATCAAGTGTTATTAACCATTTACCCAACTCATAGGCTCTAAACGTTTCCCATCCCATCTCTTCAATGTGCATGACACTAACTACTTTCATAACATTACATCTAACCCTTAACTCATACATAAACATTCAACACGTGGCATCTGTCATCCGTGGTTGGCAATCCGCATCCATTAATCCCATTCTCAGTTTAAGTCTTGGCATTTGGGATGCCAAGATCTCTCAAACTATGGCTCTGATACCAACTTGTAAGGCCCCGAAACCGGGCACCTCACAGAGGTTGGTTTTCATCATAACGCATAGCTCTTAAACTAAAAACTTTCATAATCATGCAGCGGAATTGTAAACATAGTTTGATAAACAGAAATCAATAAAGTGTCCGTATCAAAAACATATCGGATTGCCAAAAACCACCGGATCGTATGACTCTATGCCCGAGCTCCATGCCTTCTACTATCATACCTTCAACCTGACATACATGCTAAATCAAGTCAGCTTACGCTGGTGAGTTCTAGTTTTCATAAAACAACATTAAACATACTTAACGTACACATCATTTCATACACATAGTCCATAACCTTAGCACATAACATCCTTACATCATCATCATCATACGTTCCACTGTTACCATACGAACAGTGGGCTTATGCCGGCACAAGGCTCCATAACCGTTGATCTGTCCCGCCGAAGCGTTCTACAGATCCATACTTACCTAGTAGCAAGTACTGGAGCAACCATACTTACCCCATATGAATATGGGAGCAACGTCATACTTACCCCGTAACGAGTACGGGAGCAACCTCATACTTACCCCGTAACGAGTACGGGAGCAACCTCATACTTACCCCGTAACGAGTACGGGAGCAACCTCATACTTACCCCGTAACGAGTACGGGAGCAACCATACTTACCCAGTACAAATACTGGAGCAACCATCATTCGTCATGACATGACACACTAGCACCATATCATCATTCATCATAACATCGTATCATTATCCTAATAACATAGGATTTCTTATACAGGGTATGCCAGTATCATGTCATCATAACATCCTAGTACCATGCACATGTCATGCTAGCCGCACGTCATCATATCATTCATCATGGCAACATAAACACATTTTGCTAGCATGTAATCATCATAACATCATACTTTCATCATAGCGTACCTAGGATTTCATCATAACATACATCCCTATTTATCATCATAGCATGTTATCATTCAGTTTGTCGTCACAACTTACTAACATGCATTCATCATTCTGAGCATACTTTCATGCAATAATCATACTTTCACCTTAACATGCATACATGGTCAGGGCATATCATCATTCATTCATCATAGGCACATATCATCATAGACATAACAATAAGCATGTATGTCAGCCCAAAACATTAAGCATAAAATAGGGCGTCTAGAACTCACCTGATAGTAGACTCCTGTTAACCTTAGCCGAACTCCTTAGCTAGGGCCTTAAGGACCTATATCAGTTACATCATATCATCACATACCATCACATCACATACTTAGACTTAGAAATTATTCTGAGTCCTCATAGCCTACTAGTCCCCCTTATTGAATCCAAGTTTTCGAAATTTAGCTAAGTGTTCGAAACCCTTGAAATTCATTAAGTTCCTACATACACGAATTGCCATGTACTCGAAACATCTCTAGTTCACGAAATGCCATGTACACGAAATAACCATTGTATTCGAAATAGCCCCTGTACTCGAAATAACATTGTACTCGAAATACATGCATGATTTCGAGTACCCTCTGTACATGATTTCGTGTACTCATCATTTCGTCATTAAACATCTCAGAAATTCATCTAAGACCTTGGGGAGCTAGTTCTAGGTTCCTTTGGTTGTTACCAACGTATTGGAACCTCAAAGTTATGAACTTTATGCATAAAGGTGTGAGTTTTATGCAAAAGTTCACCCTTTGTTTAACCATTCTAACTTTTGTATAAAAATCCAGCTTTCTATACATGAATCACTTACTTGAAGGTAGCTGATCCTCCTGGTAAAATCCCGTGCGTTTCCTACTTCGTTTGGTCGATCCAAGTTTGATTCTTGAAATTCTTGGACTTAAACTTCGTGTACTCGAGAGGAACTGTGCTTCCAACCAAAGGTTGTCACATTTCCCAAGGCACGACTATTTATAGATAAGGTCCCTGTATTCGAAAACCTCTGTACACGAAAATGTAGTGTACTCGAAATGTGATGTATTCGAAATCTTCATTATTTCGAGTACACGATTTCTAAGCCCCATCTTGGTTATTTTTCGTCTATTTTCCCACAAGTTACTTATCCGTTACACGTACGTAGAATTCTAATAACTTGTATCTTAGAAAAATTTGGGATGTTACAAGTCTCCAATCGACAAATCAAAGAGATTTTGCAAAAAACGGTTAGGCCCGATCGTAAGGATTGGTCTTTGCGACTAAATGATGCTTTATGGGCTTACCGGACAGCTTTTAAAACACCGATTGGGACTACACCATATCGACTTGTTTATGGAAAAGGGTGCCATTTACCAATTGAATTAGCCCACCGTGCATTATGGGCAGTTAAAGCCGTTAATCTTGATTATGATACTGCAGGAAAGGAAAGAAAATTGCAACTAAATGAGCTAGAATAGTTAAGGAATGAAGCATATGAATGCTCATCAGCATACAAAGCAAGAATGAAGGAACTCCATGATGCCAAATTGAAGAAGAAGGAATTTCAAGTTGGACAAAAAGTATGGCTATACAATTCAAAATTGAAGTTCTTTCCCGGGAAGCTAAGGAGCAAATGGCTTGGTCCTTTTATTGTAAATCGAGTTGGGAAGTTCGGTGAAGTGGAGATAGGCAACTCCCAAGGCACGTTAAGGCAAGTAGTCAATGGGCATCGATTGAAGCATTACATTGAGATGGAGGACGCCCAAGTACAACATGTGGATGTGGTGAATTTTCTTGTTGATTCACCAACCTATGAAGCCAACTAAGGGCAGGTAATGTCGGGCTGAGGACACTAAACTTAGCGCTATACGGGAGGCAACCCGTTGTGTGTTTGTTTACTATTTGATTTTTGTGTGTTTAGTCTTAGCTTCTTTTGTTAATTATGCGTGAGTACCCCTTTTTCTATCTTTCACGGGCGAAATTTCTTAATGGATCGGGCATTCCCATTAAGTTGGGGGAGGAGAATATATTGGGTCTATGGCACATATCAATTGGTATGCATTGGGGCAATGCATGATTAAGTTGGGGAGGGGTTGTTTTAGTTAGTTAAAGAGTCACATTTTTACTAAACGTTATTTAATTTTAAAAGCTCATTTTTTTTTAATTTTTATGTAAGTTAGTTTTGTTAAAACTTAGTGTTTTTTTAAAAAGTGTTGCAAAAAAAAAAAAAAAAATCGTGCAGGAGCCCAGTGCGCCCAAACAGGCGCCTAGTGCGCCCAGAGCTGATCAGTGCGCCCAAAAGCTTCTGATGTGCGCCCCTTGTACGCCCACTTAGTGCGCCCAGGCGCCCAGTGCGCCCAGACCGGCGCCCAGTGCGCCCACGTGCAGACCCGGTCCGATTTTTGACCCATTTTGATGATTTTGACCCGTTTTTGACCGAAATTTCACCCAAATTAACCCTTTTTCATAAATTTCGGATCTTTTCTTCATTTTTCACCTACCACATTCATTTTCAAACTTCATCTTCTTCAAAACTCTCTCAAGAACCCTAAAACCCCAAATTCTTAACTTCTTCAATTCTTCACTAAATCTTGCAAACTTATACTCCAAACGCTCGTGGGAACAAGACGAATACATTGTGTTCATCATTTCTTCCTAAACATTTGTGGTTTGCACGATATTGGAAGCCAAAGTTTCACCATTGTTGACTCTTTTGTTGATTTACACTAAATCTACAAGTACTTTGATTCCATTGAAACAAGGTAAGAATTTTATGTCATTTTGTACATGATTTAAGGTATTTAAACTTATTGCATTATGATGTATGATTTTAGACTTTGATATAAGAACCTTGTTCAACAAAGTGTAGTTTAAGATCATCAAAGTGTTGACATTGCCATTACAATTGCTTATGAGATTGAAATTGTGAAGAATTTGAGGTTATTTGTGATGTACAACTTTTCATGGAGCTTAATTTTACTAAAACAAATACATGGGAGTTGTTGAACTAATGGCATTAGCTAAGTTTTGTTTGCTAAATTATCACATGATGATTAACTTCATAATATGTGAAGTTTATTTTGGATTTGCAAGCAAACAAAACTTATGAATTAATGTCATAAGTACTCACATTGTTGAACAAAGTTTGGGAAAGAAGGGTTGGTTTTAAGTGACAATATTGTTTTGAACTGATAAATGAAATGGTGAATTGCAGGAAATGACAAGAACAGGTAAAGAAAAGGCATCTTCATCCAAGAGGCCCAGAAATGAAGAAGGAACATCCCAATCCCTTTCTTATCAAGATGAACATCATGAAGAGAAGCCGGAATGGAGAAAGAATGAAAGGCTGTCTCAGTTCCCGGAAAAATGGCGAACTCAGTTATATCACGATAAGTTGTCAAAAGTGGAAAATCCTCATAATCTGATCATTGCTGAAAGGGAGACCATCATTGAGGATTTTCAACCCTATGGGTTAGTTGAATGTTTTGATCGATTGGGGTGGAGGAATGCACTGAAGAGTCATGATTTAACTCAAGGAAAGATTTACATAAATGAGTTAATCGAATGGATGTCCACTCTCAAGAGGAGGAATGGTTCAAATCCACCCCACAATATCAAACTTGTGGGAACTGTTGGAAGGAAGGAGGCAGTATTATCGTTTGCTACTTTGGACAAGATAGTCTCTTTTGATACCGGGGCAATAAATCCAGTCAGAGACTATACATACCCTTCTGATGCTAATTACTTTAGTAATAAGCATGATTCCAATTGGGCAGCCATGATTGAAGAGTTGTGTATAGATCCAGCACTTGTAGACGAAGAGTACATTTATAGGAGGGACTTGAAGCCATTGCCCAAGATGTTAATGAATATCTTGTGTTGGAACATAATGCCAAGGACCAGCGATAAACAGAAAGTTAGGCATTATGAGATTAAAGTACTGTATGCTTTAATCACAGGGACACCCACTCTATCTTTCAAACACTTGATTTTGATGAATGTTTGGGAATCACACGAGGATAGCGAAAGACGAGTCATTCCTTACTGTAGATTGTTATCAAAGTTGTTATCCAATGCCAAGGTGATTCCATCGGCTGCCATCCCCCATACTGTTCGTGTGACAACTTTTTGTCAGAGCAAAATTCATCATACAAATTGGTCATTTACAAAAACGAGATATACTTATGTGTTGACTGATGAAAGAAACCATCTAACTCATGAAGTTGCAAGAGACGAGCTCTCTGATAGGGAGGAGGAAGATGAGATGGAATTGGGTGAAGGTGATGAGGTGCAAGCTTTAAGAAATCAAAGTGAGGATCCAATAAGAAACACTACAGTTGAATCTCACCAAGGTGTGCATCGACCCTCAGGATTCTCAAGGTGGTCGCGAAGTGAAAGGGAAACTTATGAATTGATGAGGCAAGGAATTGAACATCAAAGGGCTCGGGACGAGAGATATTACCGAAGGATGGAAGAGTTTAATATCTCCAATATTTATGCTAGAGAGTTGCAGCAAAATCAACAATATTTGGATGATGAAAGGAGGAGGGCCTATTTTGATCATTATAGAGGATTGCCTCCTACTGAACATTATGAGCAGGTTGATTTATCTAGCATTTCCCCGTGGACAGAAGGAATGCCCCATCAAAGATATCCACAAAGCATGCCATCACAATGGTTACCGTTGGACTTTCATGATAATCCACCACCAAGAGTTCCGGAGCGAGTGGAAAGCTCAAATCAAGCACGTCAATATGATCCCTATGAAGCAAGGACGATGTACATGGGTTTAATGGAATCAATCTTTGGCCCGCATAGGGGATCCAATTGAGGAGGTACTCTTTTATTCTCAACTTTTAGATGTGTGTTTATTTGTTTTTAGTGTGTTGGTGTGTGCGTGTTTTTTTTATTGTTGGTGATGTTTGTGTAATTATGTTGGTTGAGTCGGGTTGGGAGGATGGGGATGAGATCATATGGTTGGATAACATGTCATGTGAAAAATGTTAAAAAAAAAAAAAGGGAGTTGTTTACTTATTGAGTAAATTTCAATATGCATGAAACAAAATTTCACAATAAAACCATTACTCACCATTTCTTGTGATATTTGGGAATGGGGCATCATAGGTAACTTTTTAAGTTGCAAGATAAAGTTGTCTTAGCATGTTGGTTGTGTCAAAATAGATTGGGAATTCAAAACAGGACAACGAGCCGAGAGGGACAAATCTTTAAATGTTCACATTTTTTCCCCATTCAACCGTTTCCATGAGAGATTTTGGGCCAATTTGAGCATACTTTATAAGTTATATAATTGCTCATATTTTCTTGTTGAGTGTTTGTCATGATGTTGTGATCATTGAAAGATTTGTGTATAGGATGCATGTCAATGCTATGAACTAGAACTTTTACAATGATGATAGAGGCATGTAGGATTACCTTTTGTTAAAGCCGTTTTCATGTGATCCCAAACCTTCAATTAATCCCTTAGTTGCCAAATTTGAGCCTTCACTTTCATTTGCTGCCCTTATGTTTTCACCAATTAGCCTTTGTTGAGCCCTTTTCATTTCAAACCCAAAATGGTAGATTCTAGTTAAGTATGCTAGTAGTTAGTGTGTTTATTTAAAAAAAAAAACAAAGAAATGAAAAAAAAAACATTTGAAATGAGTTACTAAATGGACTCATAATGATTCAAGTTTGGTTGGAATAAGATTTTATGTGTTGAGATATAGTTGTGTCAATTAGAATCTACCATTTTCGTCACCTTCAAACTCTTATTTCCTACCCTTAACCCCAAACCTTTATTATCACCCAAAAAGTCCTCTTGAATTGTGTGGTGCTATGTTATTTGGTATAGATATGATTCTTATACAAATTTATGATAATGATACATCATTGTGGTATGGAGTGATCATATACAATTAGCATCATTTTTGCTAATCTTTAGACATGACACCGAGTGGAGTGGTTATTTGTGAGTGATGTGAATATTTGTTTTTTGAAACTTGAGGTTCGTTGGATTTGTTTAGGTGTTTCAAATCTTGATTGATTATTAACTGATTGCTAAGATGTAATTCTATTGATTGTTGTAAGCCTTGGAAGTTTAATATGATGCCAAGTGAATAGGTACATGGGAGATGGGGAGGTGATTTTATTGTTAAGTTTTGAGGTAATGTGTAAAGATTTTATTTGATGAGTTCAACACCATGTTCTTCAAAGTTAATGTTTACAATCACATTTAAAAACCATTTTCGGGACGAAAAAGAATTAAGTTGGGGAGGTTTGATGTGTACTAAATTAACATGTTTAATCATGCTATAATTGTATGGATTTAACATTGTTTCTTTGGAGAAAGTAGGTGTTTTTGTATGTTTTGTAGTGTGGCGATGGGTGTGGGAGACTTTGCAAGAGTATAGAGATGCATGGTAATCAAAAGCTCAAGTGGAAGGCATGCCAAAGGACCAAAAGGTGAAAAATTAGAGTGGGCGCACCAAATAGGCATATAACCGGCGCACTACAGAGTGTTCTGGGAGCACCAGATCAGATCCAGGAGCCCAGTGCGCCCAACCCGGCGCCCAGTGCGCCCAGAAGCGGTTTTTGGCGGTTTTGCATAGTTTTGACGAGTTTTAGTGATTCCACTTCGTTTGGCATCACATCTTTCGACCCAAGTTAGTCAAGGAACGAAGGGGGAAGCTATTTCAAGTCTCAAGGAAGATCAAATCCATCTTGTTTCATCAATTCAAGTTCCAAAAACATCAATTTGTGTATTGTAATCATGAACATGTTTGGCTAGTTTATTTGTGATCATCACCAAAGGTTGGAATGAGGTTAGTAGACAATTGTAGTTTGGTTTTGGGTTGCTAACATGATTGAATGTTAGATGTATGAATGTGACAACATTTGATATTCGGGTTGTGTGTTTAACATTTGTTAATTTGGGAATGACATGTGTTTCTATTTTGCTATGATGTTAGTCCATTATCGGTTCTTAATCGTTAACTAGCTAATGTTGTGACATAATATATTCATGTGTTGATGATTGTTAAGATAACATTTAACATAAGTCCATTATCGGTTTTGAATCGTTAACCATCTTTGTGTTAAATTACTTAGTCTTGCAATTGTTATCTTTACAAAATGTTGAACAAAGCTATGTCTATGTAGTTGATAGCAACCTAATCAAATCCAAATTACATGTCTTATATCCTTGTTTCAAACCTAGGTGGTGATTACTCTTGTTTTGTTATAGTTAATTAATTAATTTCTTAAATCTCAATCAATCAAACGAATCAATTTTATTTTAAATTGCAATGTATTTATCAACTCAAGTTACACTTAACCAGTGACTCCTCGTGGTTCGACACCCTGCTTCCCTAACTAATTAAGGTGGTAAGGTATTTAAATTAACTTATATTTGGTTGGTACAACGACAACCGATCAACCACCACCAAACCACCTTCAAAACACCATAACTCTCTCATTTCTTTACCGATTTGAGTGATTCTTGCGCCCACGCGAAGCCCTTGACGAGCACTACGTGAAAGTACAGCAGATCTGAAGTTTTGGCCACTCAAAAACGAGGTAAGATGCAGTGAAAATCCACAAAAATTGGGTTTTATGGGTGTTCTTGTGCGGTCATCTACCTAACCGGTTCTAGATCATATCTCTTACAAGATCGCATCATTCTGAGATAGTGGTCATGTAACATCAGCCAGAGGAATGATCTGGGGCGGCGGGGTTCGAGGAGGAAGAAGATGGAACCAGGGTTCGCAGGTGGTCTCTTGCGGCCGAACCTGCATGGAGGATGAACGAACCTTGCAACAGCCTTCCCTTAGCCGAACCTTCCTAACCACGAGCCTTTTTGGCGAACCTGCGGCTAGGCACCCTCACCGAACCCTAGTGCTGTTGTCAAACTTTCCATGTTCAGCCGAACCATTCATTGCTGGCGAACCCTTGAGTCGCCAAAGCTAGCCGAACCCTTGATCTGGAAAACCACGAACCTAACCGAGCCTGTTACTCACCACCGAACCATCACCCCCACGAACCTTAGGGTTCGCTGGAAGTCAAGTGTGGTCATTCGGCCTAGACCTTAAACCGATCAAGTTGTTCCCGTGGCCCAAGTCTGTACACAGTCCGTATGGCCATTTTGTGATTATATAAATGGATCCACATGTAGCCCATGTCGTTTGTTTCAGCCCAATCCCCTCGGCCCCAAACTTGACAGCCATAAATCGGCCCAAGACTTATTACTTCGGCCCAATTTCAATTAACCGGCCCAAATTTCGTGGCCCAATCTGATTTGCCTAGGCCCAAGGCATTAATTGATTTGGCCCACACAAAGGTCATAAGGCCAAACAACATCATCATTGTGGTCCACGGTTAAACACGAGCCTCACGCGATTAACATTCGGCCCACTAATTCTAAATGTTAATTATATCAAGATAAATGGTTATTAATGGATTATGTAATAACTTGTTTTAGGCCTAACAAACGCAACATGTGAAATATTGTGATATAAACCTAAGATCATACTTAGGTTAAATGGCAAAGTCATGGACTTAGACCATAAATCTAAACCAATTTAGTTGAAGGTTTTAACTAACAAATTCAAGTGTTAAGCCAAAAGAATAGGTGATCATGTAAAACTCATAACAAATAAGCGGGGCCGGATGATGATTGTGACTCGTTGGTGATCACTAAGTTAGAACCAACACACACGCGCAAACAATTATACTCGACACTTATAACTCAAATACGATATGAATTCAATACAGGAACGTGAACACAACTACAAGTACAACAAGAGCGCGTGCATTATTCATTTAAGCTAAATCAACCATTTCAAACACGAGGTGAGTTCATATGCCCCTTTTCTTAATCTTTACTGATTTCAAAGCTCGGGGCTGAGAAACATGCAAAACTTTTATTTACTTAAAAGTTTATATTCACGTATTGCTTATTTAATGATTTAGATAAATATTGTTTATCTTCATTATCATTGATCACTACTTGCTTGCTTGTCTGACAATATTATACTTGAAACAATTAGGAAGATGCATACCATTATAGCTTCCTGACACATGTATACACTAGAATAATTTAAGTTGTTAAGAATATATCTTGAAACTGGTTATTATTCTTACACGATAGAACGACGGGGATAACCATGGGATAACATGCCAATAACAATTACTAATGACAAGAATGATCATCATGATAAGGTAACTTCATGATAACAAGATCATTCACACATTACTAACATAGTATATAAGACATGTTCTTATAACACTCTGTTCAAGTTAGTAAGAACACTCAACACCGAGATAACAGTTGAGACGATTACTTGTGATATCGAGGATGATATCGCAAGCACACACTTTTGGGATGGTATTTCCCACACAGACTATCATTACTTATTAAGACTCTATTAGAGCACACCTTATAACCATCATGGGAAGGCGGGTACACAATCATAGATCAGTCGGGTAATCACGAACATCAATCATTAGAACTTGGGAGTAGTCAAATTAAATCATACCGGGCACGAGAGGTGCTATCAATCTAATTGATAACATACATAAAATTTTGAGAACGTATTCATTACAATAGATATCGTGGGAGGATATCTTACACACCGGGCTGATCAGAAATGACAGCTACTGAGACTATTACGTCTCTAACTAGAAATCATGAGTAGGACACTTTACACACCGGGCTGGATAGGGGTGACAGCTACTGGGACTATTATGTCCCTACCTAGGTATCGAGTATGATATCTTACACACCGGACTGGTTAGTACTGACAGTCACAGAGATCCCTAGGTCTCGCTCTAGATATCGAGTATGATATCTTACACGCCGGGCTAAACCGTAAGGAATAGCTAACAGAGACAATTATGTCTCTTTATTCAATTATTTGGTTACACTACATGCCGGGCTAATCGGTAATGATTGGCTACTGAAACTATTACGTTTCATTCAAGATGTCGAGTATGATATCTTACATGCCGGGCTAATCCGTAAGGAATAGTTAACAGAGACGAATTCGTCTCTTACTTGTTTCATTGGGTTATTATACACGCCGGGCTAATCCGTAAGGATTAGCTAACAGAGATTATTAAGTCTCTTTAATCAATTATTGGTTTATTTTACACACCGGCTAATCCGTAAGGATTAGTTAACAGAGATGATTACGTCTCTTACTTCATTCATTGGGTTATTTTACATGCCGGCTATTCCATAAGGAATGGTTAACAGAGATAATTATGTCTCTATCTCTTTTTCATTAGTGGGATAAACATACCGGGAAATCATGGGTGAAAGAGATGGGTATCCATCGTTGTATTACAGGTAGTGTTGAGTGCAGTTAAGCATGTGGTGGGATGGCGTCTGGGCTTGACCCTTTCGTATGCCCTATATATAAGCATGCTTGACTGGATGAGACAGTATATGTGCATACAACCGTGGAGAGGACATTGTGTGGAATATAGGAACCAACTTGCAATACAACGTGTGTAAAACATTGTGAACATGACTGACGTAATTCAATGGTTTTCAATTACTAAACTTATGAACTCACCAACTTAGTGTTGACTTTGTTTAAATGCATGTTTTCTCAGGTGACGGACAGGTCTAGTTAACCAGCATCAGTGATTAAGCTAGAGGACTTTTAGAAGACCTAGCTTACTTTTGGTTGCACATATTTTGATGACATTGTGAATCTATTTTGCATATCTTGTACAGCTACAAGATAGAAACTACACGATTCTTTTGGAGTAGATTTACTTAGTTAAATTATGAACACATACTGTGTAATTTAACTTTGTAATTCTATATTATATGTCATGTTAGCATTTCTCATTATTTATCATGTGCCATGAAAACAATCTGATCAATTGATTATCATTCAAGATATCGCGCCCCGGGAACCTTCCGCCCGACGGGAAAACCCGATCCGTTCCCGCCGGCCCGGGGTGTGACAGATTGGTATCAGAGCCATGGTTATAGAGAAATATAGGTCATATTGATTAAACGGTTTGGCCTAGACTATAACCTAGGGACCCTCATGTAGTGAACATACGACATAGGATTCTACTTGCATATGTCTTCTGCGTCTGATCACTGCACTAACCGATTTTCTTTCGGTGATGATCAGAATGCCGCCACGAAGACAACCACCTGCTATACTGCCACCACTACCACAAGACTTGGCACCGCACTCATCTACAGCTTCACCTACTGACTCTCCTACACAACCACCTCCTCCTCCGCCACCACCTGTTTATCAGTTGGACCCTGCTACTGTGGCACTGGCCACCCTGCTGACTAGCCAATTGAGGGATGTGATTCCCGAGATGATGAACAAGATCAACAACAACAACAGCAACAATGTAGCCAACTCATCTGGAGAAGGCAGCGGCAACACCAGGAACCAACAGGATTACTCCTACAAGAATTTTGTAGGATGCAAGCCACCAGCATTCAGTGGCACTGAGGGAGCCGTCGGTTTGATCCAATGGATCGAAAAGATGGAAACAACTCTCGACATTAACGGTTGTCCTGATCAACACCGCGTGAGGTATGCTGCGGGATCGTTTGAGAAACGAGCACTAACCTGGTGGAATGCCCAGGTTCAAACCCGAGGACGAGACGAGGCATTGGCGATGCCTTGGGAGGATTTCAAGACTTTGTTAAGGGGCGAGTTCTGCCCGAGGAACGAACTCAAGAAGGTTGAGACTGAATTACTCAACCATATGATGATTGGTGCTGAACATCTGGCTTTCACCACCAGATTTCATGAACTAGCAACACTGGCACCGGATATAGTGCCCAAACTAGAGAAAAGGATTGAACGGTATGTTGGGGGACTACCGCCATGCATTCGAGGTCATGTGATGGCCGCACACCCAACCACACTAGAGATGGCTGTCACGCTATCAGCTTCATTGACTGATGTAATGGTTGCCTCTGGTGCACTCAAGAGGGAATCTGGAACTACTGATGATCCGGAACAACCCTCCACCAAGAAACGAAAGGTTGCTAAGAATTTTGCAACGACCACCACTACCAAACAAGTTGTGCTCACACAATCACCGCAGAACCACAGGTCTTATTCTGGCACGGCTCCATTCTGCAATAAGTGCAACTATCATCACCAACCGGACACAGGGTGCAGGCAATGCACTTATTGCGGGAAGATGGGGAATTGGTCCAAATACTGCAAGGAGCGAGCAACACAACATAGGGCAAACCAAGCAGTGGCACAAACTGCTGCACGCATCGATCGCATTTCCTGCTACACATGCGGGGAGCCAGGACATTATGCGAAGGACTGCCCAAAAAGGGTGCTACCGAGAGGGCAAGCACCGAGAGGACGTGCATTTCAAATTGGAGCAGCAGCAGTTCGCCAAGACACTGACACCAACACTGGTACATTTTTCATTTAAAATCTTTGCAGTGGTATATTTTATACTAGCATAAATTATCATTGTCTCTTCAGAGTTAGTTTAAAACTTACTCGCAATTGGGGCAATGCCCGGAGATCTCTTACACTAAATGACGTGAACTTAGTGTTCACTAACTTTAGTGAGCAAACACATACAATGGAATTCAAAGTGATTGACACGAGTGGTGTCAATACCATCATCGGAACGGATGCTTTGTCCTGATAAGGATGAAGTCATCTAATCCGATAAGGTCTTCTCATGTCATTACAAGGAACAACAGGAATGAGTTCATAAATCTCATTACTGGGGTACGAACACTCACGATTAGATTCATCAATGTTGTCCTACCCGACAATATACGAATCCACCCTAACAAGGGGAGAAACGAGGGGTTTCTCCTAACAGGAATAACACACTAGCATAAGAATCATAGTGAATATTATAGATCATGAGATTATGTAACACCATGAGATACCACCATGGGAGTGTATACAAACAGCTATGGAGTATGATGCCAAGCTACCTTACACTTCCAGTAGACTTGATGTTCTTGAATTGACGGGAACAATGAAATCAAGTCTACTCATTACATAACTATGCACCAAATCATAGGCCCCCTAAGGAGGACTAGGTCACATACGAACAATGTTCTTTCGAGGAACATAAACATTTCGGATCGTACGGTCGAGAGACTGAAAACGAATCCGTATCACATCGAACAGACTTGGGGAAACTCTAAATACAACTTCGCATAAACATGAAAACATGAGAAACACACGATATCAAAGCATCTCCACTTATGCAAAGAAAAAGTAGTACCCGACAATGACGCTTAAATTTCGGGACGAAATTTCTTTAACAAGGGGAGACTGTGACAACTAGTACCAAACCGTCCGGCAAGTACGTACGGTGTGTGTACTTTCACCATGTACTGTGTATAAATACAGTACGTAAACAGTTGTATGATAACAGAACTCAGAAAACAAACCATAGTTGTATGTGTTTAAGTGAAAACTTAAATACAACAAATACAACAACTCAAGAGAAACAACCGTGTTCAAACGAATAACAATAACAAATCGGTTGCGATCTGATATCCATAGATGACAGGAATAAGATGACTGACAATTCAATGTGAAAACAATGTGATAACAGGATGCGTAGTTGAGTCCGACAGTGAGGAAACACAATTCAAATCAATTTTGCAGTGTCGTTTTAGAATAATAAACTGACAGCGTATTTGCGTGGGTGACGATTCACACAAACATATCTGTGAGTTTAACGTTCTGAACGATAACTGATAATTAGAAAACCAAATCAGAAAGTGAAACATAAGATCGTGTTCGTACAGTTAGCGCTCTGTACGAAGACGCGCGTAAGTGACGCAATCTGACGAAACGGAAACGAAACACGACGCGAGCGATAATAATTTAATAAAATAAAACGTTAAACATTTTACAATTTTGAAACTCATCAAAATAATTTATTTAACATTCCTTTATTTATTTCATTTAAATTACGCGTAAAAATCCGGTTACGCGACTAAATTACGAACCGAGCAACCGAAACGGACCCGGACCCCACACGGGGTATAAAAACCCTAAAATGAGAGTGTATAACTCATTTTATCATCTTCAACCTCTCTCTCTCTCTAAAACCTGGCCACCACTCTCACCACCACCAAACCACCTTCAAAACACCACAACTCTCTCATTTCTTCACCGATTTGAGTGATTCTTGCGCCCACGCGAAGCCCTTAACGAGCACTACATGAAAGTACAGCAAATCTGAAGTTTTGGCCACTCAAAAACGAGGTACGATGCAGTGAAAATCCACGAAAATAGGGTTTTATGGGTGTTCTTGTGCGGTCATCTACCTAACCGGTTCTAGATCATATCTCTTACAAGATCGCATCATTCTGAGATAGTGGTCATGTAACATCAGCCAGAGGAATGATCCGGGGCGGCGGGGTTCAAGGAGGAAGAAGATGGAACCAGGGTTCGCAGGTGGTCTCTTGCGGCCGAACCTGCATGGAGGATGAACGAACCTTGCAACAGCCTTCCCTAAGCCGAACCTTCCTAACCACGAGCCTTTTTGGCGAACCAGCGGCTAGGCACCCTCACCAAACCCTAGTGCTGTTGTCAAACTTTCCATGTTCAGCCGAACCATTCATTGCTGGCGAACCCTTGAGTCGCCAAAGCTAGCCGAACCCTGCTGTAAACATGTTCCTAGCCGAACCCTTGATCTGGAAAACCACGAACCTAACCGAGCCTGTTACTCACCACCGAACCATCACCCCCACGAACCTTAGGGTTCGCTGGAAGTCAAGTGTGGTCATTCGGCCTAGACCTTAAACCGATCAAGTTGTTCCCGTGGCCCAAGTCTGTACACAGTCCGTATGGCCATTTTGTGATTATATAAATGGATCCACATGTAGCCCATGTCGTTTGTTTCAGCCCAATCCCCTCGGCCCCAAACTTGACAGCCATAAATCGGCCCAAGACTTATTACTTCGGCCCAATTTCAATTAACCGGCCCAAATTTCGTGGCCCAATCTGATTTGCCTAGGCCCAAGGTATTAATTGATTCGGCCCACACAAAGGTCATAAGGCCAAACAACATCATCATTGTGGTCCACGGTTAAACACGAGCCTCACGCGATTAACATTCGGCCCACTAATTCTAAATGTTAATTATATCAAGATAAATGGTTATTAATGGATTATGTAATAACTTGTTTTAGGCCTAACAAACGCAACATGTGAAATATTGTGATATAAACCTAAGATCATACTTAGGTTAAATGGCAAAGTCATGGACTTAGACCATAAATCTAAACCAATTTAGTTGAAGGTTTTAACTAACAAATTCAAGTGTTAAGCCAAAAGAATAGGTGATCATGTAAAACTCATAACAAATAAGCGGGGCCGGATGATGATTGTGACTCGTTGGTGATCACTAAGTTAGAACCAACACACACGCGCAAACAATTATACTCGACACTTATAACTCAAATACGATATGAATTCAATACAGGAACGTGAACACAACTACAAGTACAACAAGAGCGCGTGCATTATTCATTTAAGCTAAATCAACCATTTCAAACACGAGGTGAGTTCATATGCCCCTTTTCTTAATCTTTACTGATTTCAAAGCTCGGGGCTGAGAAACATGCAAAACTTTTATTTACTTAAAAGTTTATATTCACGTATTGCTTATTTAATGATTTAGATAAATATTGTTTATCTTCATTATCATTGATCACTACTTGCTTGCTTGTCTGACAATATTATACTTGAAACAATTAGGAAGATGCATACCATTATAGCTTCCTGACACATGTATACACTAGAATAATTTAAGTTGTTAAGAATATATCTTGAAACTGGTTATTATTCTTACACGATAGAACGACGGGGATAACCATGGGATAACATGCCAATAACAATTACTAATGACAAGAATGATCATCATGATAAGGTAACTTCATGATAACAAGATCATTCACACATTACTAACATAGTATATAAGACATGTTCTTATAACACTCTGTTCAAGTTAGTAAGAACACTCAACACCGAGATAACAGTTGAGACGATTACTTGTGATATCGAGGATGATATCGCAAGCACACACTTTTGGGATGGTATTTCCCACACAGACTATCATTACTTATTAAGACTCTATTAGAGCACACCTTATAACCATCATGGGAAGGCGGGTACACAATCATAGATCAGTCGGGTAATCACGAACATCAATCATTAGAACTTGGGAGTAGTCAAATTAAATCATACCGGGCACGAGAGGTGCTATCAATCTAATTGATAACATACATAAAATTTTGAGAACGTATTCATTACAATAGATATCGTGGGAGGATATCTTACACACCGGGCTGATCAGAAATGACAGCTACTGAGACTATTACGTCTCTAACTAGAAATCATGAGTAGGACACTTTACACACCGGGCTGGATAGGGGTGACAGCTACTGGGACTATTATGTCCCTACCTAGGTATCGAGTATGATATCTTACACACCGGACTGGTTAGTACTGACAGTCACAGAGATCCCTAGGTCTCGCTCTAGATATCGAGTATGATATCTTACACGCCGGGCTAAACCGTAAGGAATAGCTAACAGAGACAATTATGTCTCTTTATTCAATTATTTGGTTACACTACATGCCGGGCTAATCGGTAATGATTGGCTACTGAAACTATTACGTTTCATTCAAGATGTCGAGTATGATATCTTACATGCCGGGCTAATCCGTAAGGAATAGTTAACAGAGACGAATTCGTCTCTTACTTGTTTCATTGGGTTATTATACACGCCGGGCTAATCCGTAAGGATTAGCTAACAGAGATTATTAAGTCTCTTTAATCAATTATTGGTTTATTTTACACACCGGCTAATCCGTAAGGATTAGTTAACAGAGATGATTACGTCTCTTACTTCATTCATTGGGTTATTTTACATGCCGGCTATTCCATAAGGAATGGTTAACAGAGATAATTATGTCTCTATCTCTTTTTCATTATTGGGATAAACATACCGGGAAATCATGGGTGAAAGAGATGGGTATCCATCGTTGTATTACAGGTAGTGTTGAGTGCAGTTAAGCATGTGGTGGGATGGCGTCTGGGCTTGACCCTTTCGTATGCCCTATATATAAGCATGCTTGACTGGATGAGACAGTATCTGTGCATACAACCGTGGAGAGGACATTGTGTGGAATATAGGAACCAACTTGCAATACAACGTGTGTAAAACATTGTGAACATGACTGACGTAATTCAATGGTTTTCAATTACTAAACTTATGAACTCACCAACTTAGTGTTGACTTTGTTTAAATGCATGTTTTCTCAGGTGACGGACAGGTCTAGTTAACCAGCATCAGTGATTAAGCTAGAGGACTTTTAGAAGACCTAGCTTACTTTTGGTTGCACATATTTTGATGACATTGTGAATCTATTTTGCATATCTTGTACAGCTACAAGATAGAAACTACACGATTCTTTTGGAGTAGATTTACTTAGTTAAATTATGAACACATACTGTGTAATTTAACTTTGTAATTCTATATTATATGTCATGTTAGCATTTCTCATTATTTATCATGTGCCATGAAAACAATCTGATCAATTGATTATCATTCAAGATATAGCGCCCCGGGAACCTTCCGCCCGACGGGAAAACCCGATCCGTTCCCGCCGGCCCGGGGTGTGACAAACTAGCATTCTAACAACATACCTCCATCCTGTAGCATGAAAATACCATACGAACTCACAATGGACATTCTTTTGAACAATTGGATCTAAACCTTAACATATCTACGATAGCTGTCGATGAAGAAATCATTTCATATGAACACTAACTGTCGTAAGCCCCACAAACTTGTGATCTACGAACTCAAACTTACAACCAAGAATTATATTCTTTTATCTAGTAATGACAACCTACTTATACTTAACTTCAAGCCACTACTAGATCTCGCAAGAATAAACCTTCATTCTGAATATCATTAACTTCGTAAAAGCAATATTCCAAATACTACTTTTCATACAATGTGTGATCACTATGAGTTCATGGGTAGACATGTTGGACTAACCAAATGCACTTGTAGTATTCATGGACCACAAAAGTCGCATTCACAAACCTAGTTTAAACAAGTTCGTGATTACTTTCATCAGTGACATCTTAATCTACCTTATATCCAAATCCAATCACGAATAATGTTTGTGGTTAACTTTGAACTTTCCAAGAAACGAACAATTTTACACCAAATTTTTCAAGGAAGAATTTTGGTTTAAACAGTTCAAATTTTAAGTCAATTGTGCAACGAGAAAAATATTTGAATACCTCACACTATCCTAACTAATAATAATGAATCTTATGACCGGAGTCTTAAAAAAGAATCCTTTAAAACTCTCTAATCTATATTGTGTCGTACCTCTACTTTAAATTCTACGTAATGACAACTAAATTTTCAAACAGCAGAAATTTAACATAAAACAACTCAAACGATTACGAATGTGAAGTTCACTACTATCTTAGAAAGGCAAATAACGTAGCTGATAATCTTAGTCACCGGGACTACAACACGTGCATCCATCTTAACAACATTCAAACTTGAACCAGTAAACTATCTTGTGTCTTTGAACTATAACACATCTCTTCAACCCACAATATCCAGATTTGAACCCGTACTCAGACTTTTATCTTTGAACTACAACACATCTATTCAACCTCATTGTAAATCTCATATCTTTAAATCATTACGCGTCATAGTCGAGATTTTTCTGCATATCAAATTTAGGTTCCTAATTGTAGCCATCTGCGAACTTTCATTATGAATGAGGTTCACATGACTCGTTATTCTATTTATTCATGAGAGAATAAAATGTACAAGGGTTTTGCGTAACTAGTATTGATGGCTTGGTATGAAAAAGAACATTGCTCTCTATGTATCAAAATGTCTTATGTACTTCAAAGTTGAAGCTAAACACCAACATCCTTCTGGATTACTTGAACACCTAGAAACTTCTGTGTGGAAACAGGAAGATATATCCCTGGACTTTATAACTAAACTTCCTCGTATATCCAGTGGGTATGATAGTATTTGGGTAATTTTTGTTCGTTTAACTAAATCTGCTCACTTCGTACGTAATCGTGAGGATTACCGAACCAACACGCTAGCTAGAATCTACATAGATGTTGTGGTTAGTCGTCACGGAGTATCTTTAAAAATAATCCCTGATCACGATAGCCGTTTTACCTCTCGTCTTCGTCAATCTCTACAAACAATTTTGGGTACCAAATTGAATCTCAGTACTGCTAATCATCATCAAACAGATAGTCAAACTGAATGGACCATTCAGACTTTTTAGGATATGCATAGAGCTTGTGTCATCGATTTTGGTGGCAATTGTGACTCTTACTTATTGATGATCAAATTCTTGTGCAATAACAACTATCACAGGAGTATTAACATGACACCTTTTGAACCTTTGTATGGTCGTAAATGTTGATCACCTATTTTTTTGAGCGAGATTGGTGAAGCACAAATCACTGGTCCTGAGTCAATTCAAGAGACTTCAGATAAATCCGTGATAATTTTCGCGTAGCGAGAAGCCGAAAAAAAAAGTTATGCCGACAATCTTCAAAGAACCCCAAAATTTCAAATTGGTGATCTAGTTCTTCTCAAGGTATTCCCTTGGAAATGCTTGGTTCGGTTTGGAAAGAAAGGGAAATTAGCTCCTCGTTATGTGGGTCCTTTCAAAATCATTGAGCGTATCGGCAAAGTGGATTATAAACTTGAACTACCTCAAGAACTAAACAACATACATCCTACTTTTCACGTGTCTAATTTGAAGAAGTTCTAGCCGATAAAAAATGTCTAGCCGATAAAAAAAAAGGAAAGAAAACTTCAAATTCCACTCGACGATGTACACATTGATGAAAAGATGTGTTTCGTTGAGAAACCTGTGAAAATTATAGATCGTGGTGAGAAAAGACTTAAACACAGCCGAATAACGATAATACTAGTTCGATAGGAATTCAAGCGTGGCTTAGAACTCACTTGACAACATGAATATCAAATTAAAGACAAATATTCAGAATTTTTTTTCTCTAGTAACTAATTTCGGGACAAAATCTCCTAAAGTAGGGGAGTCTGTAATATCCGAGAATTTCCGATCATCGTTCCGATGAAGTTATCTGATTCGCAATCACGACAAAAAATTAATGAATTAATTTCGTTGAAATTTAACTCATTTAATATTATCATAATATCTCTCTCTCTATATATATATATAGAGAGAGAGAAGTATATAAATAAAAGTTATGTATATACTTATATATTTATATAGGTTATGTATATACCTTTAACTATGCATATTGTAAAATTTTTTAATATAGATTTATAAAAATATGAATGTAATAAATTAAATCAGTTAGAAATATTAATGTATTTAAAAAAAACTTATAAACTTAAGATGTTAAACTAAATTATAGGGGCTAAAATGAAGAGTTTCAAAAGTTAAAATGAATTTTTAAGTTAAAAGTATATAAAAACTAAACTATAGGGACTGAAAATGTAATTAACCAAACCAGCCCCCCCCCCCCCCCCTCTCCTTTGCTGCCCCGTTTTTCCAGCTTATAGCTCCGGCCAAAGTCGCCGGAATCCGTCAATGCACCGGCGACACCATAAACACACGAATTAATGCACCATTTAATCTGGTTTTCACACCTTTATGACCCAAAACGCATTTCTAACATAAAGGAGTGATTAAAACATGATAAATAACACATTTAATATAACTTTAATCGTAACAAAACCGTAGGTATTAACCTCGAATTGAACTCAACGCTTCGGTTGAAATTATAACGAATAAATATAGTTTTTTTTCATCATTTCGATCATCCAAACATAACTGCACTCTCAAATCATTTTCAAAATGGCTCTAAGATCAAAAATTCGTGAGGAACGGCCGGAAGCTCTTTGAACTCGAACTCGATCGAAACTCAATCAAACCAAGTAAGTAAATATACCATTTGATTCGGTTTCAAGCATTGAACAAAACCCCTCTAACAAATTTTGTTAACATTATCTTGAACGATCGAATTTGGATCGGATAGGAATTAGGGTTCTTGGAGATTTGGGAATTTTTGAATTTTCAAGGTAAAATAAATTTGATCTGCAATCTTTAAACAAAATGAAGCTCTTAGTCTGATGGTTGGATCTTGGTGTGAGCAACCCACCGGTCTCAGGTTCGAATCCACCCGGCCTCAACAACCAATTTTATTTTATTTTAATTTTTTAAACAAGTTTGAACCATTTAAAAATCCGATAAAATTTTATAAAATCATTAAAACTATATTACAAATCCAGCAAAATTTTAGTAGATAAATTCATTTTATTTAATTATAAAATTAATATTTATTGTTTATAAATACCTATTTAAATCATAAAAACAAACCAAATGTGTTTATTAAATTCTACAAAAATTATACCACACTTCTAAAACTTATATAAACATGACCAAATTTTTATAAATATTTTTATGCAGCACAACTATTAAATTTGATTTAAAAGTGTTATTAATATGCATAATTTATTTATTAAAAATATTTAAAACTCTACAAAAATTCTGGAAAAATTATAAAGCCTTTGTGGACCTTTCATAAACCTGTGAAAAAAAATTGTTTTAATTTTTATGGCTGAAAACAATTTATTTTGATTTTAAAGCATTATAAAACTCAATAATAAGTTATTAAAAAGACTAAAATATATTTAAAAATTCTGAATATTTTTTTATATAAGATTTTTGGATAAAATAAAAAAATCAGAAATGTTTTAGTTTGAATAAAAATATTTTATTTGGCTCAACGTGGTATTTAACTTGAAATATAAATAACATTAATCTATGTTTTAATTATATAAAATTTCAGAAAAATATAGTTATTTTCTGAATTAATTATTTCTAACATAAAACATTTCTATTTAAATAAGTTTAATTTTAGTTAAATCAAATAGCACTTAATTTAAATAAAATAAAACTTTATATTAAACCATATAAACATAAGATTTTCTATTTAGTAATTTAATTGGAAATTTATATACATTTTGTACAACACTTTAACTTTTAAATATTTCTAGAGTAATTAAGCTTATGAACTTTAGATCATTATTTCTTTAATTTATAATGTTTATTTTTAATAACTAAAAATACAACTTTATTGTGTTTATCAAACCACCTAACTTAACTTTGAATTCTCCAAACTCATTTAGAACATATATCTTGAACCTACACTCCCTTATAATTTTGTTTAGAAACTTGTTAAACTTAGAGAATTATGAACTTGAAACTATAGGTTTGTTGTGAGGAATTATTTCACGCAAATTTGGATATACAACTACGTGAGCTTGCAACTTAGTTATTCATCTTATCCAGGTGAGTTTCATAATCCCCTTTTTTTGATTTGATTTTGTTTTCAAAACATCAGGGATGAAACATGAACTTCAACTATTTGAACAATCTGTATCTATGAACTTTATCTTTTGATTTGAGCTTGTGTCCCAAACTACATGTGAACTATCCTCAAAACTTGCATTGATCATTAACTATATTAGCCTGACTGTTGTGATGATAGCTATTGAACTGACCATTCCACCCAACCGGTGATCACTCAGTTACCAACTATTGAACTTTGCATGTTTGAACTATTGTGCACAATTTGAACTATTGGAACTATAAGGATAGTATGTATTGCTATGCCTAACTTGGTTAACTAAGGTTTGATCTGCAATAGTTTAATGTATGTTTCCACATTAAGCCTTATCTATTGATATGTTTATGATACAAGATTCAAACTTTGAACTATTAAATTTTTTATTGAGTCAACTTTATGCTTCTCACCAACTACTTTTGTAGTTGACCTTTTCAACTTTATCATGTTTCAGGTGCAACTTAGTGAGATTTTGGGATGAACACATAAGATGCTTGGACTTTAGAAGCATTAGAAATAATTAGAACCTTAGTTTTTGCTTATTTGAACTTTGGTTATTTGAACTTTGTTTAATTCGAATTGTAAGACATTGAATTTGGTTGCATTAAATATGAAACGTTTTAGTTGATCATGAGCTATTGAACAGTCACGTTCGCGCCCCGACGTATTCCGCCGTCGGTTGGGGTGTGACAAGAATGCACATACGAAACATGCTTGGATTCAAAATAGCATCAAGCATCACGGTATACAAGGGTCAGATTCATACTAAACAGTAACCCTAATAATGTCAAAATGAAAACGAAACATTTACCTAGAGCAAGCGGTAACAGCGGATCTGAAAATCAAACTCCTGACCGAAGCCTATGACAGCCAAAATCAAACAAACGATGGCAAAATTAAGACAAGGATCAAGGCGAGCAAGCAACAGAAGTCGGTTGGCGAAGCCAGCGAGCGAGTGAAGTCTTATGGAGAATCGGTCGGAGAAGGAAGAGGGCAAGCGGTGATGGTGGAGAATCGGGTGGAAGGAAGTTGAGTGTGTGAACGACGAGTGAGATTTAGAGCTGAGAAAAGGGGTAAATGTTTGGTTGTGTGAGAGATTGGAAGGAAGTTGTACATGAAGTGTAACATCACTGTACTTCCGGTTGTCCGTACATCCGTACGATTGTACTGTTACGACCGGAGATTTGTAATTATTAATCATTATGAAATTATTGATTTTCATTACTGATATTATCACTGTACTGGTATGCATGTCATTACACATTTATTATACGCGTAAACCATGGGAAGTTAGTTGTAACTCAACTAGACAGAACCAGAGCGTTTATCGCAGTTACATTATTCTGATTATGAATTATTGGTTTGGAATGAGAATGGATTTGGGATGGAACTGGGAGTTGTTATAGTCTGGTTGCTAAACGTAGTTAAGGACACATGGTCATGGTTTATCGAAATAGCGGTGGGACGGTGTAGGGGAGGTTGCGATCTACCTCTGCATATGCCCTATACATATGCATATTTCGGTCTATCATGGATGTGTCAGTGACTTGGGTTAGTGGGTTTTGGTTTGGGAATATAATATTTAAGTTAATAAATAATGAGAATAATGAATACGCGATGTGAGGTTACGGTCATTATTTAAACGCGAATGTTGATTCAGAAATATTAACTTAATAATGTATTCGTGTGGGTGACGATTCACACGAATATAATTATTAAGGATGGTACTCTGAAATGATGTTCCATAATTAGTAAATCAAATCGAAATACGATACGAACGTCGGATTCGCAAAGGTGACGATCTTTACGAATACGTACGTGAGTAACGCGTTTCGATGAGATAATTAAATAATATTTAACGAAAACGTAACGGAATTTATTTTTGCGAAACAAACTATTTAAACTTATTTTAATTTAATAAAACTAATTTATTTAAAACGAGTTATTGTTTTAAATATGTTACGATAGAAGATCGAGCATGTTGTTACATTTTACGCGTATTAAACGAGATCTGTTACGAGACAAAGGGTATTTAGAAATCACGATAATTAATGAAACCATATTATTATTTAAACACTTTATATTTAAATATGTTTAACGAGAAAAACCGAGTTTTTATTTTGTTTTATCGCGATAAAAACGGGACCGAGCACACGGGGATTACACGCGATAAAAGGAAGGAAAGTTCCTTCTTCTTCCTCATTTTCTTTCTTCTACTCTCTCTCTCTAAACCCACAGTCACGAGCACACTTTCTCTCTCTACCTTCTCTCTAGTTTCTCTCCTTCGTTTCTCGACGGAATCGCGAAATCTTGGTGGCCACGCGTTCGGGAGATCGAGAGGAACAAGATCATACGAAGAAACCCTGCATCTGATCTACATTTCGAGGTAAATCAGAGGTTTTATATTCGGTTTATGTGTAAATCGCGAACCTTTAATCTAGTGTGGTAATAGTCGATCTAAGACCTTGTTAAACCGTTAAATGAGTTAATACAAAGGGTTAGGGTCGTGGGTATGGATCTGTAACAGGTATATATTGATTAAAGAGATGATCAAGTTCAGCTTGCAACGAGCACAGGTCGGCGAACCTGTGAGGTTCAGCCGAACCCACGCACAGATCAACGAGCCTTCGTTGGTTTTGAGCTACGAACCAGTGGGGTACGAACCTTTGAAGGGCCGAACCCTCTAGGGTGGCCGAACCTTGTGACTGCCGAACCATCAGCCGAGGTTGCTAAGGCCGAACCCTTGGCCAATTTGCATGGGATAACCGAACCTAGTGAGGAACGAACCCTAAGGTGGCGAACCTTAGGGACACCGAACCTCTTGGCCACGAACCCAAGCCTACTTAACCGAACCATATTAAAGATGAACTTGAGTGGTCTTAGTCGAACCTTGTACTGCCAACAGATGAAGCCGAACCCTACTCTGAGTTGGCCGAACCTTAGTAGCACATGGTAGCCGAACCTAAGGACAGCAACCAAAAGGTTCGCTGGTCCTAAGGTTATAAAAAGGAATCATGGGTTAACGAAGGGGCTAGGGATAAGATCACGGTGTTTAGGCATGTATATTTATATATGTATAAGTGTAGATGCACATATGGATGTATCCATGCATGCATGAATGATATTGACCACCACCTTTCTTATTTTTAACTTGGATTTTAATAAACTAAGAAATAAATTTATGTTGAACTTGAATTGTGAATTATCTAATGGTTAGAAGTTATTATATTGGAGTTAAAGAATCCCTAACCCAAATTAAGGTGGTTAAGCTAATCAATTATGCATGTGAGGATATATTTATGACATCACAATAAGTGCATTATACTAGGATAATTAGCAACTATCAAGTCTAAAAATCCTTAATAATGAACACTTATGAGAAGTTGGGTAATCCATTACGACTTGGAATAAATAAGCTAAGTTAATACAAATGCAACGGGTAAAAGTAAACTAATATAGACATTAATTGGGTATGAAGCACTTATGCTTATAAAAGTGGAAATCACACTAATTACAGATTGTTGAGTTGGTCTTGAGTTCATCTACGCGAGCGCGCATTATACGAGAACCCGAAATCTAAGGACTTCAGGTGAGTTCTCATAACCTCCCTTTCTTTAAACTGTTTTAGTTTTAAAACTCGGAGGTGAAACATGTATACCGGTTTAAATATTATTTTGATAACACAAGGATAATACCTGTTTATCATTATGATATTCACTATTATGAATTATCATTATTATGGATTATCACTGATTATTATTAATCCGTGTAAACATTGTTATTGACTTCGGTTAATAACAAAGATTACATGTATTGTCACATACTCCGTGAAATCTTTACTTTTAACTTCGGTTAATTGTTTTGACTTCATGTATTGTCACGTGGAGGGTTTCCACATCCGTGAAGTATTGCTCTTGACTTCGGTTAATTGCTTTGACTTCATGTATTGTCACGTGGTTAGCGACCACTCCATGATTCATGTATTTAACTTATGTTAATTACATAATGATCATGTATAGTCACGAACATTGGGTGAGAATATGATTGATTGAGTTTGGTTGATTTGTTGTGGATTGATTTTCTATGTTTGACTATGATTAATTGTGATTGATTATGAACGATTGGTTATGTGATTATGTGATTGTATATGTGTATGATTATTGAATTGGTGGATGTGATTGGATTATCTCATACAGGTATTCATATGGATTTCTCAAGAAGATCATAAGTTTTATACTCGTTTTAAACAAAGCATTTTATAAAACCATTTTAAGCATAAACTTTCAAACTCATTTTACTAAAATCTTTTTAAATATAAAAACTTATGATTACTCACCAACTACTTTTGTAGTTGACACTTGGTTTTCTTACATGTTTCAGGTGATGGAGACAAGTAGGAATGAAGAGAGGATCTCTTCTATTTTGGACATCATCATATAGGGTCTTGGACTTAGTTAATTAACTAGATTTCTGGCGATTAGAGTTTAGTTAGTTTAACTAATTCTTTTGTGTAATTGATGTAATTGATTCATGATGAACATGATTTTTGTGTAATTATTTTGGTTGATTAAATGATATATGATGATTGAATTAGATGCCCACGAGCTTTTGAACAATCTACACATCCCTCGTGGCATCCCGATGATTCCGCCGTCGGTCGGGGTGTTACATGAAGCTTTCAATCTTGTACAACTCTTAAAATTTAGAGTTTTGTGTAAATTACATTTTTGTCATTTCTATATGTATTATATAGTAGTATATGTATATAGGGAAGTGATCTATTCATAACCTTAGGATTAAGCAATAACCCAATAACCTCACCATATTTGAGGATCAAATTTTAATATTCTAATCTAATGGTTCATTTTAAATTATAATAAAATAATATATTTGATTTGAAAGAAAAGGGAATAAGGATATTAATATAATTTGTTATATTATTAAAGTTACCCCCTCTTTTTTTATACGTCCATAACTTTTTTATACTATAATATTTTTCTTTATAAAAATTGCACTATTTTACTCGTCTTGTTTTTCTCTTTAATTCCGTTATAGTCTTGACTAGGTTTTTTTATTTTTTTCGGATGTTCCTATATACACCAATGTAACAAGTATAAAAATAATAAATTATTTGTAATGAGTTTTAACAAATTTGGGTTTACATTGTTGTAGAATAAATAGGGGTTACGTTTAAGAATGTAAACGAGCCAAGCCGATCCCGAGCTCGTTAATTACGTTATATTCTTGACTATGTTTTTTTTATTTAAACTGTAATTTACCATTGTTAGAAAAAATTTCTAATTAATTTGATATGTTTAAGCTTGTTACAATGATGTAAATACATGACATCAAAAAAAAAAACTAGTCGAGACTATAACGAAATTAAAGAGAAAAATGAGACGAGTATAATGGTGCAATTTTTTTAAAAAAATAATATAGTATAAAAAAGTTATGAATGTTTAAAAAAATGGGGTAAACTTTACATAAATGACAAATGTCCTAAATGCCTTTCTTATTAAAAAAAAGAAATTGACACGTGACACGATCCTATACACTTAACTTTTAAAAGTAACAATTGAATGATAGTTAATGGGTTGTAACAATAGATAGGTTATTAAAAATTTCATCCCCTATATATATATATATATATATATATATGGAAGTGTTCAAATAATAACTCACTCTTAAAGCAATAACCGAGATAACTTTGCCAAGATGAAGCCGAATCTTGAATTTTTTTTGAACATCATTGTAACACAATTAGAATACTATGTTTTTTTATGAGTTTGTGAAAATTTTATCACCGTTTAAAAAATATCATCGTTGTAAGTTTTTGATTTACAACACTATAACTGTTTTAGGCCCAAAACTTACAACGATACAAACTTTCAAACGGTGATGAATTTTCGCAAACTCATAAAAGTACATAGTGTTCTAATTGTGTTACAATGATGTTCAAAAAAAAATTCAAGATTCGGCTTCATCTTGGCAAAGTTATCTGGGTTATTGCTTTAAGAGTGAGTTATTATTTGATTCCAATCATATATATATATATATATATATATAACTATTTTGTACAGAAAGTAAATAACTATGCAAAATTAAACAAATGCTCGAAAGTAGATTACATCAAAAGCTTATAATACTTGGAAGTTGATATGTGAAAAATAATAATATCAATAACAATATCAATAACAATAACAACAATAATAATAACAATAATAGTTAACGTGCCTTTTGAATAAAAAATAATGATATATTAAAATAAAACACGTGCATAATAAAATCTGTTCGTTTATTTTATGATTATATAGATGGAAATTATCTTGCATGTCCATGGTTGTAAAAGTATAAAAAATGGTACTGAAAAATTGAAGTGATAGGTTGGATTATTGCCGGGGATATGATATAGTCAATTTTTCATCAAATAAATATAACTTAACAACAAAGCAAAAGAATAATATGGAGCATTAGGACTTGTCGAGAGAAAAAAACATTCTTAATGACTTTTGAAATAAGTTATTCCATATTTGCCTTTTACACATTTCTAGCAACGTTATGATTAACAAAAGCTAACAAAAAATAGATAGTCGTTTAAATTACATGTAATAATAATTTATATTAAATTATATAATTATGTATATTTATTTAGGTTATAGACTTGCTACACAAATTCAAGTATTTAAGATTGCTTGTTCAGATTGACATAAACATTGACTGCGATGTAGCTTAATACGTGCAAGCAGGTTGGTGTAATTAGAAAGCAGCCACATACGTCTTGTGTAACAAGATATTTTTTAGGGTTGCAGCACAACTGACTATGTTTTACATGATTAATTATTGGCGAATCAAAAAGTCGCAAGCACAAAAAGTTAAATGTAGCACAAATGAAAATGTTGAGACAGAAGACAACGCTAACAAGGAGAGTGGAGAGCTCACAATGGATGGGAAAAAGGAAAGAGGCTAAACAAAGTCGACTTGAAATGAACAAATTAGATATGATTTGTTATATTTACACATCTAAAAAATACATGATTGATGATAGGATTTTTTGAAGACGTGGGATGAACAGAAGGGATTTTTGAAGGGCATACATTGTTTGTTGGGACTAGGGCTTCATACCTTAGTGTGTGCTTAATTATGCTGCCTCTAGTAGTAAGTGTGGATGCTATCTACATTATAAGCTTACCATTAGTGAAGTGTGCTTTTAGTTATTAGTGTGGAGGGTGCAACCCTAAAGTTTCTTTTCATCCTAAGCTGATAAGAATGTGTCATGTTAGATTTATCCTAAACTACCCTAAACATAAAAGGTGAGACCTTAAATGGTTTTTTAATAAAAGTTACAAACATAATTTCATTAATTAAAAAAATAAAAATATATTCAAGTTAAAATAAAAAATAACTAAAAAATAAAATGTAAAAGTTAAAGTAGCTAACAATAGACTTTTTGTCGTCGGAAACCATGTTCAAGCTTTTTGCACATGTTTTTGTAAGATTGAATTTAATCCTAAATTGTATGTTTTGATTTCATAACTCTAAAATGATATTATTGTCAAAGCTGCATTGGTCGGAGAATCCTCTATATACACTAGTGATATGACATTCCCGTCATTTTAAGATCATGTTGTGCGATATAATATATGAGTACATCACACTTCTTAGCTTCTCGTATTTTATCACCCATGACGGTCGATTAGTTATAGGTCATTTAGTTTTTGACACCAAAAGCTTGTATGACATATATCCGCAACAATTCAAAGAAATAAATTGTTTGACACATGAAATCTCGACCTAAATGTAGTGTCATTGTATTTTTGCTATCAATAAAGTAAACTTTCATTTGAACCTAATGATCCCTCATGTGATCACAATGCACATATCTTCTTTTAATGTGTCGTACCTCCAATTGCAGCTGAAACATTGAACATTGGAAACATGGGTTAAAAACTGAACCATGCTATATTTGGCATCAAAACTCCTTGATGATAATGTGCAAAGAGTAACATTTTTTTTTTGGAAAAAAATGTGTGTTTTAAGAACTAGTAGAAGGATAGAATGAAAATGCTGTAAAAATTGATGTGAATGTTATTGTTAATACAGATTTAAATAATTAAATCAAAAAAGTTTATAACCCTCCAACATTTAATAGAAATAAATCCTTTGACATAGGAAATCTCGACCTAAATGTGGCCTCATTGTATTTTTGTCATTAATAATGTGATTATTTATAAGAACCCAATAAGCCCTCACGTGATTACATTGCACATATCTTTTTCTAATGTGTCACATCTCCAATCACAACTGTAACAGTGGAAACATGGGTTAGAAATTGAACCATGTTATATTCTATATCATAACTTCTTGACGATAATGAGCGAAGAATAACATTTTATCCGGAAAAAAAATGTGTGTTTTAAGTAGTTGTATAAGGATAGAATGAAAATATTGTAAAAAATGGGGTAAATAATATTGTTGATATAGATTTAAATAATTAATTAAAACATGCATAACCCTCCAACAACCGCCAAAAAAAATCTTAGTGTGAATTTAATCGTAGTTGTGCCTCTAATTATAGGGTGTCTTTAGTTTTACGTATGTCTTAGTAGGGATGGACCATTAGTATAGGAGTGGCCTTGCCTTTGTTGTATCTTAGATATTTTAATTTTCGAGATTTATATGTCTTTTTCTAACGCTTGCATTTTTGTATTTTCTATGTTTTCTAAAAAAATAGAGCTTTATATGAGCTACATGTTATTTGGATGCACTTTTTGTATCCTGTAGCTTTTTTTTTAGAACAACGGTTGATGCAACGACAGGACCGTTGCATCAGAGTGCAGTGACCGAGTATCGAAACATCAGCCTTACACTCATGCTACAATTGTAGCAGTGCATTTTCAGTGGCATTAGAGAGGCTCCTCCATGTTGCGATTGCAGCGAAGGCTTCACCCAACCCTCCTAACGGGCCAAGTTGGTTGGAGTTGAAAACTCGTCAACCAACCGTTCCAGGGAAAAACCGGTCAGAAAGCTTTAACCTTACCACATAAAACCCTTTTGGCTCGGAGACAAAGCCGGGGATAGCCCGGGTCGCGCGTCATTGCCATGTCTCACAAAATTTTGGCAATAATGAGAATTAAACCCACAACATAACCTCCAATAGAAAGTGTGAGGCTTTTACTACTAGACCAAAATTTTGTATCATGTAGCTGGGTATGTGTTTATTTGCTCATACTTGTTTAGAAAGCTCATTTGTTAAATAAACTTCGTGTTTAAATTAAAGTTTATTTAAGATCGATTTAATTCAAAATTTTGCTACGTTTATTTCGATTATTTTATAATTTTAAACAATAAATATTTCGCGTGTTTAAATTAAAGTTTGTTCGAGGGTTCTCAAAAATAGTGCTTGGTGCTTACCCCATATATCAAACGCTATATATATGCATCTTTTTGCCAAGAAAGGGGGAGGTTAAAAAACCCAATCCATGAGAAGCCAAGAGCCACGATCAAGTTCTTCCTGTGCAGCTTGCAAGTTCATGAAAAGGAGGTGCACCCTTCAATGCCTCTTTGCACCTTATTTTCGAGCCGATGAACCCAAAAAGTTCGCCAAGGTCCACAAGGTGTTTGGGGCTAGTAATGTCACTAAGATCCTAAATGAGGTCCCTGAGCCACAAAGACAAGAAGCAGTCAATTCCCTAGTGTTTGAGGCTGAGGAGCGGCTCAAAGACCCTGTATATGGGTGTATTGGTGCAATTGCGTCTTTACAAGATAAGATGTTCCAGTTGGAACAAGATCTAGCCGTTGCTAAAGCTCGGCTAGCAAGATGCTCCTCTAGAACATCTTATGCTTCTTGTTCCACCATTTCGCCATTCTCTATGTTGGATGGTGAATTTGGTATGACATCTTTTGACGTTTTTGTTACGGAACAGGGTTGTGGTCTGACGAATGAGTCTCGACCACACCCGTTTCCATGACATCAGTTCAAACTCAACTCGAATGTTTGATTTTGTATATGAAATCTAGAAAACTATGCTCTCTCTAGCTTTTCTATTGTTGTTAATTTAGGGATGTAAGGCATGTTCTCCTAGAATTGTATTTGAACCAATTCTATGAGATTAATATAAAAGTTGGTCAACTTATCATCTCCTAGAAATGTTATGGGTTTAATTTCTGCATAAAATTTGGTTGTTACGTGGATTTGAATCAATTAAAATGAAAGTTAATGAGTTTTGTTGTAATTATTTGATCTTGAAAAAGTTGTCAAACATATGCTTTTGTTTTGTCCCTTTTCATGTGATTTACAAATGCAATGTTGCCCTCTATGCATAAAGCATCAATATTTGTTTCTTTGTATTTATACTTACTTAAAAGAGACATACTAATATACACCCAAATATACTTCAACCAAAAATCTAATTAAACTTGCCATTAGATTAATTTTAGAGAAAATTTTGATTCCTGTAATTTACTAGTATTTCTGTCTTGGTTCATTGGTTTCATAAATTACACTTTTGGTCTCAAATTTTATGCATTTGTGACACATACAATCCTTAGATGAGGGTAATTTGTTCAAATATGTGAGGGTAATTTGGTGATCTAAGTACTGTATGTGTTACAAATGTTTAAAGTTTGGGACATGTGAGTAATTTATAAAACTTAAAGACCAAAAGTGAAATATTTGCAAACCACAAGGATCATATAGGCCATTTTCTCTTAATTTTATGATATATGATTATGTAATTGATATTATGTAATCGACTAAATGATAATATTATAGTCAACTCAAATTTAGAACTATGCAAAAGTTGAAATAATTTTCCATAAATAAATTTATTTTTTGCCCTTGACTTTCTATGGTCAAATTTCACTTTTAGAAAAGTTGAGAAACATGATGTTCAATGCAATTTAAAATTCAATCATTTAAACTTACTTTGATGAAAGTAGAAAAAGAAAGAAAAGACGTCAAGTGATCTTGATGTTTTTGTATATTTCCCGAGAGACAATTTTGAGTTCCAGACGTTGTAACCTTTGCTTTACGTATAAAATAACCAGTTTTGATATAGATTACAAGCATGATTAAGCTTTTAATAACACGAAGAACTTGTCTGTTATTTACAAAAATTAGAAAAACATGTTTTGAATGCTTATAAAATTTTTACGCTTGCCAACAATATTATGCATTATGTTTTTGAGACTCGGTTCAACTGGGGTTAGATAGCAACTTTTTTCTCTCAAAAAGCCAACCCAACTTCACAAAATATGAAACCAAAAAGATTTGGGTGTAAATAAATTGAACACGAAGATGTTATTAGTTTGCTTTTTCACCAACGAAATGGAAGTTAAATGCAATGTGTTTGTCATGAAGACATATCTGAATGAAAACAGATAGGACGCTACGAAATTGTCATACCAAAGACTCAAAAGAGTATAGGGTGTCAGTGGGACAGTAATTTTGTGTTTGATGGGCATATGTAGCCTTTAACAACATAGAAAAGAAAGAAAGAAAAAGCCTCAACTATCAAAATAACTCACACTCCTAAGCAAACGATTATCATTGACTATCGATAATGTTGTTGAACGTTATTGGTGTAATTTTTTATTGAGAGATCTATGACGCAACTCATTCGTCATAAAATCCGACATGTGGGTAATCTTGTTTGCTAACATGTTTCAAGAGTCGGGATCACTGACAATCGTATGTACCTTAAATGCAACAAGAGCTTGAAAGGTTCTTGAAACCAAGCTGGATTGGTGTTTTTGCAAGCATAAATGGGCTTTTTGAACCGGAAATGTTTTAAAATGCATAGAATCTTTTAAATTGTTTCACTTAATTTTTTTTAGAATTTTCATAATCATGCTCAACATACTAATCATTAATTAAAAAAATCAAAGCCAAAAAAATTATTGTAAACCAACCACTTCTTCCACATGGACACATTTTAAAGGTTTGTTGTGTCACATCAGTGGGGTTATGAGAAGTTTTAAAACTCAGGCTTAGGTATGAATGTAACACATCTTTGCACTTGGGGCAATGACACAGCTAGCAAGGTAATAACCAAGAAAAATTAAAATTTAAAAGAAAATTAAAATTAAAATTAAAATTAAAATTAAAATTAAAATTAAAATTAAAAAAAAATTCAAATTTCAAATCCCCTTTGCCAATAATACATTAATTAATACTGGTTTCTATTCTGTTAGCTTTATACACATTAGTTAGGTTATTACTTGTATGTAAAAGCACAGTATATGCTCCCAAGCAAAAAGTATGTTTTTCCTCTATATAGACTTGTGATGGGAGTTGGAAGTAAGCCAATCACCACTCATAAAGTAAATCTTACCGTCTAAAACAAACATGTTCCCCACTCGTCTCAAGAAACTGATTGGGTCAAAGGTCACAGCCCATTTAGTGATGGGCCGGTTCAGCATGAAGAGTATCCAACTTCCTAAGAGGAAAACATAAAGGGAAATCTATAACAGAGAAGGGAAGGAACCCAACTTGCTATATGATGATGGACTGCATGTCCCATATCGTTATTGGGCTTCAAGACTGAGGATTGGGCCTAAATGAGCCGAAGAAGTTTTAGGTCTAACATAAACATGACGTGTAACAATACGTGCTAAAGAAGAAAGCGTTGAAAAAATGACATATACACCCTTACTCCCTTAGTTACGGTACCAGCAAATGGAAAAAAAATGCCTCTAGCTACAGATAGCTAACAAAGAATAATACAAGAATTAACTTATCAACACCCTACAAAACCACATGATAATCATCATCATTTTTCTTATTCTATTACTAGTCTGTACCACATGTAAATTTCTCTCACCATCAGTAGGAGCCCATCGGAGGCATGCCAAATGGCGGCATTGGTGGCATTCCCATTTGTGGCGGTGGTCCAGGTTGGCCATAACCGCCACCCATACCTGGCGGTGCAGGTAGAGCAAGTGGCAGTAACTGGGCATACATATTCTGCAACCAACCGATGCATGGCCATCAGTAACTTCCATTTTTTTAATATACAAAAAGATGAGGAAAAATATTTTAAGAAACAAAAACCTGCTGCTTGATGATATCCTGCTCTTCATTCTCCTTGGCTTTACTTTCCTTCACCGCTTCAATCTTGTCCTTGATCAGTTCATCAACTTTGCCGGTGTATTCACGAATAAACTGCAACAAAACAAATAAACAAAACTTGAATATCTAGTCACAGTAACTACAATAGGCATTAGGTAAAGAAATGAAACCGATTTATCTGTTTGCAATTGATATTTGAAACAATTCATTTTGATCCATTACCCAACCTGACCCGTCAGTTTTGCGGCTTACTTCTTAGATTTACCTGAAGCAGATATGGGAAGGCAAAATCGATCATGTTGTTAAACCAGGCCAGTTCAAGTGCAACATCCGGACGGATCAAATCATAGCAAACAAATAGGCATGAAGCAAAGCATTCTTTCTTTCCCTGCACAAACAAGTAAAATATAACATTACCGATTCACTCAAAATCTTCTCAAGGGGTAGTATGTCGCCCAAAACATGAATAATATTCTGTAATAGAGTTGTAGATGCCTGCTCAATGAAATAAACAAGCAGCTCTTCAGCAAGCTCACGATCTCCAGATTGTGAGGCGGTCTCCATGGCATCTTTATACACCTTGTCCTTTTTGGACAATGCAATTGATTGCTTCCATCTGCCTGCCTTCTTGTAGATATATGCTGCAACACGCCTCATCTCAAGTAACTCGTGTTTCTCAATCTGACAATATAAATATTTCAGATAATCATTGTTTGATGACAAATTAAGGGTGTTAACGGTCTGTTTAAGGCTGGTTTTTGACAAAAATTCTGGGCCAAACCGCTAACTTCTGTTATGAGAATGACAACCTAAATCGATCGGGTAGGATGGTTGGCCAGATTGGCCATTTATAGCAGTTTGATGGGTTGGCAGTTTAGTTATTGATGGTTTAAAGATAATTTGTGCATAATAAATAACTTAATGTGCCACTTGTCAAAATTCAGTTTGTTTATACAGCCAGTTTCAAGTTCCAAATGGTCGATTGGATAGCTAAACCGCCAAAACCAACTGTATAAATATCAAACTGACAGAATTACTTCAGTTTGGATGGTTGGTCAGTTTTAATGGTTTAAGAACACCCTACTTGATTTACACACAAACAAACAAAAAAAGAACATGAGGTGTAACCAACCTTCTGTGCAAGGCCGATCTGGTCAAAGTTATCATGTAAATCAATAGATTCTCGCAATCTATCATAGTCTTCCTCTTCAACATAAATTTCATTTAACGCCTCGTTTACAGCAGACACGTTATTGCTCTGAACTGCAACCATGTATGGTTTCACAAGATGAAGTTGTCCCGCCTGCATATCTAAAGTCAAACACCATACATGTTTACAAATCAAATATAAAAATTAAGGCTCCACAAACCTTGCGCATAATGTCAACAACACGCGTATGGTCAACACGTAGTGCGAGAACATTGAGAACATCATTTATAAGATCAGGATGTTCTTGGAGATAAAAGTGAACAGACTTGTAATAGAGCTCAACGTTTGCTACTTTGACAATAATATCCTTGAACTGCATATGATCCCAAGCTTCAGGAGAATGATTCATTACAGTAGTTGCAGCATTATCAAACTCATCATATTGGATATACAAATAAGTGAGTTCTTTCCAGTGGTGCTGTTCACCACAAGCACGGATTAGTTTTGGGATATTGAGACGTGTTGAGAAGAGTTTAATATGCTCCATAAGTTTTTCATGACGGTATCTGGCGTAAAGAACACCTAACTCTGTGAAGATGCCCATGTGAGCGCGTTCCAGACCTAGACCACTCTCCATTAGAGATATTAGCTCATTGAAGCATCCTCTGTTTTGGTAGTAGTCACTCACTTCTTCCAAATCATCCACCTACATATTCCAAAAATAATAACTGTCAATTTCTTTAAAATAGCACATGCATCCACACACACACTATACAAAAACAATTCTAAGAACTGCTTCTAAACTTCGTAAAACACTTAATATTAAAAATTACAGAAAAACAAAATTATCTCAGACATTTAGTTGGCATGAGTCATTTTTAGGTCATGTTTTCATCTTCAATAGGTCAAATGGGTAAATAAAAGAAGATAATTAATTTGAAATGGGACAAAAGACAAACAAAGTGTATTAGAAAAAAATTATTATTATACTAATAGAACTTTTGTAACCATATTTAACACATTATATATTTGCAAGGACATTTAAAAAAATGGTTAGAAGTGTAGTCAGCCAGGTCCAATTCCATACTACAAAAAGCTGTACTCATTTCAGCCAGAAACACATGACTAAAATCAGTTGATTAAAAAAAAAAACTAGTTTATCATCATTATAGTATACTTTTCATAATCATGTTGAAAAAAGCAACTATATTTTAAGCCTTGGAAAAACGATTTAGGATCAACCACAACCAACCCATTTTACCCAAAACCAATTTGAGTTATTACCCAACTCGTCCTTTTTGCCACGTCAAATAAAGGATAGAAATGTCACCTGCACAATAATATTCAGACCGCAAATCTGAGCCAAGCGGAACTCTTCAGCATCAACACAGGCATAGCAAACTTCTTTCCATGTCTTTGCACTATTGGCTTTACGAGCAGCATCAACAGCACCTTGAAACTGTTGCAGCCTTACAAGTGTTATAGCAAGCTTAGCCCAGTTGGAGATAAAAGCATATATTATCTTAGCAGCTTCATATAAAGCTTCATCAAACAAGCGATCACCAACATTATGGAGGTTAGCAACATTAGGCATGAGAATAAACTCCTCAATGTCACTCAATCTATCAATTTTGGCATATGCATATATGAGTTCACCATCCACCTTGGGTTCTTTTGCCTTTTGCCTAACCATAAGTAGATATTTTACTAAATCATGGTAACATTCGGTGCCTTCAGAGGCCTGGATAACATCCAAGAACTGGGTCACGTCATCAGCTCGAATGAATGACTCTATTGCCTCACTTACTAACCCTTCTCTTAGTTGAGCTTTTGCCACCTGGCTCCAGACAGCATCTTCTTCAACACGGAAAGCAAACTCTTCAGCACGTGGAATACTTTGAATATTATCCAATAGAACATTAACTGCTTGCACATTTAAGTTGAACTTCTTAAATATAGCAAATGCTTCTTCATATAGTTGTGCTTCTACAGCCACTTCACCAACAGCTGGTCCATCAAAGTTGTCTAATCTGTTGATGTAGTCCATGACTCGTGATGAGTCAGCTTTAATGGCAGTTAAGATAAGCAGGTTTTGGAGATTGAAGTTTCCACTGAAAGCAGAGTTTTGAAGAACAATTTTCTCAAGAAGCTCGATTAGCTCGTGGGGAAGATCAGCAGTCATAAAAGCCTTAACAGCAGCAGAAACCTGCTCAGGACTTTGGGTTTCAGGCAAAGCAGTAGAGACAACTTGATCAATAAGTTGCCTTCTGTACTCATTCTCAGGGTTGAGAACCTTATCCCAGAGATCAGCATCCATTCTCTCAACAACATATCTAAATTCAAAAATAACATTAGTTGAAAAGTCATCAAGAAGAACTAATAAATCATTTGCAACAGAAACTAGTAGAGGTGGCAAGATGAGCAAGTCAGTATTAGTAGCAGGCAAAATGGGCAGGGATGGGTTGGTCCAAACTCTTTTATGTCCACTTTATTGCAATAATATTAGGGAGAAAATCATATGGAAAATCCTATGGACTTTCAAATTTTGTGTGATCGAGTCTCTTACGTTATTCACGTATGATTACATCTCCTAACTAACAATTTGCAAAACTAAACAAGAAACGTTTTTAATAAGGGATTTAATCATGCAAAAAAGGTCTTTTTATTAAGTTATAAAAGTTACCAGATTTAGCCATGCAAGAGGAATTTTTTTTGCTATTATTTATGAGTTAAGGGAATGAATCGTGATTAACTTTAAAGACCTAAATGCAAAACATGAATTCTAATAGTCTATAGGGTTTGTCCGACATGTGAAACTTTTAAAAATAGTTAATTTGTTAACTACAATTACAGGTTACAAATTCAATATTACTACAATGATATAATATCTTGAATATAAAAATGAATTAGGGTGTTGTATAGATTAAAACTAGAATTTGGATGACTTCTGCTTTTGGTTAAACTTTTGGATCTGAACATCTTTGAGATAATGAGAAACCTAAATTGACCTATTTATTAGCAATGGGTCGAAACTGTCACCTCTAATTCTCTAAACCCAAGAAGTGAGATACCTGGCTTGCAATTTAAAGAGAGAATTCTTGTTTGTGACATTGACAAGTTCTTCATCACACTGGCCTCTACGGTATGCAACAACGGCAAGTGTAGGATCACGCTTCTCACAGTATTTACCCACAACACGTGAATCATAATAGGGATTGGTGGTAAGGAAATGCTCTGGATTGTTATTGCTATCTATGATAATTTTACCCAAAGCATTGTGAACATGGACATCTTGGCTTCCTTCACTCACAAGATGCTCCAAAAACTGAGTAAGCAACCGCAGTCGGTTCCTGGAAAACCATGAGCAAATAACATAAGAATGCTTCCTGGCATAATAGACACAAAAATAACTGGTCAAACATACAAAGAGATACCTCTTCTCACATTCGTCCACAAGAGGCTCAACTGGAAGCAGAGAACGAACAGATAGAATTAAGCCTTTAATGAAATCCTCAGGACACTCGTCATCAAGAAGTTGTCCTACAACTAAAGGTGCGTTCCCAGGGTTGACCTATTAAAGAATCCATAAGCTTACATATGATAGAAGTTTTGTAACCATGTTTGGCATACAAATTTAGAGAAAAAAAATAGAAAATAAGGGTTTATGGTTCCACCAACCTAGCAGTTCCAGCCGGTACACAACATTATCTGTTTTGACCTATTATCCAACCCGCCCACTTTGTCAGCCCCTACAGTTACAGATAAACAACAAAAATTTCAGTACCTTCTGAACATAACCTTCGATATAACGGAGCATGTTGTTGGTATAGAGATAGTGAGTGAGATCAGGGACAAAACCAAAACGATCACACACATTAATCAACGGCCTTGCATCAGGAAGCTTGGCTTCCATTAGGAAATTTTTGGTTTTCTCAGCATCATAAAAGTTTGATTCTCTCGTTACACGCTCAACTTCCTTGATTTGTCCGGTCTTTGCAGCTGCCTCAATGTACTTAAAGTGGATATCAGGATCCTCGCTGTGATATTGGACACTAGTTAATACACATTCACAGTTAAAGAGAGAATTTTGCATATATAGGCAGTTCTTTTAACAAGCTTACCTAGAACTCAAATACGACCCCAAAAAGAAGTATAGACCTTCATATGATTTAAATTGCTCAAAGATTTTGATACATGCTTCAACACCGAGCTGCTCACAGTATTCTTTAGCAACCTAAATTCAATAAAATAAAAGCACAAAGAGTTAACCAACTTACACTATCCTGGTTTGACCTCAATGATTAACCGTTTACATTAGAAACACGAGCTGTTATTTACCTGTACAATTATCTGAAGGTTTCCCCTTAGATTGACCAGTAAAAGATCCTTCATGCACTCCAGGGCCCATTCCTTTGATAGAGTCCCAAAAAACTCTACAAGAGACTGAAAACAAAAAATAGTTGGGTGCTAGTCTTCAGGATGTAATGTAAAAAAGTCGAGAAATAGACAAACCTGTGGCTCAATTGCATGCGTGTTGATAATGACACGTTTGATATCAGGCAATTCACTGTAATGCTGCATAAAATAGAAAGTTTCAATGAGACAAGTACCCCCATCCTCCAGTTACTATCATTTTAGATTCTATAAATTTAAGGCTTTGACATTCCAAAAATTATAATAATTATTAGCCAACCTGAAGGGCTCGGACAAAAAGACCTGCTTTCTCACAAAGTTGAGCAATGCGTGGACGATCATAGTGACTAAACATCCCATTTGCTAATATGGCATCAGCAACGTTAGGGAATGTCACAAGATTGATTTCAAGAACCTGTTATAGGGTATATATTTTATGATTTATTACTCAGTTACATATATACAAAAATGTGTGCAAGTGTGTGAATATATATAAGAATATATATATGCATCAGTGACATGTACCTTGGTTTGCAGGTGAGCATGTTCAGGCAGATTGGGCTTAAGGACATCCAAGAGGAAAGCTGTTGCCTCTCGTATTAAGTTCCTCTGAAGACATGAAATGAGAAAATATGGCACTTAAAATCACTATATTATCACAATTCCATACAACTGCGAGTCTTAAAAAGTCAAAGAAACATAATAAGCAAAATAATAAATGCGAATTCATGGTCATTATACCTGAAGAAAAAGATCTGTTATTGTGTTATAATCAACCGGACTACCTCCCTCCATTTGAGACATCATCAAAGCAAAATTAACCGCACCCTGCAAAAAGCAACACAAAGTCTTTATTGCATCTCTTAAAACATTCAGAGAGACATTTTATGCAAAGTGATATCATATGTAAAGCTATATTTTTACTGAAAAATCTCTAGCACCTGAGGATCTGATCGAAGAATTGTTTGCAGGAGAAACAAATAATCAGGTGTGTAGCCAACCTGCACCCAATTTACAAGCAATTACAGGATAGTTTATTGCCGTAGAAGTAAAATTCTACTGGAACACCTACAGTTACTAAAACTAAAGTTGCACTTACCTGTTTGGAGTAAATTAGAATTTTGTCAAATTCCCTTCGCTCAGCAAAAGCTGCAACAACTTTTGGAGTTGCTCTTGCTTTAATGTAAATTTTCAATGCAAGATCATTGTCTACAGTCTACAGTAAAAGTGAAAATAAGGTTTTCACAATAAAATATAAAATAAAAATATAAACGAAACAATTGGTTGATGCAAATAACTAAAAACTTTCATGTTTGAATACCTTCACAAGATCTCCAAGCTCCTCACTGCATTCCAGCTTGTCCTCAGCCAACCAATTCTCCAAAAGATTCTTCTTGTTCTGATTGACAACAAGACGAGATAGCTCCAATGATTCAAAAGCATTCAGCTTCCCCTTAGTTAAAAGGGTTCCAAAGTACTGCAACAATGGTGGTGTTTGTCCAGCTTGAACGGGTACACTCTGCAATGAGACAGATTACGGGTTAAAGAAAGGTCAAAAATGGAAATGAACTTTCGAATCAGGATAAACCCTTTAAAAAAATCCAGTGATACTATAAAAATTAAGATAAGCAGATACCTGGAATTTTGCCACTGTATCTGGTGTACGCAGAATTCCTTGAGGAGATTCCGCAGCAAGTTCAGCAGCTTCTTTGTACTTGGTTTGAGCAAACAGCTCTTGAAATCGTTGAGCAACCTGATAATTTGAAATCAGTTAGTGAACCTTTTGAAATCAAGTATGCAGCATACATCGTCATAACTTTAATACAACCTTCTTTTAATTTATTTTTTTGAAGATGGTTTAAGAAACAGAAAAGAAAAAAAGAAGTTTTACCAGATTCTCAGCACCGGGAAGGTTTCCTCTTTTAGCAAGATTGACAGCAAGTTCCAGGTTATTCAACTGCAGTATATACAAGTTGGTTCACATTCCAAAATAATTAAAATTTGCATTCATCACGGATATAATATAGTGATGATATACTTACTTGCCCACTGACAAAAGGCACAATTGTTGACTCATTTACAGTTGCAAGTAACACCTGGCCACGTCTATTTACAGCATAGAAGCCCCCAACTGATGAGGCTTCAGAGGTAAGGAAAATTGGATCTGGGCTTATCCTATTCCGATAAACAGCAGTGGCAGTTTCAAGGTCATACACAAACAGCAGCCCCAGTTTGGTAATTACATATATCAAACTATATTTGTCAGATATCTGCAAAATCAGGTATTAATATATTAGTTCTCCTGAAGTTTCCAGTTTCAAAGCAAAAGACACAAACAAAGTACCTGCATTGCAACTGGAAAATCATCAGCAAAGTCAGGAGGGAAAAACAAATCCGCCTGTTTCTTAGCAAATGAAGGTTTACCTGTGTATGTAGAAATAAAAGGCATTACTTCCCATACATAAGCAACCAAACTCGAGGAAGAAACCACCATATGTGTTTACAAATATAGTAGTAAAATGTAGTACACAAAATGATAGGTACACAAAGGTTTTAAACAATAAGAGAACCTGACTGATGCATTTCAAAATTAAGTTAACCTAAACTTATATCACGTATAGGGGTTCACATAAATATAATTGTGGCGCGGTCAAACAGAGCACATGTTTAGAGGTCAACAGCAGCAGAGAGTTTAAGTGTGTGTTTGGAACGAGGCTTTGGAAGTGAGGAAACATAAATAGTATTGATAGAATGTGTTTGGTTAGAGGATATGGGTCCTTCAATTAAGGAACCATATCCGAAAATTATGAATCTCTACTTACCTGTCAAAGGGGTGGGTTTACAAATTAGGTTACCATCCCGATTCCAGCGTACTTATCCATACCCATAAGAATTATAAATTTGCAAACAAAACACCACCTAAAGTTCTTTTGCACCAGGTTTGAGCCTTTTTCATAGTGTTAATTGGTATGTAATTTTCCATGATCTTATTCTCAATCCTCAACAGGTAAATATAGAGTACTAAATGACAATATATTTTTTTGCGAAGATTTTACAATATACTATCCAAATATCCAATATTTATCAATAATACAATATACGTAATACACTCCCGTAGTTGAAACGGCCAAACAGGACGAGCTTGTATCTTTAGATTGGAACAAAAATCTTTAAAAATAACTCGCGGAAGGCCCTTTGTTAAGGTACTTACAATTTGGAACTGGGAGGGAATATGAAAAACCCTGACTTGGCCACGAGCTACCTGTTCACGTAAAAGTGGATATCTATTTAGATGTGCTTTGTTCGTTGATGTTGAACCGGTTTTGAAGATAAGTAAACTACACTCACATTATCACAATAGACAATGTGGCCTTGAATGGGTGGGTGGTGGGCGGGTGTTGGGGGGGGGGGGGGGAATCTAGCTCACCCAATAGATTTAAAATTCAACATGCTCTTGAAATATTAGCAACGCCTCAATATTCGACTTCAACTTTGGATCGGGATAGAGTAGGTTGTCATTTAGAAGACTAGCATAGAAGGTTGCCCCCAGCCCCCACATGTAGACACAATATCACGAGGTGAAGCGACGCGTATCCGGACTCTCGACCCAATTGGCATCCGTATTGAAAATGAGCGAACGAGTATCAAATCTAGAAATTGTGAGTCCATATGTGATTGTCCCGTGAAGTGGGTACGAAGCACAACAGAAGAGGTAATCCAATATATCATCCACATACAACAATATATAAGGTGTGTAATGAATGTGGTGATAGATATATATAGAAGTGTCACAAAGCCTATGGTGAAATCCCATTCGGAAAACATGATATGCAAAACATTGGTATCATGCACGTGGAGCTTGCTTAAGACCATACAAAGATTTATTTAATAAAGAAACATGATTGGAAAACATGTGTCTCGAAATCATTGGTTGATGCATATTAACCGTCTCAATTGTTGTGCCCTCATTAGAAATTACGCTTAATAAACTTTACATGCATCTAGTGTTGTAGAAATCACTAGACGATAGTCGAGAGGTGGGTTAAGGACTAGGGATTAATTGGATCGGAATTTTTGTATATAATTTTTCAAAATTATATCATCATCATCGTAGTCAATAAATCTCACCATTAGCAAAGCTAAGGTAGGGTCTGAGGAGGATAAGATGTAGACAGCCTTACCTCTACCATGTAGGAATAGAGAGGCTGCTTCCAGTAAGACCCCTGACTCAAGATGCTTGATTAACCGACCAACCTAATACTTTTAACGTTATTTTCACATAAATTAAGTAAAATAACGTTAAAATTAATGCAATTTTACTTTTGCCCCACGAGGGGCCGACACCATATTTGTCAAAGGCGTTAGGCGCACATAAGGCGCCATGTTATCGCCCGAGGCCCGGTCGATAGGCGCAAAAAAACGCTAGCCTGAGAAAAAAAAGGGCACATATATAAAATAGAATCTATTATAATTAGCATATAACATAATATAATTTCTACCAAAATTCCAATTCATAATTCTAATATCAAATGCTCAAAATCAATTCCAATTCATAATACTAATATTAAATAATATTAAATGTTCAAAACTAATAAAGATGGAGGGGGTTAGATGTTAAAACATCAAAGTTTTTAAACCCTAATGCTTACCACCGTTCACACGCTGTCTTCTCCCCTTTCTTCTTCTAAACACGAGCTAACCATACCTTGGGTCTAATTTAACCAATTTGATTGATCAATTCATCATTCAAGGTTGTACTCGCAGCCTAGCCTCTCCTGTGACCTCATGGATGTCCTTAATTGGGTCACGTTCAATCAAGGAAGACAAATCTTGGCGCAATTAACCATTCGTTATAGGTTCGATGTACCAAAATTGGTTGGTACGGGACTAGAATTAAAGCAAAACGCAATTTAATTTGCCTTATGAACGGTTTGAATTGATGATTACGTACGTCAATTTAATGATCCAAATTGCGATTTCTGTGACTATGGTGTTGCGCCTACCCTAAAGCCACCGCCTCAATTGGCTTTTGCAAAAAAAAGCCCAGATTTGCGCCTATGATGAAGAGAAGCGGAAACTTTGAGCCTGGCTTTTTTTGGCACCTAGGCGAGAGCCTAAGGGCTTTTGACAACTATGGCCGACACATATATAAATTATGCGTGCACCGCAAACGAGACCTAATTTTTCAAAATTATACATATAACCAAGTTTCTAAATAATTTTCATAAAATTGTTGAGATGTGTGTGTGTGTAGAGAGAAGGGGGGAGGGGAATTGAGAACTTTTAAACAAGCAAACAAACATACCCAGTAAAATCCCACTTTTCGTTAGGGTCGGGGGAGTGAGACGAAAGCAAACCTTAGCTCTATTCCAATGGAATAAAGAGGTTGCTTGCCTGCTTCTAAAGAAACTTTCGACTCAAGAATTGAGAACTTATAATAACCCTAAATAATTGACATAACATAAGATAACTAATCAAGATCAATACGAATCGTTAGCTTTTTTTCAAAATATCATTTTTACATTACTTCAACACTTTCTTCTTTAATGTGTGTTTATGTTCACATGTGTTGGAGGATTTTACACCTATGTAAGTTTTTGTTACACATGTGAATGTATATATAAAACACAATTTACACTAATTTAAAATCTTAAACGAATATGAATTTACACATTACACATAGTGTTTGCATTAATGATATTCAGGAAAAAAAAACAAAGATTAGTATTGATCTTGATAGGTTATTTCGGGTTTTGTAAATAAAATGGATTATTATTAGTTCCATCCCATATATACCGTGGGCGTTAGTGGACGTTTTTCATATTTCACTCGTTTCTTCCCAAAGCAAAGGTTTTTTTAGGTTGACATTGGAAAGATGCTAAATAGACCTAATGACCTATAGATTCGCCTTTCTGTTTATAATATAATAAGTCTAATAGAATTAGTGTGTGTCTCTGTGTGTGTGTAGGGATTGTATCATATGAAAACTCGATCTTAGAGAGGAAACCCTTGAACCCTATATGGGCCCTCCATTTGGATTTTGGAATCTTGAAAAAAAAATATGGTTCACATTAAAGTTAAATAAAAAACCAAGTTTTAAATAAACAAATCAATTTTAATATGGTTTAATGTGAACAAACATAAATTAGGGTTTTTTTCTCTAAGATCGAGTTTTCATAGGATACAATCCACACACACACACACACATATATATTGTGGTTTGTAATAAAGGCTTAAAAGTTAAAACCATAAAAAGCTTACGAAGGAATTTGAGCCATTTACTTTTTAGATGGAGGGTTGTAAGAATGTAACGTCATTGGTGGAGAATTGAGAGGGAATTAAAGTGCATGGAAGGTTATAATGGATATTAAATCCATCATTAACTTTTTATCAATCCCCCCCTTTTTTTAAGATTCATAACCTTTTTATAAGTGCAAAAGTAAATATATGTGTGGGCCCTTAAGGGCAAAAGTATATATGTGTGGGCCCTTAAGGACAAAAGTAAAAGTGCACTAATTTTAACGTTATCTTAATTATTTTGTGTAAATAATGTTAAAATCATTGGGATGATCAACTTCAAAAGATAACTTTGAGCTGGGGACTCTTTCGGATCATCCTCTCTATCCCAATTGGGATAGGGGTAAGGTTTGTATCTATCCTTCCCCCCCAGACCCTACTGAAAAGTGGGAATATACTGGGTAAGGTTGTTGTTGTTGTTGTAACCTTTTTATAAGTGATTATTTAAAAAAAATTGCACCATAAAATCAATCATTTTTTAATCATTCCACCGAGTATAATATTGCTCTAAAAAATACTTGGTGTTTTATGGTGCATTTCGGATGTTAGTGAAGCTGAACATTTATGATGTTTTTCACTGAATAAACAAAAATGAGAACTTATTGTGGTTTTTCAATTGAAGCTCAGTTGTACACGATGTTTTTAGTATGTATATGTTTTATTAAGTCAGGTACATAGTGTTTTTAATACATACATGGTGTTATTATGTTTTTGTTCATAATGTTATGGTTTATGCCTGGTGTTTTTATTCTATATATGTTTTTTAACATTGTACATGGTGTTTTTATTCTGTATATGTTGTTTAACTTTGTACATGGTGTTTTTAGTTTGTATATGTTGTTTAAGTTTGTACATGCGTTTTTAGTATGTTATTGGTGTTTTTTAGTCTATATAGTGTTTTTGGTTATTTGCTTTATGTTTTTTTTTTGTATATGATATTTTTATGTATCTACATGATGTTTTCAACATGCAGATATGGTGTTCTTTTTAAATACCATGTACAAAAGCGTCAAGTTTTATTTAGTATTTAAAAACGTCATAAAACGTCCAATTTCATAAACAGCAAAAAAACACCAAAAAACGCCAAGTTTCTTCCCAGTTCAAAAACACCATTACAGTTTCATAAATAGCAGAAAGAACACCAAAAAGGGCCAAATTCAATCACAGTTCAAAAACAAGTTTTGTTCAAGTTTAAAAATGCCATAACACAATTTCAAAAATGGTAGAAGAAAAAACAGCAAAAAACGATAAGCTTCATGAACACCCACTTTTAAAAACACTGTGTCTAAAATTACCCTGTTTTAAAAACATCATGTGTAAAATTACGCTTTAAAAACACCATTATCTGTGTATTAGAAAATATATGTATTATAGTATATTAGAGGGATTAGAGTGTAATTATGTTTATTATTTATATCCCTTGTATTCTCTTATTAATCGACAATACAATATAACATAAGACCAAGTTTATCTTGGTATCAGAGCAATTCTCTAACCGTAGCAGCCATTGCTATCTCACAGCAGTTGACGACTTCTTTGCAGTAACCCTAGCAACCGTTGGTCACAGCTGCTCCCTGTTTTTTTTCCTTTCTTTTTCAGCATTAACCACACAATGGCTCTTCATGTTGCTTTTTCTCACGTCAAAAAGACCTATTCACAAATTTCACAAGTTTGGATTTACATTATCTCCAACCAATTACGGTTATTGGAAAGCAACGGTCCAGCCATTTCTTGTCACCAACAGTTTATTTAGTTCTCTCTTGAGCATGCGTACGCTCCACAGACGTCCTCAAGAGAATACACCCTGAGAACCCAATTGTTAAAAATTACAATAAAAGGTGATGAGTCCTCCTCTACTTACTTGACTTGGGCACAAGAGTATTCTGATGCACTTGCCAACATTGGTGAGCCAATCAAAGAAAAGGACTTGGTTATGCTGGAGAACCTGCCCCCTGCCGTTTTTTGTTTAGAAGGGTAGATCCAATAGTATTTCGTCGAAAAATTTATAGGTATTGAACCCGGCTTCCTCCGTTTTTCTTCTTAAAAATCCTTGGGCCCCCTTGGTTTAAAAAAAATTGTAAAGTTGAACTAGTCTTTAACAATACGTTTAAAATTTAGTTTTAAAAATATTTAAGTTGTAGAACGTAATCTGCACTAGTACAAATCTTGCCTTTTAAGGTGTCAATTTTTTAAGGCGGTTTTATTGCTACTAGTAGCAAATTTGGGCGGTTTACCAATAAATTGCTGAAAAAAAAATGTTTAATAGGTGAATTTAAGCGGTTTAATTATATTTTTGAAAGCAGTTTTGAGATGCTAGTTTTTTTAGATGATTTCTTTGAGTTTTTAGGGGCGGTTTTACAAAGGTTTTTTTGGTCAATTTCTTTATATTTTTTTGGGCAGTTTTAAAAGGAACATTTTTTGGGGAGCTTTTTTTTTTTTTAATTTTTTGGGATAGTTTAGAAGGGTATTTTATAGGTGGTTATTATAATTTTTTGGCGGTTTTAAAAAGTATTTTGTTAGTTGGTTATTGAAATTTTTTTGGGCGGCTTATGTGCTTTTCTGGGGCGATTTTTTGACTTTTTCTAGCATCTATTGTTATTTTTTAATTTGTTTTTTTAGGCGGTCATGTGTATCTAAAACCGCCTCAAAAAATATCAATTTCACCCTAAAACCCATGTTTCCCTCTCACTCAACATTTCTACATCTTCAAAATGTAATTTTTACTGACCCTTTTTTTTAAATATTTTATGTCTTGTTTGTTGCAACATATTTAGTTTTTCTAGTGCAAGTAAAATTAAATATTTAGAGTTTTTATATGATGATTGACCCGACCCGAATCGCTGACCCGAATACATAATCCAAAACATAGCGATAGGAAAAAAAATTGGGTCAATGGCTTTTGGCACCCTGGGAGCTTTTTTTCAAGCTCCGTCAATACGAGAGACAGTCCTTTGTTTTCATGCAGACCATGATACAAGGTTGGAACCTAGATAGATAACATATCCCCCGATCAATGGTCATCTAGACAACTAGGCCAATTACCGTCAAAGAAGGCACTCAGAGAGTTGTAACCTGAATTGGTATCGGCATGAAGAGTTGTGACAGAGTCATGTTTTAGTTGTAAACCATAGTAACCAGTGCCTTCTAGGTAACGAAGAATACTTTGGACTGTCGATCACTGATATAAGTAGGGGAGTGCATAAATTGGTAAACTTTGTTAACTGCAAAAGTGATTCGAAAAAGACAGAGTAACATATTGAAGGTCATCCACTATCTGACAATATTTAATTAAATTGTCAAACGCCAGCACTATCACCAAGGGCAAGATTTGCAGTGTTGGTTATTGGAGATGAAAACTCTTTCCATCTCTAGAGTTACAGGAAAAAAACTCTTATGTTAGCCACCATGAGGGCTAGATGAATGTGTTTAAAGTTCACAAGAAGATGGAAGACAACATTTAAGATGTGGCTTCTATGCAGCGGCAGAATAAGGAGAAGAGTGGCTTCTATGCGACGACATAATAGGTTGGAACGGGTGTTTGAAGAGTGATTGTTGATGTTTGATACAGCTACAGTTTGGAGGAACATGGCCAAAAAAAGAGACTGCTATGCGGAACAGGTAGTGGCAACAAGGGTTTAGTCATTCAAAGAATGCTCTAATACAATGTTAATTAATATGCACTTTTCCATGATCTTATTCTATATCTTCGACTGATATATATAGAGCACAATACGACCTAATCTATTTTTGGCTAAGGTTTTACAATATGCAACCCAATATTTATCAATAATACAATATATCATAAACATAACACAAAGGGTTCCAACCTGATTGATGCATCTAGTTCAATGGTGGACAATAAACATAAACTTAATGAAAAACTTTTCTAAACAACTTTCATTTTCATTTTGCAAGATTAATATAGAGAAGACGATAACCAGATAAAAATGCATCTTAGATAAAAGCAAAAAAACAACCAAATGAGAATGAGAAAATGAAACCTGGTTGGGCACCAAGTTCAATGACATGAAGCTTTGATGTAACCTGGCCAGCATTAGCGCTTTTTGTAGCAAAAGATATAATAATAGAAGGATTATCATTGCCAGGGACCTGTAGACGGCATACATGAATATATGATCATCACTGATGCAGCTAATTCTTAATCGAAAAGAAATAATTTGACAAAAATAAACACTTTGAATATAATACTAACAAACAGGAAATGTGTGTACCTTGAAAGATGCAAATGATGCTGCATGTGCTTCAAGAGCTTGACTGCGCTGCTGATCAACAGAAAAAAGCTGCATGTTTCCTTTTACTAGCTGAGATCTCTGTTAACAACAGAATGGTAGGGAGTTTAACAAAGCTGGAAATTTGGGTCAAGAAGAAACTTAGGCCAAGAGATAAAATAATGCATAACGATACAACATAAAGTTGCATAACGCCATAACATACTAAATAAAATGACAGGTTCAGTAACCATTCAAAATTTCATCCTTTGACTTTTTAAGAACCATATATTGTGAAGAACGTGTCCTTTGTATGTCAGCAGTTAGAGCAAAAACAATATTGACTAAGCTAATAAAGAAGCAGATGTATCTGGCTACTGTTGCCACAAAAAGCTAGCAATAAGAAAGGAAGAGAGATGTGTAATGACACAATCAACTAATCACAACACACATATTAGAGTATAGTTTAAGATGCCAACATGGTACTCAAATTAGTTTGTCTAAATGCAAGCCTAAAAATCAACGGATTTACTTCAAGAATTTTGCTAAACATTATAGCATAAGAAACTTATTTTAATAATAGTGGCATGCAAACAAAGAATAACAACAAACCTCTGGGGAGCCAGGGGCAATACCGATCAACACCAACCATTTCTCAGATGGGTCACATCTGTAGTTAATGATCTGATTGTTTGCTAAATTGGCTGTCCTATCAAACATCTTTGTGGGTTCAGAATCACCTGTACCAAAAGCATGGAGTAGACAATATATAAGTATATAACCTTTAGCTTCCATACCAAAAGGAGGAGGAAGTCAGCAATGTCAATTTACAGAAAATGATGGCAATGTACCCTCAATTGACCAATGATATACGGAGGTTTGGGTTACCATGCCCAACATCTTAGGGCTAATCCACTTCCAAAAGACAACCTGAAAACAAAAGTATGAGAATATCATAAAAAATATAACCAAAACAAAGAACAAAAAAGCCATCAATCACTGATTTTTAAGTTATTCTGCTACCTGCTCAGGCATCTGATGGGACTTCACTTTGGCTTTCATCTCAATATTAAATATTTGTAAGTGGTCTTGAGTAGTTCCTGGCAGTTGAGCTAGAAAATTGGATCGTTCATTAGTTACAGAAGTAAAAGCAGAAAACATAGTATTGAGATCTCAATTCAAGATCTCTCGTGTCTGATATCCTGATTTATATATTCATATGAGTTTTAAGCTTCGTTGGTTCATTTATGCTGTGGACTTGTAGTGAATTATTGACTTGACATAGTAAATAGAAGAAGCATCAAAAGGTTGTTTGCTTCTTAATTCCAAGTCTTACAACAACATGATTACTTTTGTCATTTTTTAGCCTAACAGTAAGAGTGTATAAGTATGTCTGTGATGCGGACAACTTATAAATCAGCTGCTTGGAATTCCCTAACCCCATCCGCATCCACAAATTATAGGGGAATACATGAATTTCTCCATTGACACTCCATCCCAATCCCATCTCCATTTCCTATCCCCAAATTCACCATTCATTCCCCATCCCTTTTTCCCTGTATTTTGTGAGCAGAAGAAGAGAAAGTATAATTAAGAATAAAGGAATAATATTTTATTGAATATAGATAGAAATAGGGAATGGAACGTAGGAGGTTATAAAAAAGTTAACAATATTTAGAGATAAAGGTGATCTTAGTTTAATTACAAAGATGGGGATAAGGGGATGTGAATGCTCATGCCCCATAAAAAAGTATGAAGAGAGCTGAAGTCTGAAAATATCATTGCAAGGATAACGGAAGCTTGGAACTAAAATTCTAAATATCTGATGGATTGGCTATGTAACCATAGGCAGAGGGTGATCTTGACTGTACCAGAAGGTTTAACATGGATTGTATGATAAACCATACCCCTTCCATTACCACATAGGTAGCTGGAACTTTCAAATTGAGTTGTCATGGAGAGTAAAATTTAACTAGATGTCCCAGGACCAGGAGTGCAAAGATCTTAGTGCTTATTTATTTTGATCAGTGATACGTGCTTAAATTCATAACTAAAAGATAGTTTCCGACATTCCCTTTGTTTTTTAATTATGGACAGGTAACTTTATGGTTGACTAATAGTCAAACATATAACTTTGCATGAAAAGTCAATTGTGCTCATTTCTAGAGAACCTAAGAATACCTTTTAAAGCGAGTATCTTGGATATGGGATTCATGAGAGCTGAATCAGCAGTAATCGGCCTCCTCAGCGGTTGCATAGGCATGCTCATATCAATAATAACCACGCTGTTCTGAGGTGATGTTTCACGCACACATATAAACTTATCCGATTCCATTGTGACATTGGTAAATGTGATAAACTGTGGATTGATCCCTACGCTGGGCAACTGCAACATACACAAAATTTTAACCAACAACAATTAATGAACACACAAGTAACCTCAAACTCAAAGACACATCAACCAACTTTTCCCACTCGCCTGAAAATATCATACAAGATAAACATTTTTATCTAAAAAATTTAAGCAAATCAGAAATTACATACAGCAAAATCGATCACATCAAATCATAACATCAACAAAACCCAAATATGCAATTTAAAAGACTGATTACCGCAAATTGAGTTATTCTGAGCTAAATTGTAAACATATATCCTCTAATATAACATATTGAAATATTGAAGCAGATAAGCTACAATTTCTACTATGCGTTTCAATAGCCCTATATAGCTTTAAAACAATCACGAAGATCATAAAATGAGCAAATAGAGCAAGGTAATTGACATTATAAGTGAAATATATCCATCTATGTGCATTAAATATAGTCGCTGGAGGTATTATCATACCGTGAGTGCCTCTTTCATAGTAATCGGAGCGTTGGCGGCCGCCATGGTTGTGGCAGAAGATATCAAATCGACTACAGATCAGATGTTGAATATGAGAAATTCCGGCGAACTTAGAAAACGGTCTGCGATCTCTCGGAGACGAGCGATCTAGAGAGAGTGTGTGTACATAGAGGCGAAGACTTTAAAGGATGAATTCGAAATAAAATTGGAGATAATAATAATAATAGGGATGTTGAATGTTGAACGTGGAGAAATGAAGTTTCGGTTTTTTTTTTCCTTTTAATATAATTCAAAGCAGCCTTTGAATGTTCTTGGCATTTAGACTATTAGGTATGCTAAGTGACCCAATCACTCCACATATACGCCACGTAGGCGTCATATAAGCACTCACCACAACCACTCACTCCACCATTTAGGTGGAAATGCCCCATTACCCACTCACTTCACGTCATCATCCCTTTTTTTAAACTTTTATATATATACATGTGAGTGTGTGTGTAAGAGAGAGAGAGAAACCGAGAGAGAGAGAGAGAGAGAGAGTGTCTCTCATTCATGACGTTGCCCCAATCACGCCACCCCCATTCACGCTCTCTCACGCCCCAAGGGGGCGGTGTGCCACGCCCTCTCACGCCCTACCCACGCCCACTCAAGAGGCATAGGTACCAGTCTTATTTATTTATTTTTTAACAAAACTCTGTACGTGGCTCTTAATTGCTAAAGAATGTTTAAGCTGATAAGTGATAACTAGTCTAAACGGACAAAGCCTTTAACCCACCAGCTACCAATTCTCAGGTAAAACCCGACCGAAGTACCTCTATAATAGAGGTGACAGTGATTTATATGAGGATGAAAGACTTTGGCATGTATTTATTATAGTATAATGTAATTAAAATAGAATATCCACACAATTAATCTTCGCAATTGTCATTAATAGTTTTCTAAATAAAAAAACAAAAACATTTTTTCAATCTTTCCATTCTTTAGCTTATATATTTAATGTGTTTCTAAATTTCATTAAATTACTTTTTTTTTTTGAAATTTGAAAATTAAAGTTAACATCACATTTATTTAAAACAATTAATTATGATTAATTGATGCATATTATTAATTTAATATTTTAATAAAGTTTTTGCTCATCACGACCAAACGGGTTTTAGTTTTTTTTTTCGCATCTTTATCTAATAAAAGAACAGCATAAATGACACATGTCGCTCTTATAATCACTTTTAATTTTTTTCCCCTCCTTTTTGGTTTCTACATTAAATAGTAGGTTAATATCCCGTGTATTACACGTATTGTATAAAAAAATATTATCTAACAGTAAATAAAAATTTAGTATATGAAAAACGATTTTTGAATATGATTCAATTTAAATTATTTTTTAACATTTCATTTATTAAGTTTTTGTATTAAAAAGTATTTTTTATATACAAATCTTGTTGTTTAAACTTCTGGGGTTTTTTTTTAGAAAAAAATTGTTTATAAAAATTTAGTATATAAAAAACGATTTTTGAATATGATTGAATTTAAGTTATTTTTTAACATTTCATTTTTAAAATTGTATTTAAAACTATTTTTTACATACAAATCTTGTTGTTTAAACTTCTGAGTTTTTTCAGGAAAAAATGTTTTTATATAATTTTTATTTTCAAAATCTATTTTTTAATATAAAAATGTATAACTAAAATCATTAGTTATTGTATTTAATTTAATTATTTAATATGAAAGAGAGTATATAAGCATTTAATATGAGAGATATTGGATAGCATTGTAAATGTGACACGTCAAAAGTGGTTTAATAATTTGACAAGTGTAATTAGGTGGTATAAGAATTTGAGAAGTGTCAACCACTCCCATCCATTATTTGGATCTTTGGTTGTTTGACAAAAACTAAAAAAAACAAGAAAATTACTTTAAAACCCACAACCAAGTTGCTCCACCAACCATTGGTTGGTCATTATAATATTACTAAACAAGTTTTTTTATGTCACATGTATTTTTGTGATTGGTTAATTTTATTAGGTTGGGTTGGTTGTGAATGAGAGTGAAAAAATTAAGTTTGTTTGGTTGTATGTATGAAAGAGAGAGAAATTAATATTTTATGGAATAGTTTTGATTGGTTGATTATGAATGGAAGTGGCCTTAGGTGGTATAAGAATCGGCAAGTGTCATTGTACTTACTTATTTATTATAGGTAGAAGATTATCTCTCTCTTATTTAACAATAATAATTTTAAATAATTAAATTATATAACTAAATACAAAAAATATAAATCTTTTTATTTTAATAAATTATTAAAACTTAATAAATTATAAGAAGTTTACAACCATCTTATTTTAAAATATAATTTTATAATTGTTTAAATATTCGTTATTTATTATTTATAGTTTTTAAATCTTTATTATTTCTTATTTCACCAATTATTTACATGATATCAAACACATAAATTTTTACCAAAACTATTAGTTTATAACAAATTAAATTTATTCAATTAATTTAAAACTATTTTTATGTATTTGTTTATTTGTTCTGTATATGTGTAAATGTGTTTGAAACAAAGCATGTATTTAATATTATTTTTATAACTTGAGAAATCTTGAGTTGAAAAAGAATAAAACAATTTAAGTAAATCATTTAATCTATTGTTTTATATTAATATTTAATTTACCTTTATGATAATTCACTTGATTTTAAGATTGGTTTATCTTAAGATTATTTTTGATAAAAATTCTAACACAAAGAACGTTTAATTATTTTCAAAGAACATCTATTGATTTTTAATGATTAACATGAAATACAATTTATGAGTACATTTTTGAAAATATTTTATAATGTATCAAATGTTAGACAAAAGTACAATATTTTTTTATTCACTAAATGTATGAAATTTTTCAATTTTTTAAAAGGAAACGTTTGTAAAAGAATTAAATATATTACTTACAAAATGCATTGTTAGTTTATTTGAAATATTTTTTTCTAATCAACTTTTTTAGTTAATTAAAAACAATATCAAACAGTATACAAAACGAAAATAATTAAAAGCAAAACATTTATGACTTAACATTTTAGAAAAATTAAAATTTATTTTTGCTAACAATTTTTTTTTCATATAAAAGGTATTTTCTTAAAAAGTTAAAAATGACTCTTTATAAAAAAAGATGTTTTGATATATCTTTTTTTTAATAGTGATTTGTCAATTAATATTTTTCAAATATTGTTTTTTCCCTATTATGCAATAACATCCTTTATTTGATTTTTTTTTAATTCTTCTTTTCTTTTATGTATATTCATCTTTTTAAAATAAAATAAAATTTAATTTAACAAACTTCCATCAATTTATGTTATATAATTTTAAATGTTTTCTATTTTATTTAATTTCATGTTTATCTCAGCCACTTAAATAAACAATTATTTGAAATTATCAGATAGTTTCAAATATTAAATTATTTTTTCTATATCTACCCTAATATTTTCTATTCAAGTACCCTAATGTGTACATGTATTTCCACTTTTACACGAAAATAATTACTTTGATATTTGGATCAAATTAATTAAATTTCTTTACTCAATTTCCATAAAATTAACTGTATTTTCATAATTAACTTCTTTATATAACTTAACAACAAAATTTTATTTCACATAATCGTTTTATAAATTTATTAAATCATAATTAGTAATTTCTATTATTTAATTAATATAATTTTTTGAATTAGCTCGTGTAGTACACGGATAACTAACCTAGTTTCACATTAATATTTATGTTAATATAGAGGTTTTACTTATGTATGATTATACAAATTCTCTTAATTTACTCATTACTTAAAATATAAAATTAAATTTTTTCATAAATTGAATTCTTTTCAATCTGATATGAAACAATTATTTTAATTTATGCATTAGAATAAAATAATTTTTCTATTAGTTACATGATCAACAACAAATGTGATATTAAATGAGCTTCATGTTTTATAGATGACTATATTTTAAAGGTTCGTATACTACGAAAGTTGAATTGTACCACAAAATACCTATCAAGCAATACTCAATCGAAATGATTCTAATAGATTAACAGGTTTTTTTTAATTATTTTTTACTTGAAAAGTGACTATTTTTTTTTGTTTTACACGATAACAATTTCCATTAACAGTATGTTATGCGATGATAATAAATAAAATTCAAGAGCAATCATTTTCATAAGTTTGCTTTTATTCAAGAGATTCCGTTTTTACACATGGTCAATTGTATATATATTGCATTATCTAGAGTGAAGATTAAAAAGCAAGGATGAATTTAAACTATTAATTTTAGATAAAGACAGAAAACATACAAATACAACAATAAATATGGTGTACAAGGAAATATTTAGAAGTTTGTGAACAATTGAAGTAACTTTTTATTCTATTTTATTGTATTTCATGTGACACATATGTTGATATGTTAAAAGTACTTATATATTTTTGAATTCTTTAGATTTTTCAAGATTATCATCATTAATCTGGTTTTACAGTATACTTTCGTGTATTATTTATATGTTGTTTAAATATTTAATTCATACTTTCTGCGTCGATTGTAATTATATCATATTATAAGAAACTTTTTAATTGATATTTTACATTTAAGTAAAACCATGTGTTACACATGTTACTTACCTAGTAAAATAATACATAAATGTATAAGAAACACGTAAGTAAGTAAATAACTCAAAAGTCAATACAAAGATTCTATATAAAGTTAGTCTTTGTGATGAAACTCTCGACAAAAATAGAAAAACAAAACTAAAAACTTAAAAGAAATTTTAAAACTCAAAACCATCACAAAAATATATAGTTTACTAGGTTATACCCCGTGTATATCACGAAATGTATATAAAATATTAAATAATTAAAACTGATAATTTATAAATTAGAAAACAATATTTTGATATAAAATGATAAAACTATGTATTAATAAATACTTTAAGCTGTAAAACAACAATTAGAAAGTCTGATAACTTCATGATTTGTATTTGAGCTTTTGTTATAGCACAAGAAAATAAGATACTATTTTCGCAATTATTAAAGTTTTAATGACTAACAAATACATAAAAATGATTTTACATGAAATGAATAAATTTATTATGTTGTAAACTATTAGTTTTATGAAAATTTGTATGTTGTAAACTATTTAGAAATTATAAAACAATAATTTGATATAAAATGATTAAGCTACGTATTAGTAAATTAGTAAATACTTTATATAGTAAAACAACAATTAGAAATTTAAATAACTTCATAATTTGTAATCAAACATTCATGGTGTCGAGAATTGGGTTTAAACTTTGGATCTTGGTGTGAGTCAAGGGTTACGTTCTAAAACTTTTCTTTGTGATTCTTGCTTCGTTTGGGCTCGGTTTTATGCACCGCTTTGTGACAACCGGTACTTGATCGGTAGGAACGGTACAGTAGATAGGTGTATGGAACTTGTTTATATAGTCTTATATGTGAATTCAATGCTAAACAATTCAAAAACGATGTGGGAAACTCAACAAAGATCAATACTGAAATGCTACATACAACGAACACAATATTGATTCGTCAATGATATGAAATGGTTGAATGACAACACAAACAAATGTTAGTTAAGGTGTTATTATGTATAAACGTATGTGGGGATATTAAATTCAAAACAATAACGGATAGCGTGCACGAATATTAAACTAACAGTGTCTTCGTGTGGGTGACGATTTTCACAAATATGTTTGTGGGTTTAATGTTCTGAATGATATTTTATAATTGGAAAACCAAATCGGAAAGTAAAGTTTTTGTCGTGTTCGTACGGGTGACGATCTGTACGAATAAGCGTGAAGGCAATACGATTCGACCAATTATTTAAAATAAATGATTTCGAAACTTTAAAAATAATAAAAAAGAAATATAAAAAATTTATTAGGAATTATCATCTAAAAAGATTTAAATAAAACTACTTTTACAAAATTATACGATTTAAAGTCACGTGACGAAAACGACGTTTAAACAAAATTGAACAAACCCGAACACACACGTAATGACCCGGGTTACAAAAAAGCCCTAAATACCCTCTCTTTCCCTCATTTATTGCAGCCTCAAGCTCTCTCTCTCTCTCTAAGATTTTAAGAGCTTTATCTCACTACACACTCTCTCTACAAAATCAACACTCAACCTACTCATTTCTTGTCCAAATCACGAATTCTTGGTGTCAAAAAGATCCTCTCAACATCTAGAACTTGAAAGTACGAAAGATCTAGCTCAAAAAAAGCTCAAACAATCAAAAAGTTAGAGAGAAGGTTCGGATCATTAGGGTTTTCATCAACTTAAACTATCTGCACTTGTAACTGGTTTAATCACCTCAAATCTTATATAAATGACATGGAAATGAATCTAGAGTACTTGGATTTCACTATAATAACAATTTGGAAGTCTGGAAATGGATCTGGGTGGTCGAAGCAGTAGTATCGACGCAAGAAACCTCATGAGGGATTAGTATCGATGGGGTTGTAGCAATGGCAGAGTTTTTCATCGAACTTACTAAGTTCGACGGGCATCATATGGTCAAGGGGTATCGAACCTACTAAGTTCTAAGGAGTCTAAGTGGAATGGGCCAAGTGTTCGTCGATACTACCAATCTCGATGGGTATAGTATCGGTGCCAAAGGTAGGTCGATACTATAGTATTGACAGCCTCTTTTATGGACTTACAAGACTTGTGTCCACACTAATAGTGTTGATACTCATCAGCTCTTCGTCGATACTACACTCATACATTCAATACAAGGAAGATGGGAGAGATCTCGTCAATATTAACCATTATGGGGGCTGTTAGAGCTGATACTAACAAGGGCCGAACTTGTTAGTATCGGCAAGGGCCATTTGGGATTTTCTTGGACTTTGGTTGATACTACCTACTCCTTTCACATGAACCAGCCTTCGATAATCATTCATTTACATAACCAAGTAATATTAAGCAAAAATGAATCAAATGTAACCATTCTCAAGCTCATACAAAGTGGCTAAGTATTCAATGAAGTTGTGCTAAGTTTAATTTTGGATTAACTTAATTCCAAATGTATGAAACTTGATATTTTCTTAGCTCAACATAAATTTTGTTTAAGATACCAAATGTTATCATATGTTTGATGTGATAAAGATTAACAAGAAATATTTTAAAAGAAGATAGCAATAATAAAAAAAGAGAAGGGTTTTCTAAATAAATTATGACATTTTTTTATAATAACTTGCCTACATATTATGCATGAGTTTTAAGTAATAAGCCTTCTTTTAAAAGATTATAACCATATATTTCTTTAACATCAAGTTAAAATTCAATTAGTAATGGGTAAGAGTCCAACAAAGGTAGATGCAATACAAATTACACAGAAAATGCTAGCAACACACCAAAACTTATGATAGGGTACCTAGTCTAATACTTAGTCTTAAACAAAACAAGAAACGAATACAATACTTACAATATATAACAATACTCAATGAAATCAGGTGTTGAAGTCACTCAAATTACAATCAACGAGCGTGTGCATTCTTGAATCCACTCAATCATACACACACAAAGGTGAGTTCATTGTCCCTTTTTCAACTGTTTTGTTTTATAAACTGCGAGACTAAGAAGCATGTTAAATGTTTTATATATGAATTTTTTCATGTTACCTAAATCATTTATTATCTTAATGCTATACTTATTCACAATGTATTCACACATAGTTTGGGAATGCTTATGCTTATACAAACTCATACACATACAAGTGGTTGGTATGCCTAGGATGAGGTATATGCCCATGACTTCATAAGGCAGACTGATTGGCCGTCGAGCATTGACATGGTTTCAACCCCATCTAGTCAAACAGTGACCTTTGTTGTCAACTCTCAATGTTTTGTAACAAGTGACCTTGGATGACTATGAAATTCTCTCGGATGTGACTATGTGTCCTCTAATGATATCTAGCTACGAAATATTGTTAAACATTACACTCAAGTTACTTTTGTGGGTTGGGTACTGTTAATCATCGAGTGTGACTCTTGGAGCCACCCCTTCTGATTTTTAGTCGCCCACAATTGTAACTCAAACTTGGTTTTCAAAAGTTAATGAATTGGAATTTGATAACCATAATACTTTTCAAAACTATCAACAAAATTGATGTTTGAAATGAGAATACCACACACAATACTTTGGTTTACACAAACAATGTTGTGGAGAATGGTCAGGGTGAAACTCTTAATTTCCACTAAAGGCAAAGTCGTGTCGTGTCAAGCCTGTGGTGAGCTGGAGTCTGGGTTTGACCCTACGTATTACCTATATATAAGCAGTCATGACTTGATAGGATCATGTCGGTAGTGAGGTTTAAGGTGGAGACTCAGAGGGGTTTTAGACAAAACAATACATACAAACTTTTGCAACTGTTTTCAATACTAAACTATATGAACTCACCAACCATGTGTTGAATTTATTTTTACATGCTTTCTCAGGCGACGAACATGTTTAAGCTTAGGAGCTTAGGATAGTTGTTAGTGTGCCCAGCTTGGTTGTGCATAACTTTTGACAACAACTTGTGAATCATTTTTGTATATCTTGTACAGTTACAAGATAGAATGACTCATGATTCTTTTGGGTAGGTTTACATTGTTAAATTATTGGACACGATGATTGTAGTTTAACTTTGTAAACCTAGTTTAATGTCATTGTTTTTTAGATATTCTAAAATTTTGTGCTATGTATACAATCTGATCATTTCGATTATCACACGATATCGCGCCCCGAGACTATTCCATCCAACGGGAAAGTCTATCCATCCCGCCGGCTCGGGGTGTGACAGATTTAACCTAGTTGCTCTTTACTATACTAGTATATCTAGAAGATTTGGTTGGTTCAAAATGTCATTTTGATGATGGGGATATGTTGGCAAGATAGTCACCTAAAAATAATCTTATGCCATAATTAATAGTTTAACATGTAGAGCTTCTTATTTGCTATCCTTTACATCTAAGCCTTCTTAAAAAAACAATGACCTATCTTAGGATATGTATGTAATATAGTTTGGATGATAAGAAGGTCGGGATATGAGTTTTAGGTATGTTCACTAAGTCTCCAACATTTTTGATCAACCTAAGTCTTAGTCCTTGAGAGATGGGTCAAAATAAACTGAATCAAATGTCGAAGGAGAATGATAAAGGAAGGCGAAATTCAGTAGGATTAGTCTCCGTGGTTATGGCTTTCTTTCATTTCTAATCCAAAGATTCTCAAGTTAGGTTTACGTTTAGGTCTTGAAAATTGTAAGTTTGGCCTGTTAAAGTTTATATGTTAACTTTTTTTTATATTAAAACCTTTTATAAAAGCTTACACACTTTTTTTAACGTTTATAACCTTAAATTTTATAAATCTTAATTAATTTAAATTAATAAAACCTTTTATTCTTTTTTTGTTAATAAAATGTATATATACATATATTTATAAGCTGTAACATAGTTAGCTTGAGATAAATTCCACTTAATTGTTCTAATTTTGAGATGTGTTAAAATTACGTGCCTAAATCCATCATCGGAATTTCTCGAATGTTACATAAGGTAAAACTTGTGCAGAAGACTAACGAATGCTATTATTATACGATTGTGAAAAGTAAGGAAGTGCAGAGTGGAAACTTGTAGATTTTCCAAAAGACATTTTATATAGACGTTTTTATTACAAAACAAGATGATCTCACCAACCTAGCTAGTGTTGACTTGATTTTGGCATGTTTTTCTCAGGTGACAAACATGTTAAAGTACAAGTACTTAGGATATGTTTCATCGTGAACTCTTGTTTTAGTATTCAATTGTTAGACTCGTTTGCTAAGAACAAGTCTAGAACTCCCTCTCAAGTCAAGAATCTGGTATGTAGCTGGTTCTTCAAGTCTTGTATTTATATTGAAAACAGAAACAATATTACAAGTAATAGTGGGAGAAGATATCCATATATTTCAGGGAATGTTTGTATCTAAATACCTAAACATTAATACATAGTGGACAAAAAGGAATAAGACAAATAACTAACATTACATACTCTAATATAAAACAAATGTACAACAACAGAAGAAGCGCTTCCGATGTTGTTTAGAATCAGGGTTGTGGTTAAGTCTTGGGGAGAGATGGTTATGGCCATTAGTCCTTATTTTTCAACAATCTCCCTCTGGATTGATGAAGCCAAAACCACTTATTTCTTTTTCGTTGGAAATTTCAAGCATAATTGACCTTTTAGGTCAAGCAGGAATTCCTTCACTTTGAAATTTCCCAAATCATTTTCAAGGTTGAGCTGCAACACCCTCCTTAAATCTTTATCAGGAAGGTCTAAGATGGAATACCAATTTGTGACGGAGGTTTTGGAATCATTAAACCTCTCTATTATAATAGCATTGGTATTTTCGTCAAAGAACTAGTTTTTGATCCCTGGATGGTGTAGGGATATATTCTAGAATTTTTTGGGAGGGGGATTTGGCTCTTTTTGGGGCTGGACCTTTTGGGAGAGGGTAGAGTAGGAGGAACCTCTGACTAGGGCAAGTGCATAATTTCCTTTATTTTGCTTTGGGATCTTGTGTTTATTCTGGTTCTTGCCACAACACATTGGTTTGGTTCATAGTTGACCAGGATGTCAAGCTTGATTTCTTCTTCAATTACAACCCAGTGCCTGAATTTTCGACCACAAACACTTACTGGTTGTAAGCCCACTGGTACTGCTCCACTCATTATTTGATCCACAATGGTGTTTAGGTGGCTTCCCTGGATTCTTTCAATGTTGAGGATTGTGGAGGGTGATATTAGAGATGACTCCTACCAAAATTCAAGATGATCCTTGTTCACCTTTTAGAACTTCGACCATTCTTCATACAAGAGGTTGTCCCTCCACCTCATGATAGCATTATTTGAATCCCAATCGTTTTGCATTAAGATATGCTTTATTCTTTTCCTCTTCTCTGCATCCCTTTTCTTCCTTGCATCTGCCTTCAGTCTGGCAGTGAGTTTATCATCTTCCTTTCTTAAACTGGTGATGTCCCATTTCATGAAGGTGTCCACTTTATAATTTCCTTCATCCAGCAGGAATTTGATTATCTTCTCCCTCTCAGCCTCATAATCCTTCTATTGTTGAAGATCTGTCTAAGTGATCTTATCTTGATAGGCCTTGACAAAGGCTTCCCCAGTTAGTCCAAAGGCTTGAAGATTAGCTAAGATCTTCTGTTCTCTTTCATTCTCCACTTTTTTTAGTTGTTAAAGTTCTTTATCAGTGGGTAATTGCCTCTTGAGTGAAAAGGAATGTCTTTTAGTGAAAGATTGGGGCTTATCAGTTGCACTGGCAACTTGATTTATTGGAGAGGGGATTTTTGTGGGATGAGGAGAAGCAGAGACATCCTCATCATCATCTATCACTAATTTCCAATATTTGGTTTTTATTGGGAAGATGGGCATGTTATCATTAGAGTCAAAGTTTGACTCTCTGTTTAAGGCTGGGGCCTTTGAGATTTGGCTGAGCCTGGTTTAGGTTTCTTGTTCATACTCTTCTTTCTTCTTGAGGAAGAATGTCTTATTTCAGTTTAGGGTTTGGGAGGAATCTTTGAAAGATTTAGGAGAGTTTGAGATGCAGATTGAGGTGAGAGAGTGGGAGATGAGTCTCTTACTGGTGTGGGTACCCTTGTTTGTACAGGGGATATTGGGTTAGAAATGATTTGAATAAGGGAAGGAGAAGTGGTTGTTTGTACAGGATCAGGGGTTGTTTGTACAGTGGTTGTTTGGGGTTTAGTAGTTACTTGTACAGGGTCAGGGGTTGTTTGTACAGTGTTTGTTTGAATGACATTGATAGGCATGGTAGGAACAAGTTTAGTGTCTTTGGGTTTGGGTTTTCTGGTTGTACCAGAAATGCTGGTTTCCATTTGATCGAGAGACGTCTTCCTTCTCTTTTTGTGCCAGCTTAGCCTTGGCAGTTTCAGTTTGAAACTGTTGATCCAAAGCAACCTTGAGAAGAGCCTCTTGGTTCTTTAGCTTCACATGTTTCATCTGCTGCCGTTCAGCTTCATCAGCAGCCCTTTTGGCTTTCTGAGCAGCATACATGAGTTTCTCATTCTCCCTCTTTTTGGCTTTATTAGCCTGTTCGTTGAACCAAGGGGAGGAAGTGCTATTCTTGTTAGAGAATTGAGATAGAGAGTGTGATTAGCCATCTCATGCCTGAGTGACTTAATCCTGGAATCTACTAAAACTTTCATTAGATCCATCTCTACCTTTTGGGAGTGAAGAAGGTTTTGGGTGAAGGTTTAAAAAAGGATGTTGAAATGGGTGGTAAGCAATGGGTTTAACACTGCTTGAAAAACTGTGGGATCAAGGGTGGGAATGTTTGAGGTGGTTAAAGTGTTTGGGGAATCTTTAGATGAAGATGCCTGCATTGGGTTGGACTGGGTTTGCAGGGTTTTTTTCATTCAACACCTTTATGACCAACTCTGTTAGTGTTGGCACATTGCTATGAAGACTCTAGATATTAGCCGTCAATTCCTTTATTTTCTGGTTTGATTCGTCAATCCCTTTAAGGATATCCTCCAAACCCTGACAGTAGTGTCAGTTTCAACATGACCTGAGTCCATCTCAGCAGTGCCATGTAACGCTTGGACTATCACATGTGGAGTCTTATTGCCTCATCCATCCATGTGATGGCCACGTGGACTATCACATGTGATGGATGCTCTAACTATATGGTCTGAGTGTCTAGATGGACTAGGCACCCTAACCTCATCCTCATCTCCAATGGTTGGAGATTGTACATTTTGGGCAATGGTTTGAAGGAGCTGCTCCTTAGTGTTTTGAGGAAGAGGAAAACCACCAAACCCAAAACCTGTATCAATCTCATGGAGAACTTGGGTTATTGAATCATGGATGGTCTGGATTTCACAAGCAGATGTGTCCGTGGGAGAGTGGACTATTGGCAGAGTAACAAGTGATACTTTAGCAGTTGGTGTGGGTTCTCTTTAGAATACAACATCATCATGTTTAGAGGATTGATGAGGAGTTGGCTCTGGTTGAGATTCTGGATTCACGTGAGAGGATGTTTCAGGTGAATCCTGTTGTCCAGTGGGGACAATGAATTGTTTAGGGATATCAACTTCCTGAATATTCTTTTTGGGATTTTGAGAAATGGGTTTGGAGGGGGATTTGGATGTTTGTTTTCTTTTGGTATGTACCTTTACAGGTGTGGAAGTAGAAGTGGAGGTGGATTGGGTTTACCCTAGATGGTTGTGTCCTCAGTCTCATCCAATGTCCTTGCATCAGTTTTTAGCCGGGCAAAGGTCTGTTTATCAATTGCCTTAGTGTGTGAAAGGGGGGAAATATGGCGCACAATGTTTATTTGATGTAATAGACAAGCCATCAAAACCCTAAGAAAGATTAAAAATTTAGGGGCCCTTTGGTGATGTACTAAATGATCAAAGATGATCTCGAATAAAGTTACCTTTTAGTTGGTGAGAGGTGCATACATGACATATTGCATGTCATATGACATTTCTCCCTAACTAGTTGTCTTCTGAGACAAGCATTGCAAGATTGTGTGGTATAGGAACTTGTACTTGGGTTGAAAGAATGCTTTGTACAAAGTTCCATTCTTTAGATCTCCTTGGTAGTCACACTCAATAAATTCTGTGTGAAGGAGGTCTACATTGAAGGTGGGTCGAGAATTTGAATCTAGAAGACTCAGAGTTAATGAAATCAGTGAATGGGTTATGGTGACCTGTTGTTTAGCAACCATAGATGTGATGCTTTCAACATCATCATCTTTGGTCACTATGGACAGTAGTTTGATAGGAATGAAGCTTGGTTAGATGCCGTCACTCTTAATCATCTTAAGCTTGAAGCTCAGATGACGTGATTAGAGTAAATGCATCAAGCCAGATGACATTCCTCATAAACATCTATCCTCATGCTTGAAATCATCATTCTTGATCAAGGATTACGTTAAACACTGTGATCAAGAAGAGCTAATGAACTTTCAGAGAAATTAAGGTAAGTACGGAAGACGATGACGACGGAATTGTGAACGACGGATATATATAGGAGAAAAAGACCGAGTGTCAGTGAGTGTTAAGTGATAAAAATATGACAACCACGGAGAATAATAACCACTCAAGGTTATTTGTGTAATCATAAGCACAGATGAGTATAACCACTGATGATTATACCCATTGATGTAAATGTAATCACGGATGATTACATCCACGGATAGGAATGTAACAACGAATAGATGTCAACCACAAATAGATATAAGTAGTGAATATAACAAATGATGTATTCATAGTTGTCTATCCGCAGTTAGATATAAACACAGAAAGATGAACAATAGTAGTTCATTCAGTGGTTATTTCTTTTTGGTCCGTTATTAGGTAAATCAGTGGATTGACCTTTAATTTAGTAATAAAAAGTAACATTAAAGATGATAAAAAAAATTAAAGGAAAATTTTAAAATTTAAACAAGTTATTTTGATTAAGAGGTTTCAGTTTAACTCATGTTCATCATTCCTAATATAGTAAGAAATTTGGCAAAAGTGGCTGAGTCTAAAGGTTTTGTGAAAATATCTGCAATTTGATCATTTTTTGTGGCATGTTTTGGAACAACTAGTTCCTTTTCATGACAGTATCTTATAAAATAGTGTCTTATTTCTATGTGTTTGGTTTTAGAGTGATAGATAAGATTTTTAGCTGCTTCACTGTATATCAAAAGTGGAGTTTTTGTTGGAAAATAAGGAGTGATGAGCAAAACCACTGAAGCCAGACAATTGAATAAACCGCGGAATGACAAGCCGCGAATGCTACTCTTCCGATTGAAGAACTGCTTCAGCATCGGAAGATCAACAGCGGAAGATTCGCCAAAAAGAACTACCGTTGAACTTATCTACCTCAGAAGACACAAGCTGATCATGACATCTTCGGAAGACAACCATTGTATCGGAAGAAGTCAAATGACTCGGAAGACAATCTCTTCTTCCAAAATAACTGATTATTTAATCAGCTTCCGATGATCATCTTCCGAAATAATAACCACTGAACCCCAGTACAACTACTTCAACCTCGGAAGACATGAAGACTCCTGAAGACTCTTGTTTCTGTTGTTGTTGACTTTCTATTTGTACTAGTCTGTTGTTTTAGTGTCCGTAACAATGTCAACTATTTGTCTCATTATTTCTTGTCTTGTATCTCAGAATGTTTGTGTATTTAAGTCCCAACATTCTCTGAATAATTTGAATTACTTCCCCAAAATTCCTTGTGCTTTCTATCTGTTCTCTTCTCTTTCTAAGCAAGAAAACTAAACAACGAAAATAACCTTGTGCAAAACTTTAGAGGGAGCTAAAACCAAAGCTTTGACTAAGTGTCTAAAGCCTTGTTCCTGGTGAAACAGCTACTCCTTGAGGTTTTTGTAGCTCAACAGTTTTTATTTCAATTATTCCATAGTCCAATAGCTGATATTGAAGCCATAGGACTTTGTGCGGTGCAATGAGCTGCAACAATATACTCAGCTTCAACAGTTGAGTTTGAGACAAAATTTTGTTTCTTGCTTTTCCAAGATATCAAAAAATTTGCAAAGAATTGGTATCCTCCTGAAGTAGATTTTCTTGTGAGAGAGCATCCTGCATAATCACTATTTGAAAAAGCTACAAGTTTACAAGGTTGATTAGTAGGATACCAGATACCAAGTGTAGAAGTACCTGTTAGGTATCTGAATATCCTATTCACAAAAAATAAATGAGATTGTTTTGGTGAAGATTGGTATCTTTCACAAACACATGTTGCATACATGATGTTAGGTCTTAATGCATTTAAATACATAAGTGATCCAATCATGCATCTGTAGAGAGTTTGATTTGTAGGTTCACCATTTTCATGTGGTGTTATACTAGGGGCTATATCCATAGGGGTAGAGATTATTTTGTTGTCAGTCATTTCAAATTTATTCAAAAGATCTTTTATGTATTTTGACTGATGAATAAAAATACCATTTGGTGTTTGTTGAATTTGAAGGCCTAAAAATGTTTTCAACTAGCTTACTGTACTGATTTCAAATTTTGATGACATGAGATTTGAAAATTGTTCATATAAAGAAGGATTTGTTGATCCAAATATAATGTCATCAACATATATTTGGACCAATCCATATAGTGCCTTGTCCACTCTATACACCAAATCAGGATGATGAACATCATTAATGTTGGGAATTCTAGGTTACTTTTATTTTAAACAGTTTCAATTAATCTTATTAATTGACAAAATTCAGTTTTCATAAAACCGGATTAACAGACAGATCCGATCTGAAACCGCGGAAGCTTTTAAATTTTATAACCATTCGATTCCTAATCGAATCAATTCCCAAATCAGGATCCAGTTACAAACCGTTCAAACAACAATTAAATCAAACAACACAACCATAGGGTGTTTTAGAAATCGACCTTTTACGAAGCGGTTCCAAATCCACACGATGGATGAAGCAACGGTCTCGCTAGTTGACTCTATACGATCACCCAAATCCGGATCCCGTCCCACGAATCACCGGAATGGACCAAAAATGATTTTGGCTCGACTCGACTCTCGGTTCAGCCCGCGGCTCGGCTTGGGGAGGCTCATGATCGGCTCAAGGGTGGCTGGCCCCTTGCGGCCCTTTGGCAGCCCGATGTGGCCCTTGGTGCAGCCTGGTCGCGACCCTAGTGCGGCCTGGACACGGATCGTGTGTGGCCCTGGCTGCGGCCTAGTGCTGGCTCGGTGGTGGTATGTGGCAGCCTCACACCCACAATGGTGGTGATGGTTGACGGCTCCAAGGAAGAGGGAGAATGAGAGTGGGTGAAAGTGTTGTGTGTAAAATGTGGTAATTTGATCTACATTTAATAGTCAAATTAGATCCACATTTTTAGTATCTAGGAATTACCAATTCAAAATTGGAATTCCCACCTTTATTTTACATTTTAAATTTAAATTAAACTCTTTTAATTTAGTTAAACTCTTTTAGTAATTAAACCATGTAATTACTACTCTCCAATATTACTAACTAACAATTAGTTAGTAACATTTAATTAAATGTCTAAAGTTTAACTAATTCTCAATTTGTTAATTAACATTTAATTAACAATCGATCATAATAAAGTTCAAAACTTTATTTGTTTAACGAATTAATTATCTATATAATTAATTCCCACCAATTATTATTTTATAAATAATAAAAGCCAATTCGATAAAACCGACAATTCGTGATCGTATATTATGTTTAACAATTAATCATAAAGTCGTTGCCTTCCAAAGTGTAACTCTTTGGATCATACCTTTCATAGCAACGTTGAACTTATCGTTAATCGGACATCCAATATCCAACAGCTCCGACTTGGACGATTCATCGACTAAGTGATTCAATGTAGACAGTGTTGGACGCCTAGCTGAATCACGCTGCCCTTAGTAAGGTATGACTTCTTAAGTCGACTAAAACTCCATATTTTAAGTAACTCTTTACTTTAACTAACAATTATAGTCTCAGATAACCTTTATATGTATATCCTTCCTATTTAGATATTCCTTGAACATGAGACATGGATCTCCTTTCAATCTCATATATTGTTCAAGTATTCTCATTCTCGTTCTCAATTTTAAATGATTCAACAAACTACTTTTAGTTTGAGCGTGGCCATGCGTTTACATCAGTTTAAATCAACGAGGGTGCCATACTATCTTCTCTTATCTATATAAGAATATAGAATTCCTTTGGCAGCATATAACTCCCACTTAATCTTAAAACCATTCCCAATTGTTACCCTTATTACCGCCTATTTTTCAAGACAGCGTTAGGTAAGATCAAAGAGTGACCTTTAATTAATGTTAGTTCAATATACTCCTTAGGTCTTAGGATATTTGTGTATATCGAATATACTTTAATATCAAAACATCTTATGACAACGATCCATGAAGAATGTTTTGAAGCGAGTTACGTCCGACATCATTCTCCAATGAATGCCTAAGAATCTTGGTCCTCAACACTTGAGCTTTTATCAATATAAACTAACCAAGCATTCAAGTAGTCTTAGTTCAGATTCATTCCCATAAATCTGATCGACTACGGACATTTAGAATACTATATTCAAGGATACTAAAATGTACAAAATTTCGAATTTAGAAACATAATTCATTTTGCCTTTAACCAATAAATCAAAATGAACATTCAATGTTTCCTATTTCGATTGTAGAGCACCCAATACTAAAGTTAAATCAGATTCCCCATCTAGCATATCTAATATCTATTTATTAGCCTTATCCTCATATTCAGCTCTATAAATAGATTTAGTGATCTGAATTGCTAGATCCTGATTTTTGAATTTTATTTATTATTATGTCTTTCTTTCAGTTCTTTCTCATAATGCTTCTACTATAATATGACTACAATTTGATAGTCTCAGCTATGCTACATTGCTGTCATATGATTTCTCAATCCATTCCTAGTCATTAAGAATCTTATTGAGATTAGTAATGAACTCTTTCATTCTAAGCATTCTGATGCGTTTATTTGTGTTCTTGCTTTACTATAGAAAATTTGCATATGGCTCTTCATCTTATGCAAAATTTATCTAAGATTTATTTTCAACCTCTATTGAAAATCTCATTGGATAATTTATATATTAACAATTAATATATATTCAATTTTATCAAATAAAATTGTTACTTATTTCGTATAACATCATTGTTAAAGTTTATGTATTTATTATGGAAACTCCTTTCTATAATTAGTATGCCATCTACATACTTACATGATGTTATCATTAGAACTTATTATGCTTCCACTAGCCTTGACATATATCCTTTAGTTTCTTACCATGACAAAGATTCCCACTTGAGATGCTTTTATCAATCATGGATTTATCGCAACAAGTTTGCCATATTAGGATTTCAAAACTTTCTAATTACTTATAAGAATACTCAGTTAAGGTGTTTCTTATGGAATTCAGTTTTGATATTTAACTACTTATCTGCCAAACAATTCTTGCTTACAGAATGTGTAGTATCCTTATACATCCATGTTGATCTTGTCATTAAAATTCTCTAATTTCAACTACACAACATCTAAATGTTGTTAAACAAGTCTCTTACCTTGTTTTATTGCATCTTTAGTGTTTATGGTTCCAAACTATATATTATATTTATCAATCAACAGTTACACTTCTGCAAGTTTTGGGTTCACTGTGATCCCATGAGCTTCCGCAGATGCCATGTGTAACAACTGGTTCTTAAACTCTTTTAAGATCCATTCAAACACTTTGTGTTGATTGAAACATATATATTATATCGTTGTAGAATTGAACTCTTTCAATCTGCATTATCTAATTTTCAACAATACAGTTCCTTGCCTTAGGAAGCAATTGATGAAAATTCTATCTATTCCATTTTGGGGATTTCTGATAAGTATCTTTATCATTAATGAGGATCCAATTTTAAATAAATTGTTAACAACTCTTTGTTAAATCCTCAAACCCTAAATAAGAATTTATACAGGTTTATTTTATAATTCTTTATATTTACCTGTAATTTACGCTAGTGTAGTAATTCTTATGATAAGTTCATTGGGATATTCATTCATTGGATCATATTGAATAGAAAACACAACATGTATTGGTATTTATTAAATTACCTACATTATTGTGTACTTGTTTGTGAAACAATTTCACAATTCATGCATTAATTTGGTAACCTTTAGTTATATCTCATATATAACTATTGTTGCTTTTAGATCTTCATTTTATAGAAATCTTCTTTGAACTATTTCAAAGATTTCATTAGGTTCACAACCTTATGAAGCATTCATATTTAATATTTAGACATTTTATGCAAAAGAATTGCATACAAAAGATCATAATCTTTTAACCTTCCTTAAGCATGTTATGTAATCATCAAACTCTTGTAACAATGAATTACGTTTTCAATTGTTTAGAGATTCAATAATGAATATTGCCTTTCTTATTGATTCTATCATATAGGATCCATTTTGCATGATCAATAATCATTATTAATTATGCTTATCTAAACAATTTATCAAGCATAAATATAACTTATCAATCAATGCATAAATAATACCAGAAGCACTATTCTTAGTCAAACTAAGAAAAGCAAAAGTATTCATAATTGTTTCAAACAATTTAAACAATCAATGAAAAATGAAAGAATAAATGAACATTTCTTCTATTTGTCTTGTCTTCCATCCCATGGAATTCAAGACTCAAGCTCCCAGCTTATTAACCACCTTGAATACATGCAAATAATTGAAATAATTGTGACACTCACATTATTATCAAAGATTTGCCAATTAAAGAAATATGTTGAATGAACAAGGCATACCAGAAGATCCCGGCAAATCTGAACGCCGAGCAACAATGCCCTGGACCTCATCAACCTCGGTCACTGGTCTCTTCCTCCCACTGCTCACCTCTATCCTCATCTTGGTTTCCTCAACCAAGAGCATCCCCTTGATTTCTTCAATTGTCCCTCCAAAGATATTTTTACAAAAGATTCATATTCCTCTGGTAGGGAAATAAGGATGAAGTATATAGCAATCTCAAGGTTCATAGGATAGCCTAGTTTGCCAAGCCTATCAAAATAGCCTTGCAACCTATCAACGTGAGCTCCTACATCTCCACCCTGTCTCAAACCCTTTTGGACCTCTTTAAGAATTTCAAATCGGCAAAACCTGTTTGGCAGGAAACTCTTTCTGATCTCCTCTATCATCTCATTACTAGAGAGATACATAAGCTGATCCACATATTCAGGAGATATCGAAGTCAATATGAGATATTTTATCTCACATTCGTGTCCAATATGTTTCATCCTCTAAGATGTGGTGCAGCTTATTGGTGGCTCAGGAGTAATAGGGTTATCCAAAGCATACAGTTTTCCGTCTATTCTTAGGACTTCTCTAAGGTGATGCATCCAAGTTGAAAAATTACTCTCATCGAATTGATTTCGAAAAAGACTTATCCTATGAGGTTTAGTAGCATCAATGAAAGACATCTATAAAATTCAAAAGAAAGGTTTAGTATTTCATGCTTTATATAATCCCATATTAATTATGACTCATTAACAAAATTAATTTAGAATTGTGAGATCCTGTTTATTTAATGAACAGTGAATTGGCTAAGCTCTCTATTTACTGTTCACAATAATACAGGAGGGTTACTTTAATCAATTATGACAATCATAATCCTCAAGTTTTGGGGTTTGTTAGAACACTAATTTCTAACTTTGTACATTTACCCCAACTATTCCAACTTGACTCTTCAAGTATACGCCTTACGATTTTTGACTGAATGGCCGGCCTAAGTGTATTAGGAATCACGATCATTCCTTTTTCAATAAAACGTAGACCTAGTGCTGGGTAAGCACTAACACGAGATTTTATATCAAATTGATAAAGTGTCTCAAATCTAAGGTGACACTTAAATGAAAATGCTTATCCTTTTCTAGTATATAAACCTATAGCAGGGTAAGCACTAACTCTAGGTTTACATAATTAGAAAATAAACATGTTGACCAATGAGTCATTTAATTAATTGCTTTTATGTTTCAAAAACATTATGGACAACTAATTTTAAATGAGGATAGTTGTGCATTTTATAAAATCACTATTTTATTTATTCGTTATGTAATTGAAATCCTATTTCAATTTGACCTAATTTGTTTTAATACCTTATTAAAACTAAATTGATCACTTTCGCGAATTTGTAAATCTAATCAATCATATTGATTTTATTGTTTTAGTTTAAAACTATTGAACAATTTGAATCATGACACAAAATCGTGCATCTCATTTTAACAAAATCACATTTTGTTCTTGATTTGCGATAGTTTGAAACCCCTTTCAACTCTCAACTCGATTAGTTTTAAATACCTTATTTAAACTAAGTCGGTAATTATCGCGAATCATTTTAAACTAACAAGTTCTAAATTTATAAAATAAACATTTTATTTTATAAACCGTTCCATTAAAATAAAACACTTTTATTTTAAAACCCTTTTAAAGGTGCTACAAAACTCCTTTTGTATTACTTTATTGTTTTTCAATGATTGTGAAAAATATTTGTTTTTACTAGTTTTATATTTCCTAAATATTAAAAACCATAAACAGCAAAACGTAATTATGAGACGAGCCAAAGTCTCATTTGTTCGGTTTAGTTCGAGTTATCAAACATAAACTGAACAATTCTAGAGTTTACAATTCAATGCCTTGAATCTTGTCTCCCACTTGATCCAAGATCTCCATCTTTAAGCTCCTCAATTGTCTTTATCTTTCGTCTTGTATCCATCGCTTGATTACATTTGTAAAGTACAAATTACATTACAAGAATTAAAACATGATCTATTACATCGGGTCCAAATACCCATAAAAATACAAGATTTCAAAAACAACCAATCAAACAAAACAAAAGATACAATCACATGGGTCGGATCCTAGGGCTCGAATCATAATCACAATCACAATAATCACATTCAAAGATTCGATCTTTTTGTCAAACAAAAGTTTTGACAAAACAACAAACAAAGATCGATTATTAATTGCATTTAAACGTTTGTAAAAGCCGCTTTGATGCCACTGTTGGAAATTCTAGGTTACTTTTAATTTAAACAGTTTCAATTAATCGTATTAATTGACAAAATTCAGTTTTCATAAAACCGGATTAACAGACAGATCAGATCTGACATAGCGGAAGCTTTTAAATTTTATAACCATTCGATTCCTAATCGAATCAATTCCCAAATCAGGATCCAGTTACAAACCGTTCAAACAACAATTAAATCAAAAAACACAACCATAGGGTGTTTTAGAAATCGACCTTTTACGAAGCGGTTCCAAATCCACACGATGGATGAAGCAACGGTCTAGCTAGTTGACTCTATACGATCACCCAAATCGGATCCCGTCCCACGAATAACCGGAATGGACTAAAACTGATTTTGGCTCGACTCGACTCTCGGTTGAGCCCGCGGCTCGGCTTGGGGCGGCTCATGATCGGCTCAAGGGTGGCTGGCCCCTTGCGGCCCTTTGGTAGCCTGATGTGGCCCTTGGTGCAGCCTGGTCGCGACCCTAGTGCGGCCTGGTCACAGCTCGAGTGTGGCCCTGGCTGCGGCCTAGTGCTGGCTTGGTGGTGGTATGCGGCAGCCTCACACCCACAATGGTGGTGATGGTTGATGGCTCCAAGGAATAGGGAGAATGAGAGTGGGTGAAAGAGTTGTGTGTAAAATATGGTAATTTGATCTACATTTAATTGTCAAATTAGATCCACATTTTTAGGATATAGGAATTACCAATTCAAAATTGGATTGGAATTCCCACCTTTATTTTACATTTTAAATTTAAATTAAACTCTTTTAATTAGTTAAACTCTTTTAGTAATTAAACCATTTAATTACTACTCTCTCCTATATTACTAACTAACAATTAGTTAGTAGCATTTAATTAAATGTCTAAAGTTTAACTAATTCTCAATTTGTTAATTAACATTTAATTAACAATCCCTTATAATAAAGTTCAAAACTTTATTTGTTTAACGAATTAATTATCTATATAATTAATTCCCACCGATTATTATTTCATAAATAATAAAAGCCAATTCGATAAAACCGACAATTCGTGATCGTATATTATGTTTAACAATTAAACATAAAGTCGTTGCCTTCCGAAGTGTAGACACAGACTTCCTCTTTTATTGTACCATAAAGGAAGTTACTTTTGATATCCATTTGAAAGACTTCTATTTTGTGAGAAATTGCAAAGGCAAGAAAGAGTCTGATAGCTTCTAATCTAGCTAGAAGAGTAAAGGTTTCATCATAGTCTATGCCTTCCTCTTGGCAGTAACCTTGAACTACCAATATGGCTTTGTTTTTTACTACAATGCCTATGTCATCTTAATTATTTCTAAACACCCATCTAATATCTATAGGGTATTTGTCCTTAGGCAAAGAACATAGTGTCCAAACATATAGTCTTTTAAACTGAAGTAGTTCTTCTTGCATAGCTTCAACCCAATTACTATCCTTTATAGCATCTTGGTATTTAGATGGCTCTATTTGAGACAAGAATACTGCATGAAGACAAAATTTTTCAATTTGGCTTCTGGTTTAAACACCTTTGTTCAAATCACCTAAGATTTGTACAAGAGGGTGATTTTTGTCATAGGGAATGATCTCTAGACAATTATTTGTGGAAGCAGCATCAGATGATGATGAATTCTCAATTGGAGAAAGAGGTTCAACAGGTGGAGGAGTAGATTCTTGCATAGGAGGAATTGTTGATTTATGTTCAACAATTGGAGTTGAAGAGGTTGAGGCTTGTTCAGTTGAATTGGAAAGTTTATCAAATGTGGAGTTACATGAAATGGTGAAGGAGAACCTGAGAAATCTTCTATTGATGACAATTATCCTGAGGTTTGGCAAGATTTAGAAGAGGTGGGTAAGGCTGAGACGGAAGGAATGTAGGTAAGATTATCACGATCAATCATATCTTTAGGAGTGGCAGGAAAAGAAGGGGATGAGTACTCATTGAATTTTGCATCAATGGTCTCTTCTACAATCCTTATTCTATGTTTAAAGCCCTATAAGCTTTTGAGGTTTGAGAATATCCCACAAAGTATCCTGAGTCCACTTTTGCAGCAAACTTGGACAAGGAATCCTTTGTGTTAAGTATGAATCAGGGATACATCTAGACACTCTGAAAAATACTATTAGAGGCTTTATTTTATGAAGAACTTAATAAGTATTATTGTTATGTCAATGTCTTTTCACAATATGAACTCTGTTCAAGACATAACAGGTATTGTTTACTACTTCATCCCAGAAAGACAAGGGTAGTCTAGCGTCAGCTAGCATTGTTCTAACCACTTCAATAAGTGTCCTAATTTTCATTTCAACTACTCCATTTTGAATTATGTCCCATTGTCACTTCTTATTGCTTTGGCTAGAAGATCAAATTTCTTTCAATCTGAGTGATGAGGGCCTTTATTTTGTCAGAAGTCTCATCCTGAATAGAAAGAATGTCCACCAAAATCTAGAGTAATCATCTACAACGACTAAGCAATACTTCTTTCTAGCCAAGCTAGCAACCTTCACTGGACCAAACAGGTCCATGTGAAGCATATGAAGACATGTCGTAGTTTTTGATTCCTCAATAGATTTATGTGATGATTTATTTGCTTTCCTTTTATGCAAGAATCACATTAACCTTTAAAGTGAATTTCTTTGAAAGGTAATCCTCTTACAAGTGTCAAAATGGAAAGCTTATGGAGGGATTGATGATTTAAATGGCTGAATCTTATGTGCCATAAGGCATTTTCAGAAGATGAAGCCTTTGCAATGAAGCAGGTGGGAGTTGAGGACTGAGAATCAGTTGGCATGTTGACAACATAGACATGTCCACTAATCTTAGCAGTTAAGAGAGTGTGTTGGTCAATTAAGACCTTTATTTTGGAATTTATTTCAGGAGAAAGGATTTTGTAGCTGTCTCTAGGAAAAAATGAGCAGTAATTTTTGTTAGCCAATTGAGATACACTCAACAGATTAAACTTGAGTTTCTCAACCAATCTCACATCATTAAAGTGGAATTTTCCACTTAAGACAGACCCAAACCCAACTAACCAACCCTTTGCATCATTCCCAAAGGAAACAGATCCTCCATTTTTTGGAGTGAAGTTAATTAGGATGGACCTGCATCCTATCATATGCCTAGAGCCTTCACTGTCTACGGTACCATAGATTATTCAATTAAGAAGAAGCTCTCTGCATATAAGGACTAAATGCAATGAGTTAGATATGCGACTATTATTTAGTTAGGATGAGGATGATAATTGAGGGTTAGTTTATTTCTTCACATTATTCATCAGTTGTTGCATCATCATAATCAACTGTTGTTGATTTTGACTTAAGACATCAATTTGTGAGTTCACAGATGGTGAGTTTGTGGCAACTGATGGATGATGTGATCGGGTAACTGTTGGAGAGTGAAAGGGTGAGGATCCAACAGTTAATGGCCTGGGAATTGGAGCCAAAGGTGGAGGTGTGTGGAATGAGGGATGTGGCATGGGGCTGTTAACCGTTGCCTTATTGATCTTTTTGGTCTTTTTCACCTTGTTAGAAGGTGTTTTTGAGGTAGAGGCTTTTTCAGCCCTTATTTTATTTAAGAGTTTCTCAAGAGGAGCCTTTGGCCAACACTCCTCTGTATTATGATTGTACTTGAAACATTTAGTACAAGTTGGTGAGAGGGAAGGGTAATTTGTAATGAAAGGTTTATTAGCTTTCATAATTGGGTAAAGAGGTTGAGCGTAGGAGGGAGGAAACTTGATGTCAATCATAGGATGCTTCTCTTTGAGCATGTCATCCTTAGACTAATCAGAGGTTTTCTTTGTTTTTGTATCTTCAAAAATAGAAGAGGTGTTCATTGATGGAACAGTCTCCATTTGATTTGAAGAGTCTTTTATTTGAATTTCTTCTAAGGAGTTTTTCTTAGATACTTCTAAATTTGTATAAGTGGGATATACAAACTTTTGAAGTAAACTAGATGAATGCACCTTAGATGGTAAGTTCATTAATTCAGGGATAATATCAGGAAGAAATGTGGGTGAAAAGGGTTTTGATTCAGTTTCTTCCTTCTTATTATCAATTGGAGTATAATCAGTGGGAGGAGAAGTGTGATTATACCCAATTCCAAACTTTGCCTTGTTGTGAACTTGCTTCTTTAGAAGCAACTAAAATCCTTTGCAGGATTCCACCCACTTTTCATAGATAACTTTAGTTTTAAAGAGCTCATATTTGCATGATGTATATTTCTCTTGTAGTAAGTGAAATTGAGCTTGCGAATCTGATTTCTCAGACTTCAAAGATGAAATCTGGTTATTTTTGTCTTTTATTAATTTTTCGACCTCTGAGTTTTTATTTGTTAGAAGCTGCTCAAGTTCTAAGTTCTACTCTTTCAATAATACATTTGCCTTCTTTATGTTGGCAAATGCTTCAATGCAAGCTTCATATCATAGCTTCTCAACAGGGATACATGAGCAGCGTGTGATGGGGTTTCAACAGCAGATGGAATAGGAGAGTTAGATGGTTCATCAATGGCCATGAGAGCATAGTTTATGGGCTCATGGACTATGAGAGCAGAGCCTACCTTTTCAGGAAAACTACTCCAATCCACATATACTTGTGAGAATAAAGTAGGCTGTCTTGGTAGCGAGTTTTGGAGAGCTGTGCGTGGAGTTTTTGCTTGAGATGGAGAAGGGGCCACAACTTAAAAGGTGGGGTCGGAAGTCATGAGTTGGTACAAGATGCCTTTTGCAGATTGTACATATTGTACTATTACTTGAGAAGGAGTGTGGACAATATGGGAAATACCTTGATTAGGGTTGTGCCTATGAAAGTGAGACGAAGAATAAGAAGAAGAGTTTGAAGAATGTGAGGAGGGATAAGTTACATAAGAAGATGTGTGACTATTAGGAGCCATTTTGCATTCCCAAGCAAAGGGGCCAAAACCATGACATCTATAGCACTAGAATTTTGCTTTATTTAGACCAACCTTGGTCTTACCATGGATACCTCGGAATTTTCTCCCATTTTTTTATAGAACTTGTTAGTTCTAATGCTAAGAAGGACAAGCGGGTTAAGAATGTCCATTTTCTCCATATCATCACTAGGGATGTGGTAGAGGTCATCCATGATCAAACATAGGTTATCAGGGGCAAGAGAAAGATTATCACTAGAAGGCATTAAAGCAGAGATTCCTATGGTGATATCAATGTACTCATCATAACTCTGATCGGATGTCTCAGAGCTATGAGAGTGGCTGAGAAGAGCAGTGTTCTCTTGAAAATACTCATCTGTTGATTTACCAGACTTGATAAGTTTTCTTTTCTGGTCAATCTCTCGATTAAATGTGCTCAAATTACCATGGAGTTGGGTAAGTGAGAGATTGCCAAAGTTTGGAGATGATCATGACAATGGAATAAGTTTCCCATTTGTTAGGTAGAGATCTCAAGAAACGGTTAAGGACAAAAATGGTAAGATATTCCTGTCCAGTAAGTTTAAGTTAACTTAAAAGAGATGTGAACCTTTAGAGCTATTGAGTCAGTGACTCATCGAAGGTTTCAAACTATTGTGCTACTATCTCCCTGGTAGTGGCAACAACCTCAGTTGTTCCAACAAATTGCTCTTTTAGAGAATCCCATAAATCCTCAACGGATTTATGGTGCAGGAGACCTGAATATATCTGATTTGGTAGGGCCATGGCCAGCTGAGCATGAGCTTTGGCATCAAGCTCAAGTTTCTGGTAGTCTTCCTCAGTGTAGTTCCGAGGGTCTTTAGGCACTAGATTGCCTGTTTAAGTGTCAAGGACCATTGGAATGTGAGGTGCTATCATTACTGACCTCCTACATCCAATATGGTTGTTGTATAGGAAATGGATCATCCTCCTTTGCCAAATGTTATACTGATGACGAACCAGTATAGGAGGCTTGGTGGCTGATCCAGTGTTATGTGGGTCTAAGTTAAACTTTTTTTTCCATTGTTAAATAGTAAACAACTATAGAAAATCACTGAAGATGATATCTCAAGATAATTCAACAAAATGATTCTGAATAATGAGTTGTATTCAAAACCAAACACTCTTAGCATGTGACAAAAACTTAAACAAACAAAGAAATGAACAAGGTTTTAAAGAAAGGGTCTGCACAATTGAATATCAAAATGAGCTTTGATTTTCAGACTAGATGATGAAATCACAATCTGAAGAACACGGCTCTGATACCAATTGTTGGATCATGAACTCTTGTTTTAGTATTCAATTGTTAGACTCGTTTGCTTAGAACAAGGCTAGAACTCCCTCTCAAGTCAAGAATCTGGTGTCTTGCTTGTTCTTTAAGTGTTGTATTTATATTGAAAACATAAACAATATTACAAGTAATAGTGGGAGAACAATTCCATATATTTCAGGGAATGTTTGGATATAAATACCCAAACATTAATACATAGCGCATAAAAAGGAATAAGACAAATAACTGACATTACAGACTCTAATATAAAACAAACGTGCATAACCACGGATCAAAGTCAACAACAACTGAAATAGGGAAAACCTAAGACTAAAGCCTTTAGTGGTTCTTCAGTCTTTAGTCTTCAGTGGTTGTCATCTGTGGCTTGCTTTAGAGTTCTTTCTACTTTTGCTTCTCCGCGGTTATTATTGAAAGGAAGTGCTTTCGAAGTTGTATTCAAAAAAGGCTTCTTAAATTAGTTCTTCCGATGTTATTCAGAAGAAGGTCTTCCGATGTTTATTCAGTAGAAGGTCTTCTGATGTTGTTCAGAATAAGGTCTTTTGATGTTATTCAGAAGAAGGGCTTCTGATGTTGTTTAATAAGGGCTGTGGTTAAGTCTTGGAGAGAGATGGTTATGACTTATCATTCCAAATTTTTCAACATGATACATGCTTGGTGGACTAGAGTAATGGCCCTAGCTACTTTTTTGCATTTACTTTTGTTACACCATGAAAAATCAAATTCTGGAATATCTTGTATAAATGTAAGATAGGTTTATTACAATGATTCTTGAGGAACATTTGCATTTTTAAATGATTGTACATGAACAACGGTAATTTAACTTTGTAATTATGTATCAATGATAGTTTAATTTTTCTCATTATACATTCATGTGCTATAAATATAAATTGATCACTCCAATGCATGGCGCCTCGGGACTATTCTGCCCAACAGGAAAGTCGATCCACCCTGCTAGCCTAAGGTGTGGCATATTCTGAACAACTTTCATTTAGAACACATTTCATGTTTTTTCTAGCAAGGGGGACAAAACAGTCAAACAAGTGTAAGTCCATAGAGGTTACATTTTAATAGATTCAATTCAGTAGGTATGTATATGTTTTTAGAACAGAAAAACTTTGAGTTAAGTTATTACACTTACCAGTCTACTATTTTAAGATATTATGAACAACTTTTGTTTAGAAAAAGTTTATATGTGTCTGCTCTTAATAGGCCAAAACAACCACACAAGTCAGATGGTGCAAATCAGCACACTAATCTTGCAAAAGCTATTTGAGGCATCATTTGGTTGTGTTAGAAAGTGTATACATAGTGCTTGGAAAGATAATAAAATCAAATTACACATGAAACTTTAGTTTTCCAGTTTTCAATTTTTATGACCATTTTTTGACTTGATGAAGTGTGACTATTTTTTGCCTGAATTTCATAAATGTATATTTGTGTCTATATTAAAGTATAAATTATGTAAAACAAGATTTTGAGGCTTTATACTCTTAACAGAGCTGAAGATGATGAATGGAGGCTGCATATGATGTAAAAATGATATAGATGTTCTTACGAAGATGTCACACCCCCAAATTCCCACTTGCAGTGTCAGACCGCTGGGTGTGACGTGGCCCGGATCAAAGCTCTAGTCATATAGAACGACTCTATATGCATTTTAAAATAATTGATTAAACAACCAAAATCAAAATAGTTTGACTAACAAGAAGTGGAAATGTTATAGTTTATCTAAAGCAGCGGAAATAAAAATAGTTCATGCAGCGGAAATAAATGTTTGTGTAGTGGAATAGTAACTAGTTAGACACTACATTGTTTAATACACCAACATAGAATAAATATTGTTTTCAAATGACATGATATGAATGCATGCTTAGTCTTGTGCTTGTTTCCCCTAAATGCATCCTTATCCATGTGTAGCTAGTTACCTGAGAATACATGTTAAGAAAAAGTTCCAACATATGGTTGGTGAGTTCACAGGTTTTGATAAGCAGTACATAAGCAAAAATAATGTTTGTCATGTGTCAAGCTGTTTATTAATGTGTGTCGAGCCCTAGGCTCCAAGTGTCAGTGGCGTCTCTACTGAAGTAGAATTGTTTGCTCTTGCCTCCGCCATGTCTATCGTAAAAACAGTGGCGCGATGGGTCGAGATTACACGCGTCCTGACATCCAATCAGTATTGGCGTCGCGTGGGGTTCATCACACCCAATAGTACTATCTAAACTCACCTCTTGTATACACAATAACGGTAAGACTGTCGAGGACTTTGTTACACTACACAACACTTAATGTTTGTTCCCAATAAACCAGCATACAAAATGTCGTACAAATAGTTTGCTCAAACAACATGAATTCTCCTCGTAATTTGAAAATTTGTAAAATAGTTAGAGAAAAGGGCCGTAAAATCACTTGAGTGTGCGTGTAGATGATACGAAATAGAGCGATGTGCTTTCTATCGATTACCTATATCATACAGGGTACATAAGTTCGTGTTTGGGTTTGTGTGCGTGTTCATGTTCGTGCTCAACAACTCAAAGTTGTTATGTTCGATCATGTTTGTCCGTGTTTAACCGGGTTTGACCTGGTTTGACCATGTCAATTCAACGACCCGTTGGTGAACCGTGCGTTCGTTATAGTTCGTTCAGTCATCGTTATTATTCGCATATTTCAAGTAAACACATAAGTCACGTTTAATGGAAAACTTACTATAGTAAGTTTCCATTTTTAGTAAGTTTGCAACATATTACATTTTAATAGTTCTATCATGCTCATTTAGCCTAAGTGATCATGTTAACACTTAGCACATTATTACACATTGTCAAATAAGCACAAAATCCGTTTTTAGTAAATAAAGTTTCTAAATATAGAAAGTTTCTATATTTGTTGAGTTTAACTACAAAAATTACTCCACAACTTCTCATAACATCATAAAATAGCATTTCAAGGCGTTTATCATCATTAAAACTAGTCTAATAGCTTGTTACATGAATATCCCCAATTTAAAGTTTCCTAAATTAGAAAGTTCTCAAATAAACTCATTTTATGTAAGATTCGACATTTCAAATAGCCTCACATAAACATTATCATGTCAAAAACACTTATTCATATTTAATATCATGATGCATGTTATGACCTTGACAAATAAAGTTTCTATAAATAGAAACTTCTGAACAAACTTACTCATTCAATACATCATCAATTTTTTTATACAAATATCATCATTGTTAACTACAAACCATCATTTATTCATGTGTATATCATCAGTATCATCTTCTAGCATAAATCTTGCAAAAAAAGTTACTATATTTAGTAATATTGCACAAATTTCATCAAATGACCAAATATTTCTATCATACCTATTGTAATCAATCCAAACACCTCAAATAACATTTATTCATAACCAAAATCAACCAAATCCTCATGGATTGCAATGCATGTCACTTAAATTTACTATTTCATAGAAACATGATCCAAGCTCATTCAAATATCATCAAATCTCATTGTTAATCATCATAGATCAATCTAGTAATCACAAATCAATCACAATATCATCATATTTAGATTAACAACTCCCAAATTTCGTGAATACACCACAGATGGTGTTGCATGTGTGTAATAATGGGTGCATGTGAGATCTAGTAGGTGTTGGGTGCACAATAACTTGTAAAACTACCTTCAAAAACTTAAAACCACCGAAATGGTGCCTAGATGACAACTTAGCAGCTCCAAAACCTTCTGGAAATGATCTCTTAGCAGATACAAGCTTGGTTGGGGTCTTGGTGAGCTCCTCCTTTGTTCCTTCTAGCTTCAATCTCCAATAGGACTTCAAGAATAGCTCCAAATTCATTTTTGGAGGTTAGGGATGTGTGTAGTAGGTTCTGAGGGTCAAGTATGGGGTTTGAGATCGAGTGGGTTGACGTAAAATGAAACAGAATGGTTGCGTTCGGTTTTTAGAAACTTTTTGAGAATTGAGGCTCGTTGCATACTGCCAAGCATGCCCCCATGGGGTCTTGGGGTACCGCGATTATTATTTTAGTACGGTTCTCTCCCGAAACACGCCAAGTACCGCCGAGGGGAAGTTGATCGGTCATGGCGTACCACAGATAAATTCAGGGAATTCAAATTTTCCCGCCTCAGCTTCGCGTACCACCAAGGCTCGATCCAAGGCCCTTGGCGTACCGCGAAGCCGGCCGGATCAGCCCAATTGGCCCAATTTAATTGTTTGACTCGATTGTTGATCGTTTATCTTTATAGTTTATCGTTTCTCGACTTTTCTAACTATTTTATTAGTTGTTTGTTCATATGTGAACCATTTATCGTTCAATTGGTTATATTGTTCAACGTTCACCAACGTTTGTGAATTATTCGACACGTGTGTGCGTTTCTCGATAATTCCCCGAATTATCGTGCTTGTGACTGTGTTTGTACTATCGTGCCACGTGTCACACGAAATTAAACTAATTCTAGTGCCACGTACATAAATATTAGTTAAATAAAAATTGAATTAAATTAATTGCTGACTTGGAATTTACGAGTTGATACAGAAGAGTTTAGAAGTTTATATGAGCACAAAGGCTCTAGGTTTCTTAAAAAGAAAAAAAAAAGCAAAAAGTTTACCTATAATGCCTCTAAAATATCGAGGTTCTTGTAAAGGGATATCGATGTCTAGGTTTTTTATTTTAGTTTTTGATTATGTGTTGATACTGTTTGTCTTCATCTTACGTGATATATTGGAAAAACTAATTTTAATGTTATGTGACATTTTACTTTCCACATGCATTGTTTTCCTTAGTAAATATGACCTTAGATGTTATTTGTTAAGTTAATCTTAACAAAGTGTGTTTTAATTTTTTTTTCAGTTGACTTTCATATGACTATGTGCTAATTTTTTCAAAATCATAATCGAATCGTTAATCAATTCAATCAAATAAACATAAGCACACATCGATCAATAACATACTTATAAAAGGAATTGAGAACTTAGAAGAACATATGATACCATGAATCCTGTTATGATGCCTGTAATTGATGGAGAATTGATAGAGAAGTTTATTGGTGTTTTTAAGAGAAAATTTTGAATATTGATGATTGTGATATGAACAATCGATGATCTTCCTTCTCCATTTTTCCTCTATATATTATTAGGGCATCTAAAAGGAAATTAATAATATCCCCTTCATTAATCAATATTTACAATTACTTGCATTAACTAATTTGTGATAAGCATTTATTAAGTTTGGCCAAGTTAAACACTCATCGCTTTCATGTAGAAAATCTAGCAGAGAAATACAATCATTGAATTGTAGTTAACAGAAGACCCCTGTTAATCAAACTAATGTTTCAAAATAAAACATTTAACATGAAAACCAAAATGACTATAATAAACCTTTCGATATACAATATTAATTTGTATAATTTGTTTATATTTCATAAGGTGCACAAATATATAGACTAATATTTAATGGAAAATTATGAGTACAGTCACTTGTATATATTATGGTCACTAATAAGTGACAATTTAAATTACATCAATGAGCTTTAAAGTAAGTAGCACATTTTACAATTTCACTTGATGAGATGTTCTTTGAATGCTATGTGTGTTAGCCCTTTTGTTAGAGGGTTTACAATCATTTTAGATGTAATAATATACTCAATACAAATATTTTGTCTTTCACTAGTTGTTGCACAAAAGATAATTGCGTTGATATGCACTTTAATGGCCTTGAAATAAAGGCTGTACTTTGAGTAATCTTAATTAGCAATGCTACTAACCTGAGAAACATACCAAATTTAAAAACAAGAGTCAACCACAAGGTTGGTGAGAATCACAGGTTTTAAAATAAAAACATTTCAACAATTAATCATGGAAAAGAAGGTAATATTTCAATGTTATGCTAATGAATTCATCGTAGACTAGCTAGGTCCTACGAACCGATAGACACCATCATCTCATAACCAAACCGAAGCCAAGGAGTAGACTCCCTACAACATATATTCTCTCGTTACTCAAGAACCATGACACATGGTCGGGGAGTGGGTTGTCAAGCCCTATAGATCTTCCAATATATCTTGAGGTCCCTCAGAGACTAATGATTACGATTGCGGGCACAAAACCACTCGGGAACAAATCCATGAGAACAAAGCCCAACTACACTTACACAAGAGCTATCAACTGCCACATACCACACAATTTATTACAAATATCCTTTTCCTGGCATGTTTCTCCCCCGATTTATTAAAACCAAGAACAGCTAAAAAGTGGCCATGAAACTCGCCTCAAACACGTGCTAGCCAAAGAGATCAACAACCAGACTATTCTCATCAGCTCCTTAAAACCTAAGAGACATATTAACAGTCTAAATACAACTCCATCATGTGAGTTGTTCATCCAACTTAACTAGACTTAGCAATATTACCCTGGGAAAACAAATTTCACACAAACGACCCGTTGGTGACTCGAATTTGGTATACATTATAAGTTAATGTATTTCAAAGTCATATTATCTCCAAATAACTAAGTTATCTTTGTTAAAAAAACTATTTTAACTCCAAATTGATTATTTAAAACAATTTGCAAAATTTGGCAAATTTACAGTATTTTATCAACTGACCGACCACAACTCCCACCAAAATACGCAACAGGCGTGCAATATTACTTAAGTCACTTCTAGTACTTCTTAATAAGTATATTTTACTTATTTTTATACAAATTTTCTGATTTAAATAATCCATTACAATCATGTCATATTATCGCATTATCTTGACGTTTTTACGCGTTTTTCGAACATTGTTTTCAAATATTTATTTTACTTTTCTAAAACATCTATCCCTCATAAATTATGTATTTTAAAAATAAAACTTTGTAAATTTTCTGATCAAAATCATGTTTATACAATTATTTTATTTACATGTTAAAAATAGCCGAAAACACGTGTTTTTGGTCTTCAACAACCGTTATATCATTATATCTCTAAATCTACTTGATTATACTTTATATATATCATAAAATTTATTTTTATAGCTGTATAATCTGTCCCAGAATATTTTAATAGAAAAACTTTTATTATTTAGGTTTTTAACTTACTTAAATACTCATTTTAACTTGTTAAAATTATGCTTCTTTGTTTAATCATCCCTTATCACTTTTATAATTAATTATTTATAATTTTAAGTGTTTTAAAGCATTAAAATTAAGATCTTATATCTTTTAAAATAGAATTTTCCTTATTATTTTCAAAATTCAATAATTTTTAAAATACTTATACACACACAAAGATATATATATATATATAGGGAAAAGATAAAATGAAAACCGCATCTCAATGAGAAAACCGCGAAAACCATATAAAAACAACGTTTTTTTTTAATTTATTTTACAGGTTTGTAACACCATTGGACACATTTTTATTAAAAAAATCAAAAAAGAGCCGACTAAATATTTTTTAAAAAATATTTTATAAACCCATGTAAAACCTACGTAACAAAACGTAAAAAAATTCGTAAAAAGATATATATATATATATACAGTAAGGATCCTGTACAAAAAGATAATTTCGTAAAAAGTGTGAGAAACAATCTTAAACATCCATTTGATTAATCAAAGGTCTAAAAAAGGGAAAACATAATCGTAAAATATGCACTGACTTTAAATCACATACAAGGGTATATTAGACTTTTTAGTATGTTAATTTAAGAGCTTTGATGACCAAAATTCATATCCTTAAAAGATCCTACATTAAATTTTATTCTTCAATTAACGAAAATCATGGACGTAATCAATCTTCAAAAATTAATCGTGGAATGTGAACAATCAAATTTTTTGATGTCGCCTATTGCTCAATACAGTATAATGTGCTATTATGTGTGTTTATATTTTATTAACATACTCAATACATGTTTAAGAATTGCTAATTATAAAAAATAACTGTGCTACTATGTGCTAATTATAAAAACCTAATGTGCTATTATGTGATTATTATAAGAAAACAATGTGCTATTATGTGCCAATTATAAAAACCTAATGTGCTATTATGTGATTATTATAAAAAATAACGTGCTATTATGTGCTAATTAAAAAAACAATGTGCTATCATGTGCTTATTATAATTCAAAGAAACAGAAAACACACGTAAAAATATTTTACATAATTAAAGAAAATATATTAAATTGACAAATCAATAATTAAAATTTTGAAATTAAATTTGCATGATTTTAGGTGTTGCTATTAACCGTTTTAGTTACAAAATACTAAAATACCCCTCTTTTATTTGTTAAAGAGTTGCCATGTGTTAATAATTAATTGGTTCCTACACTTTTTACAAAAAAATATATTTGTATATGATCATACCTCTCTCTCTCTCTCTATATATATATATATATATATCCATGCATGCACACATATCCATACATGTATGTCATGTTCTGTATAATATATATACACACACAATGATGTCTATACATACGTATAATTTCAAAAATATGTATTTATAAAATAATCATTTATACATAAAATACTAATACATACATGTTTACATGCATATATACCAACATGCGTGCAAGTCTAGACCATCCGTGCACATAGACACACACACACATATTCATGCGTGTAGCCATCTTATATATACAAACATATACATATATGTTCATGCATGTAACCATCTCACCTATACATACGTATGTACATATATACGAACAGATAGACACATATTTGTGTGTATGTATTCACGACCCACACACACACATTTACACACACACATTTAACACGCATACATTTGTACACACACAGTATCATCTTTCTTCCAAAACCCATTTGATTTAAACTTCATCATTTGGATGAACAACTTGTATAAAAACCCACTTAATGTGAAGAGATTTTATCTTAAAAACGGTTAACAATAGTGGCTTTCTTTGATCAAAATCTTGTCAAAACTCCAAGAATCTTCCAAGAATAACCTAAATCCTTAAGAATTGAGGAGAAAGAGGCTTGAAGATGGAAAAATGGAGGTTTAGAGAGAGAGAGAGGTAGGTGACGGTTAGTGTGAGAGAGAGATGGTGATGGATTGTAAAAGTAGATGTGATGAAGATTGAGGGATTTGAGGGGTTTTTAAGATTTCTAGATATCTTGTGGTAGCTCTCCTTATGACATATGTCTAACACATGTCTCATTCATGTTTATTCCAGATAAAAACAAGCATATTCTAAGCCATACGATGTATAAACTTTGTACCGAAAATTTAATAAAAATTTTATTTTTATTCTAACATTAATCGAATATTAAATCGTACTAAAATAATTAAATTTTAGTTAAAAACAATAGTCTCAAATATTATTTGGATAAGTAAATCTAATTTACCCGGCTAAAACGCAGATAAAGCGGTTTCCAAATCTAATGACTCCTTTCCAAGGTAAGACTTTTAACCTTACACGATCTCCGACCTGGAATTCTGGCAGTTTCCGTCGATTGTCAGCATAACTTTTTTGCCTATTCATGGCAGCTTTCAACCTATCCTCTATTCGAATGACCTTATTAGTGGTCTCTTGAATAATTTCAGCTCCAATAAGCTGTTTTTCACCTATTTCAGTCTAACATATTGTGAGCAACACTATCTACCATAAAGGGCTTCAAACGGTGTGGTTTTAATACTCGAGTGGTAACTATTTCTATAAGAAAATTCCATTAGCGGTAAGTGAACATCCTAACTAACACCGAAATCAATCACGCATGCACGAAGCATCTCCTCAAGTTTATGAATAGTTCTTTCGCTCTGACCGTCTATCTGTGGATGATAAGCAATCCTCATATCCAGATTAATACCCAAGGTTTTCCGCAATGATTGCCAAAACCTTGATGTAAACCGGCTGTCCCTGTCGGATATAATCGACACAGGAACACCATGCCTTGAAACAATTTCCTTCAAATATAATCTTACTAACTTCTCCGTCTTATCAGTTTCTTTAAATGGAAGGAAATGTGGCAACTTTAACGATCTAACATTATCCAAATTGTGTCATAACCACTTGATGTTCGGGGTAATTTCGGTATGAAGTCCATTGTAATACATCTCCACATCCAAGACCTTGTCTTCATGCAACACAATATACCACAAATCCATCATTTTCATCAGGAAGTGATAGAATAGGTGTAGTACATAGTTTCTGCTTTAACAATTGAAAAGCTTCTTTTTGTTTAATTCCCCAGTCAAACTTCTGATCTTTCTGAGTCAACAAGGTTAACGATTGAGAAATCTTAGAAAAATTTTCAATGAATCTCTTATAATAACCAGCCAATCCTAGAAATTGACGTATTTCAGTTGGAGATGTCGGCGTACTCCAATTCTTGATTGCTTCAATTTTTATAGGATCCACTTGGATACCTTTCTCGTTAATGACATGACCCAAAATTAGAACTTCTCGAATCCAAAACTGATATTTGGAGAACTTAGCATAAAGCCTCTCATTCTTTAATAGTTCAAAAACTAGCCTAAGATGACATTCATGATCTTCTTTGGTCTTTAAATAAATAAGTATATCGTCAATGAAGACAATTACAAGCTTATCCAAATAAGGTCTACAAAACCTATTCATTAGATCCATAAATGCCTCACGAGCATTTGATAACCCAAAAGGCATAACCAAAAACTCATAATACCCATAAGGCGTCTGAAAGTGGTCTTTGGAACATCTTCTTCTACAACCTTTAATCGGTTGTATCCCAAACGTAAATCAATCTTTAAATAAAAACCAGAACCATACAACCAATCAAATAAATCATCAATACTCGTTAATAGATACCGATTCTTGATAGTGAGTTTATTCAACTCTCTATAGTTAATGCACATCCTCATTGACCCATCTTTCTTTTTGACAAATAACTTTGGTGCTCCCCAAGGGGAGAAACTTGGTCTAACGAATCCTAGTCCATATGGAGCCTTCGCAATAGGTGCCGCCCCTAGCACAAGATCGATTCGAAACTCCATCTATCTTGAGAGTGGCAATCCCGGCATGTCTTCTAGGAAAACTTCTTGATATTCTCGAACAACAGGTATCTCCTCGATCTTTGACTTTTCAGCAATGTGAGGCATCCTTTGTATAGAAACTTTTGTGCCTTCATAACATTGATCATCTTCAAAGGAGGTTTCTTCAGTTTACCATGAATAATCTGTACTTCACTGTTTGAAAAAGGAAGACGAATCACCTTTTCAAAGCAAACAACTTCCAACTACAATATCAAATCTACCCAGCTAGAAAGGTAAGAGATCAATGTTAAAAAAAAATGATTTTCTAGCTGCAACGTACATCCTTTAATAATCTCTCCAGACTCAATAACCTTATTGTTTGCCAACTCTATACGATAACGCCCGTCTAATTTACTTGATTTAAGGTCAAGAAATGGTTCAAAATCTTTTGACACAAAACTTGGTTGGGCTCCGGTATCAAACAATATAGATGCAAACTGGGTATTAACAAGAAATATACTGGTGACCACGGATGGGTCTTCACGAGCAGGTCCCGCACTCATTTCGAAGGCTCGTCTTCTTGCATTGGTAGGCTTCAACTTTGGACAATATTTTTTGAAATACCCTTCTGCACCACAATCGAAACAACTTTTGTTGCCTGCATTTGATTTTATGGCAACCTAACCTTTCAAGTCTGTATTTGGTGTCCCACTTACCACCCCGTTCACATTCCAACCTACCACCTACTAATCCCGAAGTGTTTGTAGTGTAAAATTTTCTTGAACCATGATTTCTCCTCTTTTGGTTCCCAAAACGATTATCAAAATTCTTCCTTTTTCTATCATAGGGTTTCTTTTCTGCACCAGTAAGACTTTTTTGATTCCACCACCTTTTTCCTTGACTTCCAACCATTAATAATGTCCCCATTTGTACCGCATCAACCGTTAATGCATAAGAAATTTTGATAGCACTCTGAGTAGTGGTGGGATTAGATGTTTCCACCATGCCTCTGATCTGTGGTGCCAAAACCCAGATGTATCATTCTATTCGCACATGCTCCGAGGTGACCAGTCTAGGCACCAATCTTGCGAGTTCATGAAACCTAGATGTATAGGCTCGAACATTAGCACCTATCATGACGTGATTCTAGAACTCTTCCTCTAACTTCTGAACTTGTGTTCTTAGACAATATTCTCTTAGCAGTAATTCCTTAAGTTCATCCCATGAAAGACAAGCAGCAACCTCTCCTCTAGCTTGCAACTGTCCACCAAGTTAGAGCTTCATCATGAAACAAGCAAACAACATATTTCAAGTTTTGTTCTAAAGTGCACCAGCTAGTTTTCATTACCGACTCCAGTCTTTCGACCCATTGTATGATACACAATGGACCCTCGGCACCGTAAATGGTCGTGGACTACATGTATGGAATGTTTTAAAGGCGCAACCTTGTTGTAGCCTATTCCTGGAATCCTATGCGTCTCTTTGTGCTAATGTTGCCATAACATGTTGTGAAATGATTTGTGACAATTTGTCAGCAGTCGTGGGGAGGGGGTTGAGTCGTTGTTTCCTTCAGTTGCCATGAAGTAGTTTCTTGTAGAATTCTAGTAATAGGGATTAGTTCATATCAAGCAATAACTATCAAACTTTGAAAGTACATATTACCACATAGTTAAGTAAAACAATGCAATAATTCAACACAACTAAAATGTTCACAATCAAAATAACCAGTTCATAACATTCATCAAAACAACGCATCCAAAGCCATTAAGTTCACATAAAATAAACCGTATAACATAAATGTCTAAACCTACTCCACGGACCAACTACATATGTACAAGGGGAGGGCTACTAAATAAAATAGACAATATCAAGGTTGCATAGAGGTTGGAGTAAGCCTAAACCGAGTGTAGTCCCTCAGTCAACATCTCTACCCTCTGTTCAGTGGCTGCCCGAAATCCCTTTAGTAGACCCATGTGAGTCTCTAGGGAGCCCATACGCTAATCCAAGGAGACTCTAGATATCTTCTAATTAGTAAGTCTAAAGTGAAACTAGTGTAGTGCATTGTCATCTAGGAGGTGCTCCTCTTCCATGGACATTAGACGTCCATATTTTGCTGTAGCCATCACCTCTAACACAAGTGTAACCTTTAGGTTTTTTTAGAAATAATGTAAATATATAATCATGTCAATTTTCAAATAAATGAAAGTTCGTCGAGATTTTTAAATGCAGGTTTTATAAAGATTTAATTTGGTTTAAAAATTAAATCAGTGTAGGTCCACGCCTTATCAAGACTCGAGCTTTATGGCTCTGATCAATATCAAACGACTCAAGAATGTGCGGAATCCATAATAGAATCACAAGAAGAGATGGAAAAATGAATGCTTTGTGTATTTCATGAAGTTCTCGAACACAGTGCCTCAATACATCTAGAGAGCACTTGTCTTGGGAATCCAACCCTAGAACAATACAAAATGCGTCTATATATACTATTCTAGGAACCCTATACCCGAAAATGGTTCGAGTACTCAAAAATCTAAGTACACGAAAATCACTGTACACGAAAATAACCAAAATCAGGTCTTCAGTTCATCGCAGGTTGACTTTGTCAGTATTCATCGTTGATTGGGCTATACAAACTCCCCCTAGACTGATGAAGTCAACCGATGGGGATTGAGACTGAGTGAGGACCTGCACCTGCATATAACCTCATTTCCATAGCAAACGCAACAACCCCAGTGAATGGTTTTGCTTCTTCGTCCCTATCACCGTAGTCTCTGATGGGCAATCCATGAAGTTTATTCATATCTTCTTTTCCAAACTTCAAAAGATCCATCGGATCCAGAATCATGTCGATGTCATTGATGTCGTCCTTGTTCCTGAGGATGACTGCTACAAGAGTCTTTTCATCAAAATACCAGGACAAGAAGTTAGCCAATGAATTATCTGGGACTCTTGTGGAAATTGGTACGGCCTTCTCTGTTCCTGGAGGCGGATACTTGTAGTAGACCCAAGGCTCTTTCTTGACTAGATCCACTATGCACAAAGAGATGAATCTTCTTCCTTTGGCAGTCTTCATAACCGGGAAGTCCTTTTCACACTGATCTTTAAGAAACTTTGCAAAGAGCTCAGCTTGACTGTCCTTAGAAGGATTGAAGAACATTGCACTGTTTATGCTTCGAAAATCAAACTTTGGCATTGAGCAGAAATCTTGAGGCCTTTTGTAGTATTCGAGCTTTCCATTCATCCTCTTTATCAGATACAGCTGTCTGTCCTTGTCATACATCCAACAAGCAACATTGGATTTATCATTTCGACCTGCAAGAGGAGCAGGAGGAGCAGGAGTCCAGTCGCTCTGTCGATCAAACCAGCTATCGATTACTTTCCAGAGCGATGCAACTTCCTGTCCTTGAGGGTCGACATACTTGTGAGCATGCAAGTAGTCTATGTATGGATCTGTGGAGACATTGCCTATTAAGATGTTCTCTGGTTCTTCTGCAGATGCTCCTGTAGAAGATTCGACAGTCTATTTCCTCTCCTGATCACATACGACATCAAAAACTGAATCCATGGTGACATTGGCATATAAATTGCCAAGACCTGTAGCATTGAGCTCATCACCAAATCCCTCAAACATAACGTTCTCAGGAATGTCTTTAAATAAATCATCAAAATAATCAAGAGGCTTCTCTGAAGAGGGTGGATTCTCTGCATTATCTTCTCCCGTAACATCTTTAACTGGCTCATCATCTTGTTGTCCAGAGGAACTAGCTCCCTGACCCACATCGCCATGAGTAGTATCATCATCACCATCGTCATCTTTCTTGTCATTTTTCTCATCATCTTTGTCATCATCCTCATCTTCCATTTCTTTCTTTTCCTCATCATCATCATCATTGTCATCATCAGCCTTATCATCTTCCTGATCATCAAGCTTTGATCCAGTCAACTCCTCAATAACTTTTGACAAGCGTTTGTTTTCTTTTTCCATACGATCGAGGTCTCTGTACTGCTTTCTAAGCATATATCATACTTTGAACATGGCTTATTGTAAACCGAGAATATGTCCGTCCTTGGCGGCTGAATCCTGTTCCAATTGGAACACTCGTTCTCGTAGCCATTCCGGATCCACGGGCGTCTTCTCTGGCAAGTAGGGTGATGGAGTTTGTAATGGTGCCTTGCCTTTGTCTTTTCAGTTCTTGGGTGGAGATGGTGGTGGTTCTGAAAAGTCAATGGGAATTGGAGAATGTGGCGGTGAGATGTGAGTATGTAGAGGAGATGATGGAGTGGTTTTGGTGGTGGTGAAAGTAGGTGGTGGAATCGGAATTTTGGTGGTAGTTGTGGGTTGAGTGGGTGGCTTTGGCTTTGGTGGTAGTGGTGGTTTTGGCTGTGTGGGTGGTTTAGTTGGAGGTGGTTTAGGCTGTGTAGGTTTGGGTGGAGGTGGTGGAGGCTATGTAGGTTTGGGTTGAGGTGGTGGAGGCTGAGCTTGAGAAGACGAAGATGTGCCCGTGGTCTTCTTCTTCAGTCTCGGGTCCATTGTCCTTTTGGACATCATTTTCAGCCGTTTATTCTTCTAAGAAGTCTTGGGATTTGGCACATAATCGGTGTCCTGAATTTCCTACCACTCAGCCCTAGACAGTGGTGGAATGACCGGATCTGTCTCTCTAATCACTTTTTCTTCACCAGAGGAAGATGATGACTCTTCAGCTGCCTTGCCGGCTTCATCACTTGTGCCTGCGGGGGGGGGGGGGGTGATCGCGCTCATCAGCAACGAATGCAATGGTTCCCGCAGGGTGAACATCATGTTCTTCAGCAACGAAGGCAACAGGTGTGCCTTGATCCTCCATTTCCTCTTCCAATCCCTCAAACATGCCAAACTTCACGAGAGGGCGCTCCCCAATGTATTGCTTTTTGCCTCTCTTGTTCATCATCATATATGAGAAGATATCCTCTCTCATCCTCTTGATCCCAAGTGTACCGATAGTAGGAATAAGATTTTGATGACGCTTGTTGATCACTATATGAATAAATCGAGGAAAGGCCATGAATCTCTCTTTCGGCTTTCCCTTGATATTGGCATGCATGTCTCTGAATATCATTCTGGAACAGTTGAACTCAATCCCCAAAGCGATGGCCACCATGCAAGAACTGAGTATCTGGTTAAGCACATCATAACCTCCTTTCCTTCATGATAAGCACTGAGTCACCACATGCGCCAGATATCTCCAATAGGGGTGGAGAAGCTTCTTCTCTATAGGAGGATAGACACCCTTGTGTCCCATCCTGTAAACGGTTCCTTGCACGAGCTCATGGTATAGCTCAACCGGATCAGTAGCTTTATCACCAAACTGTAGATATTCCCGAAGGATCTGTTCTGTAATGATGATTGGTTGTCCATGAACCTTTCATATCAGACTCACAGTGCCATTGGCGTCAGTGCGCTCGGTAATCGAGTTCCAGAAGCTGTGAATGTACTCAGAGATGATCTCAGGGTGCTCTATAATCTTATAGTTGACCGGCGATAGAATTAGTCCTTCTACCATGCTCTTGAACATAGAGTGCTTTTCCGGAGGATCTCCGACATACGCAGACATGTTATGGTCCGGCACGAACCGTAAGTCACCCATCTGAAACAAAACAAGCTAAGTTAGTTAAAGTTAAAGTCAAAAGTCAAGGGTCAAAAGTTAATTCAATGTCCAAGTCCAGGTCAAAGGAGTTAAGTCAAAATCACCAAGTCAAAAAAAGTTCACGTTTTTTAGGAGTTCACGAAATTTTAAGAGTTCACAAAATTTTAGGAGTTCATGAAATTCTAGTTGTATTCGAAAATTTGTAATCAAAAATGGAGTTCTCGAAATTTGTTCACGAAGAGAGTACACGAAAATTTGTACTCGAAGTTTGTACTCGAAATTCAAATTTTCCAGAACTCTAAAAACTTCATAACTCCTTCAATCTTACTCCTTAGAACTCTAAATTATACTCGAAATGCACGAAAATTAGAGGCGGCCAACATATAAGAAGATCGCTTTCCAATTTTAATGAGTATTTCGTGGTGATTTGTCCAAGATTCCCTTGGTTAGCAGACTAAAGTACTCAAAATTGGTTTTTGTCCCATAACTTTTTATTTAGCAATTAAAATTGTACCAAAATCTATACCTAGGTTCACCTAAGTCTGATATACAAAGTGCTCGAAGTGGAATTTTGATTTTGAGTACAGATACTGAGATCGCCTAGAGTGAGAGAAAAAGCGTATACGAAAATTTAGGGTACTCGAAAATGTGTCTTACTCGATGTATTTATAGGCAAGGTTCGAGTACACGATTTCGTGTACTCGAAATCGTGTACGGAATTTCGACTACAAATTTTTAGAATACTAATTTAATTACTTTAAAAAATTTCTAACAAAAATAAAATAAAATAAAATAAAACAAAATAAACTCAGAAACTTTGGAAAAATTCAAAGTTGAGTTGGGTCAATTTCGTGGGATCAAATCTGTATCAGAAATTTGACCAACTTAAAATACTTTCTTACGAAAACACAACCTTAAAATAATTATACCTCACCAATGATTTCCAGTCGTTAATCCATAATTCAAAAATAAGACTAATGATCAAAAATTTTCTAATGGTTTTTCTGAAAATCCTTTTGGGAAGTTTATGAACAATGAGACAGTAAAACCCGAGTAACATGCAACCTATCAATTTTGTGAAATATTTTGTTTCAAACTTTGATTGTGTTTCAACGAACTTAAAACGTTTGATAGAGTTTAAGGTGAGAAGAGAAAATAACAGATCTATTAGATTAGTATCAAGAACAAGAAGGGTTTTATCATCTTTTGTGCTAATTGGCATCTTTTACTTTACTGATCTGCAGACACATTGGCCTTAACGTCACACATCCAGGTATTTGCTTACGCAAAACAGAGGATGCTTCAGTAAGTATTTCCCGCTCTTTGTTTGCACAAAACATGGAAAATACCCGAGTTTTTCAAAACAATTTCAAGTTTATCAAAACACAATCTTGTTTTGACTTAAAGACTTACACAAAAAGTCAAATAGTTGTTGCATTTTTCCGGTTATCTGATTTTCCTTACTTCTCTCTTATTTATATATTTAACTTCCAATCCTTTCATTAGAAAAACGTGTTTTAACTTCTTAGTGATTTATATTTATCTAAAGTTGTTATTCTTTAGAAATTACTTTTAGGCAGTGAATTTCTGAGTGTTAGAAATCATTTCACTTTCCAATTGAACCACTTCACTTGACCATTCAAATAAAATCGTTTTGTATTTTTCTTAAAATTTGAAAAGTGTAAAATCTTTTTGTTGTTTTCTTAAAATTCACTCCCCCTAAACTTGTAGATCATCTTAGACTGACTCAAAAACCGAAAATCTTTTTTTTGTTGTTTTTGTAAGTAGACTCAACGACCGAAAATATTTTTGTTATTTTTGTAAATATTCCCCCTAAATTTGTGATCTAAAGATTAAAATTAAAACAAAACACAAATTTTTACGGTATTTACAAAACTGTTTTAATCAAAATTTATTAGTTTGACAGAGGCAAGCAAATGGTGGAATCAAGCTGTGTCGAACGGTTTTGCGAAAAGATCTGCCAGATTATCTTATGTGTGGACCTTTTCAAGATGAATCGGTTTCCGTTCAAAACTGTCGCGGATAAAGTGAATCCGGATGTCAATGTGTTTAGTTTTGGAGTATTGTACCGGATTCTTGACGATTTATAGAGCGACTTCATTATCACAATAAATAGGAGAGTCAAGAAAGTTCAAACCGTAATCAAGGAGTTGTTGTTGCATCCAGAGAACCTAAGAATAGGAACTAGAAGCAGTGACATACTCAGCTTCCGTAGTGGAGGTAGACACGGCTGTCTGGTTCTTGTATTGCCACGAGACGAGGCGATCTCCTAAGTACTGACATCCTCCAGTGGTTGATTTCCTGTCTAAGTTGCACCCACCAAAATCACCGTCAGAGTAAGCAAATAAACGAAACTCAAAGTTATTAGGATACCGCAAACCGAGACGAGGTTTCCCGACAAGGTAGCGAAATATCCTCTTGACAACAATCAGATGAGAAGCTTTTGGATTTGCTTGATATCTGGCACACTGACATACAGAAAACATGATGTTTGGTCGGCTAGCAGTGAGGTACATCAGTGAGCCAATCATTGAACGGTAAAGGTGCTGATCAACATCTTCACCATCAGAATCCGAAGTCGACCGGACGAGCAGCCATAGGAGTGGATGCGGGCTTTGATTACAACAGGTTGAACTTGGTGATAATGTCGGTAACATACTTGCCCAGATGAATCAGCACACCCTTAGGATCCTGCTTTACCTGGAGACCCAAGAAGAAGGTCATTCCCCCATTACACTCATCTCAAACTTTTTCTTCATCACAGCCTCAAACTCTCTGCACAGCACCGAGCTCGCGGAATCGAAAATAATGCATCCACATAGATTTGGAAGAGAATTAAATCATCCTTATCCTTGAGAACGAACAATGTTTGATCAATGGCTCCACGGGTATATCCATTTGCAAGAAGATGATCTGTAAGTGTTGCATACCATGCTCACGGTGCCTGATGAAGACCATAAAGGGCTTTGTCTAGCTTGTAGACATGGTCGGGATACTGCAAATCCTCGAACCCCGGGGGCTAACATACATAGATCTCTTCCTTGACCTTTCCATACAAGAAAGCAGTCTTCACATCCATTTGATAAACAGTGAAGTTCATGTAGGAAGCATAGGCCAAGAAGATGCGAATAGCCTCAAGTCTTGCGACTGGTGCAAAGACTTCTTCATAGTCGATCCCCTCCTGTTGGTAGAAGCCCTTAACTACTGACCTAGCTTTATTTCTAGTGATCACGCCCGAATCGTATCTTTTGTTTCTGAAGACCCAGGCTGGTTCTGATTGGCAGTTTCCCCTTGGGCAACGGAACCAGATTCCACACCTTGAGCTTCTGAAACTGCATCAGTTCTTCCTGCATTGCTTCAACCCAGCTTGACTCCTTAAGAGCCATCTTGATATTCTTGGGTTCGACCTGCGAAATAAAACAGGAATACAAACAATAATTAATTAGACCTGATTGACTACGTGCGATAGTTCCTTCAGGAAAGGTGTTCTGAGCTGGAATTGATCTGCTCCGGGTGAGAACTCCTTCTGAAAGAGGTCCAATAACGTTTTCTACAGGATGATTCTCGTTGATGATTAAGGTCGGCACTTCCTCCATAGCTAAATTGTCTAGCGGGTTGCTGATGTGAGTCAGCTGATCTTTATTGGAGGAAGAGAGGTTGTCAACGGGAGCGGTTTCACTTGCTTCAGCTCCATTATCCACTAAGTGTTCCTTAGGGATGTGTTGTGAGAAAGTGGATTCTCAAAGGTTTGGTGGGAAGAAGATGAGGCTTGATCTGTCTCTGGGGTTGGTTGAACTGAATGAGATGTCTCTGGATTTGATGGGATGACTTCATTGATCGGGGTACGCTGAATTGGAGGATCCCAATCATACATGCCTGGTGGGTCAACTGTCAGAAGCTTGGGAAAACATGGAACGTAGTCAACCCTGTAGTCTACGTCAACACGCTTATAGAAGTTGTCAGTTGGCTCAGATGGTCCTGCACTCTCAGATGAAATGTTGAAGGGCTCAAATGTAGAATCATTCTGAAATAACCAGTTTGGACCAGAACTGGCATTGGTATTGTTCACCTCTTGCCAATCGATATAGTATGACTCCACAATCATCCAGGTTTTCTTGTTGTATACCCGGTAGGAAGCTTTCTCAGACGAATAGCCCAAAAAGTAACACTCATCAGCCTTGTCATCAAACTTGTGATTCGGCTCAGTGTGGAGGAGAGTCAAAGGACAACCAAACGACTTGAAATGTCCAACCTTTGGCTTTTGATTGAAGAAAATCTCATAGGGAGTCTTCCGATAGCGTTTGTTCAATAGTGCTCGGTTCTGAACGTAACAGGCAATGTTAACAGCTTCAGCCCAGAAGAATATTAGCAGTTTGGACTCTGACAGCATGGTCTGTGTAGCCTCGATAAGTAGTATGTTCCTTCTCTTAGCAACTCCATTCTGCTGTGGTGTGCGAGCTGCACTATACTGTCGAGCAATTCCCTTCTCATTGCAGAAATCAATAAGTGTCTGGTTTCTAAATTCAGTGCCGTTGTCAGTTCTGATCACCTTAACCTTTAGATTCTTCTGATTCTTGATCAGGGTGATAAACTTCTTCAGGATCTTTGGTGTCTCATCTTTCTTGGCCAGAAAGAACACCCAAGTAAATCTGGAATAATCATCCGTCACAACAAGGCAGTATGGCTTCTTCAGAATGCTCATTATGTTAACCGGTCCAAAGAGATCCATATGAAGAAGTTGCAGAATTGATGAAATTGAATTGAACAGTTTGGGCTTGTGGGGTCTCTTGCGTTGCTTCCCACTTGGCACATGCGATGCACTTCTCAATTGTGGAGAAGTCTTTAGAAGGTAAGCCAATAACATGATCTCCCTTAGCGAGTCGGTTGAGATTCTTCAAGTTGACATGACCCAGTCGGCGATGCCAAAGCAAACAGTCATTCTCCGATGCCTTGGAAAACAAACAGGTGTTTTCCGTGAATGAATCAGAATTCATATTGATGATATAGGCATTGCTGATTCTCGAAGTCCTCATCAAGATCCACTTCTCAGGCACAACAAATCCAGGGTTTAGGATGAGGCACTCTTTGTTTGTGAAGTGTGTTGAGAAGCTCTTGTCATGGATCTGAGAAACACTCAATAAGTTGTGATTGAGTTCTTCAGCGTAGTACACATCTTCAAAACTTAGAGTTCCATTTGTGACTGTACCCTTCATGTTGATCTTCCCACCTTTGTCTCCAGCAAATGAGACATATCCTCCATTTAATGAAGTGACCTCATGTAACTGAGAAAAATCCCCAGTCATATGCCGGGAGCAGCCGCTATCCACGTACCAGATATTTTTCAGCTAATTTGGCCATCCCTGCATAACACACACACACACTTAATGAGAAATGGGCACTCAAAGCATAACAAATTTAGGTACTGGTGGAACATTGGGCCCTTTCTTGATAATCCCTTTGGGCTTGTCTGATTTAGACCTGAAAATTTTGGGCCTTACACCACTATGGCTTGCTTTTATTTTTGGAAACCTTTGATTTTTGTTTAAGAAGACCAGATTGATTCTGTTTTGCTGGTTTGGCCTTCTTGGCAGTGGGATGATTCTGAGTCATCTTCTGAGGTTTCACCCTAGGCTTGGAGGATTGATCAGTTCTCATTGGTCTACTGGTAGGTTTAGCCTTGGGTGTGACCTTCTGAATATTCCCATAGAAGAATTCAGTAGGTCAGTGCAGACAGTGTCTTGCGATGTGGCCTAGTCTCCGACATGCATAGAAACATACCTTGTCATGAAAGTCTTTTAGGTCAAACGGCTTTAAATCACAATCACCTTGACCAGGAGAATACTTGTGGAAGCTTGTTTCAATGACCCAGTTGGAACATAAGGTTCACAGTTAGGGTTTAACTTTGAACCCGCCTCTTTGGTGATCGTGGAATGAGCCCTGTTCACCTGCTTTAAAGGAGAAGAATCTAATTCTAAAGCATCATCATCAATTTTAACAAAAGTAGAATTAAAATTCTTAAACATTTCATTTGGTTTGATTTTAATTGTTTCAAATCTTCCAACAAAATTAGTTTTTGGAACAAATTGCGATTTGCTAGATGACTTTGAACACTCTTTGCTCCTCCCAGCACTTCTTTCTTCATCCTTCTCCCTTAGACCTGTATCACTTAAACTATCTGCACATACCTCAGAATCATCAGAAACAAACATGGGGTCAACTGTAAGTGAAACTGGTTCGGTGGGAAACTCAAAAGCATGATCAGATTGTTGAACCAAGTCATCAATTGATGTGTTGATTCTAGGCATGCTTGAGTAATTATAGTTAAAAGCAGGCTCACACTCCTTATAACCATGACCCTTACCCCTTTTCTCCCGATCCTGAATACTGACCATGTCTTCTAAAACTTTGCTTGCATAGTCATATTTTTCACACTTGACTGAGGTTTTAGAAAGTTTAGTTTTAACCTTTTCTAATTCCAAAGTGAGCTCATCGATTTTGCGTCTAGCATCTCGATAATTTGACTCTTTATCACTTAAAAGTTCTTTCAATTTTGACATATCACGACCCTCTGCCTCAAGTTTTCTTTTAAAAATGACTTCATTTTTGAGAAACTCAGAGTTAAAATATTTTAGTTTGGTGACTTCTTTGATTAGGGTCTCATTATGAGCCCGATATTTAAAGACCTTTTCAATGCAAGGGTTAGAGCAAAGATTTTCAGTTACCTTATTTGACTTTTCATTCACCTCTGCCATGAATGTGTGGCTCAAGGTCATCTCCAGCTCTTGGACTTGATCACTCCATTCATAGAAGTCGTTTTCCTGAGTCACCAGTGCCTTGGATGTGCTTGCACCTCCCTCAGCTGCAGCTTTCTCATCAGGCTTCTTCTCTCCCTCCTTCACCACCTTCGGCTTCTTACATTCCCTTGCAAAGTGACACGGCTGGTCACAGTTGCAGCATCTCAGCTTTGACTTGTCAAATCCCAGCTTCTTCCCTGGGTTGTTTCCAAAACTATTCCTCCCATACTATTTGATGAATTTTTTAGCATGAAAGACTGCCATGGCCATCTGCCAAGAGATATCCATTTCTTCCACGTCAGCTGGGTTAATCTGCTCCAAGTTGTCTTGAGTGAGATTGGCCATTGCCAACTCTCCAGCAATGAAAGCATTGTAACTGTTCATGAAAACTTTGAACAGCAGCAAATTCTCTTCACTCTATGGGCTGATTTTGGGCACTGAACTGACTTGCCCTGAACAAAGGAATGCAGTCTCAAAAGGAATAGACTGTGATGAAGGGGTCTGGCAATGCTGAGATCTAGAGGCTTGAAAATTGATGGCAGACAAGGGAGCATCATTCTCAGATGCATGAGTAATGCCCATAGAACTGACATGATTGAGTGCTCTTTGTTTGGCATACATGTCATATGAGTTGATGATGGAGATCAACTCACTAAGAGAAGTATTATACATATCCTTTGTTCTCTTGATAGTTGTGCAGTTGGAGTTCCAGTTGTATAGTAACGAATTCAAGAGCTTCTTGTTGACTTCTCCCTTTGACATCTAAATCCCAACACTAGTCATCGCAGTCATCAGATGAGTAAATCGATTGAGTTGGGCTTCTAGGGACTCTCCTTTGACATGATTAAACATGTTGAATCATTGCCTCAACATGTCTTTGTGACTTTCTTGCATATCCTTATTCCCTTCAAATCTTTCCACTAAAGCATCCTAGAGTTGCTTGGCGGTTTGGTGCTCCTTGAAACCGTGAGCCACGTCAGTAGACAACGCCATTGTAATCGAGGCATACGCCTTGTCATTCTTCTCTTTCAATAGGATGTCGTTTTCAGTGTATAACTCCGAGTCTTTGGGAATTAGCCCATTTAAATCACTCTGGTACATAGGCACATAAGGCCCCTCCTCAATCGACTTCCATAACTTCGGGTCCGTATACTTGATAAAAGACTGGAATCTGAATTTCCAGTTTTGGAAGTTATCCCCTGACACAAGCCTAGGTGGCTTGGTTCCGGTGTCAATCTCATTGTAAGTTCAGAAGGTTGGATAGGTCGGTGAGATTTTTGGATACCATGACTGACAGAAAATTTTCTAAGTCCAAGTTCTCGAAATCCCCAGGTGTTCGAAATCCCAAGCAGTGCACAAAGTCCAAGCTGTACTCTAAGGTCCTGAACTACTCGAATTTATGTACTCAAAGATCAAGTATTCGAAACTTGTATTCGAAGGTGAAGTTCTCGAAATTCCTTAGCGTACTCGAAAGTCAGAGTGTACTAGAAACTAGAAGTGTACTCAAAAACCCAGTTGTACTCGAACTCCCAAGTGTATTCGAAATCCAAGTTGTACTCGAACTTCAAAGTGTACTCGAACTTTCAATTGTACTCGAACTCTGTTCTCGAAATTTTAAACTCGAAAATACTTGAAAATTTTCCATAGAAATATTTATCAAGATTCAGAGTCCCAAATTTCAACAGCAGCTGGATGGTGAAGAGAAGATCAAGAAAGTATCAAACTTGCACGAAAAAGCTTGTACCTTGATATAGAAAAGAGCTCAAAGGCTGTGATACCACTTGTAGGTCCAGATCTTATCAAGACTCGAGCTTTAAGGCTTCGATCAACATCAAACGACTATAGAATGCGCGGAATACATAATAGAATCACAAGAAGAGATGGAAAAATGAATGCTTTGTGTATTTCGTGAAGTTCTCGAACACAGTGCCTCAATACGTCTAGAGAGCACTTGTCTCGGGAATCCAACCCTAGAACAGTACAAAATGCGTCTATATATACTATTCTAGGAACCCTATACACGAAAATGGTTCGAGTACTCGAAAATCTAAGTACACGAAAATCACTGTACACGAAAATAACCAAAATCAGGTCTTCAGCTCATCGCGGGGTGACTTTGTCAGCCTTCGTCGTTGATTGGGCTCTACAATCAATTTGATCTTAAATACATGAGACTATTCATAAAAATTGTTATAATATATATATATATATATATAGGAAATTATTATGTAGTAAAAATTTAATCAATTATAAGTTCTGACAAATTTATAATGGAGTTAATACCGTATATTCAAATTATTTACATAATGAGTTTATTTAGTTTTAGTAGATTGGATTATTACTAACAAAATGAAATAAATGATTAAATAAAATTAGAACTATAGAAAATTCTGTTTAAATAATATCCACAACCTTACTTGACCAAATTGGAAACTGATCCATACCCAAATTATATCAATGATCCGTTTAATTTTTACAAAGCCTCCTAATTAATATTTTCTTATTAATCGAAGCAAACATTGAAACTTCTGAATTCAATTCAAATATTGAAACAGCCACATGAGAATTTATAGTATCATAAATACCCATCCTACCATTTCTTTTCATTTGATCGACCCACTACATCACACAAACCTCTCAAGAAAGAAACTAATCTCTTAGTTTCTCTAAAGCTTTGTTGCATCAAAAGAAAAATAGTAGTATTCATCCGAACAAGTATTGTACATTTAAACTATTATCTATTATCATCTTTATATTACCGAACCATCACTATTGATACAAAAACTAAACCCGAAACTGAAACGATTCAACTGGTGAGTGTGTGCGGATCTGCCTTTTTGTTGTATATCACACCTACAGTGGGTGCTTCTTGTTCATATCGAGGCCACTGTTAAGGTAAAGTTTTCTTTTCAATCATTTGATAAGATGCGTTCAATTATGGTAAATAAGGATATATATATATGTATGTGTGTGTATATATATATGCATGCAAGTGATTTGATTTCCTTCAACGGATAAGTTTGTGATTTTTCAGCAGCTGTGGTGGTTTTGGGTAAGTGAGACTCATCATCATCAGCCAATATGAGCCTTCTCTTTCTTGTAATAAGAGAGGCAATAGGCTGATCATCATTTAAGTCCGAGGTTCTTGAATAGGGGTTAGAGGTTTCTGAGGTTTATTATTGGGGGTTTTGGATTTTCAGGCCACACTTTTTTGTCTTTTTGAGAAAGATTGAGGGATTATAGGAGCAGGTTTTGGCCAATTTTGGATGCATTGAGAGTAATGGGAAGGGAGGTATGTGAGGATAGTTCCAGAAGGGTTTGAGAGGCAGAATTTGGAGAAAGGGTAGGTGAGTTTTCTTTATTTGTTTGTATAGGTGAAAAAGGGATAGATATGGTGGGAGAAATCTCTTTGGGGAAGATTGGGTATGTTCAGATTCAACAGAACCAGTTGGAATTGGTATAACCTATGTGGTTGAGGCAAAGGAAGAAGGGGCAGCGGTTGTGGGTTTCGTTGGCTCAGTGGGAGGTGATTTGGTGGGTTTGGGTTTTCTGGACACCCAAGATGTTCCAGTGTTCACTTGAGCTTCAGTTTCCCTTTGTTTCTGCTCAGAGCTAGCCTTAGCAGCCTCAGTCTGAAACTGCTGATCTAGTGCAGCTTTGAGGAATGCCACCTGATTTTTCAATCTTATTTCCTTCATCCTTCTCTGCTTAGTTTTATCTTCTGCCCTCTTGGTAGCTTAGGCTGCAGACAAGAGCCTTTCATTCTCCCTCTTTCTGGCTTCATCAGCCTGTTCATTGAACCAAGGAGATGGAGGAGCTATTCCTATAAGAGATTCTAGAAAGAGAGTATGGTTAGACACCTCATGCTGTAACGAAGAGATTTTGGAATCTACTGAAATTTTTAGTAGATCCAGTTGTAGCTTTTGGGTGGTGAGGAAATCTTTGGTAAAGTTGGTGAAGAGGTGATGATATGGGCATTAAGAAGTGGGTTTAACACATCTTGAAAAGCTTGGCTTGAGAAGGTAGGTGCATTGGAAGTAGGTGGAATGTGTGGGGAACCTTCAAGTGAAGGTGCCTGCATTGGGATGGATTGGGGTTGCAGGACTTGAGTATTCAAGACTTTTGATTGATATGGACTATATGAAAGTCAATTAAGCAGGTGTGATAAATTTGGTTCTCGATTGATATTGGAATATATGAAAGCTCATTAACCTGTTGAAAACATACATGTACATTTTTTATATGTGTTAATCCTTTGTTGACTCTGGTTTTCAATGATATTTGGACCTTTTACATCATTTGTCTATTTACGAACAATCATGCTGTAGAAAGGTCAGCTGTTGCAATCACAACAATTGGTCTCGGGAATACGACAGCTTGGAAGTTATTTTTTCTTTGATATTTCATCAAGTGATAAGGATCCTTCTAGCAATGTAAACCCATAGCAGCATATACAAAATGTTATAAGGTAAACACAAGACTTGATTTGTGTTTTTCATTAAGATAATATTCACTGTATTGTATTTATGTAAACGCAAGTTTTGTATATGTATGCCATAAAGGTAAATACAAGTTCTGTATGTTTATGTATGTATTTATGTAATTATTGTACATATATTTGATTCAAAAGAAACAGAACACCGAGAAGTAAAATGTAAAAAAAAAAATCTAAGCTACTCAAGCATCTATTATATTAGTTATGTATTTCTTAAAGTGCAATTATTTTATTTAGAATGTATGTAAGTGTAAATTAAACTAATATACAGTATTTTAGTGCAATCATTATATTGAGAATGTATGTAAGTGTTAAATTAAACTTATACATAGTGCCCCTATCTCCAAACTTGACATATCAACTTACTCTTCCAAACCTTTATTTGTGCTGGTATTTCTTCTAATAAATTTTATTCGGGTTCGCATGTAACTTGCCCAACTAGGTCAAGATGCATATGTGACAATAAATAGTTCATATTGAAGTTTATTTATTATTTTTCTCATTACCTAAAATATCAGTTTTCATTTTTTTTAATTTTTTGTGTTATTGTATGAGGGTCGCATCACGCGAATTTCTTGCTAGAGGTGAAGAAAGCTACTACTTTGTTGGAGAAAGGGGTGCGAAAAGAAAAGGCAGAGAAGATTATTGAGAAGACGAAGGCAATTGGTGCTAAAGTCACCATGGAATGAGGTAGTTTAATCTTAAATGCATTAGAAGAGCAAGAGTAACGGAAGTGATTACCAGTTTCATGCCACAGTATCTTTGATCTTTAGAGATTCGTGAATTTATTTTCATTTTGATACTCATGTTTCAAATGACGTGTAAGATGCATGAACCACAGTTCGCTATTAATTAATGCACTTTCAAATGCAATAGTTAACCAACTTGTTACATAAATTACGCAGGCAGCCTGACAACAAGAGGCTGCTTAGGAGTCTGCAAAATTTTCAAATGCAATTTCAAATGTATTGGCTGCTTAGGAGTCTCCAAAGTTTAAACCTGCAAATGATGCGATGAAATCTCTTCAGATGTAGTTCATTCTTTATGATTACATAAGTAACGCTTTTCGTTGAAAATACCATGACATGGATTTATTTAAACATTTTGGTTATGATGTTATCATGTCACCTGCGATCCAAGAGGCGAGCTCGCCTATGCTTCGGCTCATTAAATGATGTGCTGGAGTTGAGGGTAGGGTTTTAGTGTCACGTTATTAACATCTATCAGTTGTGTTTATGTTGGTAATCTCAAATTATATATATTGTTATAAATGCTATGTACCTTATGTTGTATTGGTCACACTATTTGTTATATCATCATATTGGTTTGATGTGTATTTGTTCCTGGCATTTTACTTTATAAAAAAAGGACGAGTCGAGGGTCTATCTTGGTGCTAGGTACTTTCAAAAAATTTGCGTCTTGTGTTTTGCTCTAAAGAAGCTAAAAAAAGCTTTCGAGTTTTTTTTTTATAAAACATATGTCAATCCTGTATCTGTGGATGCAGTATAATAATTTGATTTGAAGGTGACTGGTTTTGATTCAAGACTAAAACGCTCTTTTTCTTATGTTTTTTGGTAAATCATTTCATTCTAGATAAAATATTATTTAATTTGATTGATGTCTTGCAGAGGAATTGGTTCAAGGTTTTGATCAAGAGACAGTAGTTGTAGTAATGACATTAGCCTTTTATAAGATGGAGATTGAGGTAAACAAATTCATGTATTTTATTAACTAATACATCACTAATTTATAATTATAGTTAATATATCTTGATTTATATTATCTTTGTTAATTTAGGTATAAAGTTATATATCGTAGCCAAGAGGTGGCTATTAAGATGTTTAAAACTGAGACCATAACCACTAATATGCATCGAGAGTTTACCATGAAGTTTATATCATAGGGTTTGTCATTTATTTTCTTTAAGACTTTAGTGTAATTAGCTTTTTACAAGGATCTATTTGTTTTGTTTTGTTTTTAAAACATATTTGTTTTATCCTGATTGTTCTAACAGAAATAATATACAATATATCACTGCATGATTGATAAACCAACAATAAACCTGTAACACATTATAAATTGTCACCGTCGCCGCATCACGCTGGTTTACTACTAGTGTGTCTATATATATATATATATATATATATATATATATATATATATATATATATATATATATATATATATATATATATATATCCATGCATACACACATACATATTCATACATGCATGTCATGTTTTCTATAATATATCTATATATACACACACACGCACACTTATGTATATACATATATTTCCAAAAATATGTATTTAGGAAATAATCATTCATACATAAAATACTTATACATACATGTGTACATGCATATAGATCCACATGCATGCAAGTCTAGACCATCGATACACTTACATATATACATAAGATCACACACACACACATACACACACACACATATATACATACATATATATATATATATATATGTTCATGCATGTAACCATCTTACATATACATACATATGTATATACAAGAACACACACATATACATATATGTTCATTCATGTAACCATCTCACCTATCCATACGTATGTATATATATATATATATAAGAACACATAAATACATATATACACACATACATATATATATATATGTGTGTGTGTGTGTGAGTGTTCATGCATGTAACTTATCTCACATATGCATACATATATATATGCATGTATAGGTACATGCATGCAATCAAATTTACCAACCCAAGAAACATTCATCCATGTATATATGTATGTATATATTGAAAGATTCATATACACCCATATATACATACATTACGACACATACATACATATATGTGTATATGTATTCACGACCCACACACACACATTTGTACACACACAATATCATCTTTCCTCCCAAAAGTCCAAAACCTTTTGATATTAACTTCAACCTTTGGATGAACAACTTGTATAAAAACCCACTTAGTGTGAAGAGATTTTACCTTTTAAAATGGTTAACAATAATGGGTTTCTTTGATCAAAATCTTGTCAAAACTCCAAGAATCTTCCGAGAATCACCTAAAGCCTTAGTAATGGAGGATAAGGAGGCTTGAAGATGGAAAAATGGAGGTTTAGGGAAAGGAGGGTGGAGGTGATGGTTTGGGTGTGTGTGTGTGAGAGAGAGAGAGAGGGTGATGAAGTGTAAAAGTAGATGTGATGATGATTGAGGGATTTGAGGGGTTTTAAAAATTTTCTATAAATCTTGTGGCAGCTCTCTTTATGACATGTGTCTAACACATGTCTCATTCATGTTTATTCCAGATAAAAACATGTATATTTCGAGTCCTATGGTGTATAAACTTTGCACTGGAAATTTAATAAAAAATTGATTTTTATTCTAAAATTAATAGAATATTAAATCGTACTAAAATAATTTAGTTTTATTTAAAAATCAATCGCCTCAAATATTATTTAGATAATTAAATCCATTTAACCCAGCTAAAACGCATATAAAGTCGGTTGTCTAAAAATTCAACAGGTAAAATTAAAATTCATGTTTTTTCATCTTTAACTAAATTTATTCATTTATGATTTATCATTTAATGCTAAATCAAGCATATCCACTAAATTAGTTAACCGAGTCGTCACCAACATTCGTTTAAACACCGACAAGTGGCACATAAATCTCAAATTTAACAAACGCAAACCCGTGCATTTAAACAACCACTCTTTGCTAGACTTAACAACTTTAATTCAATAATCAATATTAAATTATGAATGCATTAGATAAATTAAGTTTAGTACACCAACCTTTTACGTGTCATTGTAAAAATAACGGATGTCACGGTTTTCTTATCATCTTTGCTTTTTCTAAAGACTAAATTAGATTAGCTTGCAACATATAAGCTTTCATTAATGGGCATACATAAACATTCTCACTCATCTCAAGGTATATATAATTAATAGTCAATGTTCATGTTAAATATTCAAGTATAAGAAATTAAGTTAAAAAAATAAATACGAATATCACATTAGGAAAGTATTGTGAACACCAAAACAATAGGTTGGTAATAAGTATCGTTAAATTTATAACTTTTCGTTGGCTCATAATCTATATCTATACTACCTAATAAAGAAATAACACTCTGCCACATGTCGTTCTCTAGTTCAACCAAATGACAAATGACGACAAATGATTGGATTAAAACCTGAATTTTTCTTGAAATAGGTTGTTTACGTGCGCATGCATGGTTTTTAGGTGGTTCTGGGTTGGCTTTTCGAAAGTGGGTATTCCGCTACTTGAGGTAGCGGATGATGGTGATGTGGTGTTTGACATGGCATTCTTTTCATACGTATGATGCCACCTAAGCCCTATTCTGCTACTTGAAGTAGCAGAAGTCATCAAAAGTCCATTATCCACATAATCAAGCCACAAACCATCACAAACCATCTTCTAACCTCTTTCGGTGGCACAATTAGTGGAAGGGTAAACACATGCATGTGATGGCGTACACTTCATGCATGTGATGGCCCGCATGTATGTTATTTCCATGTGATGGCAGCCTTTTTTCCCATCACACTACTACGCATGTGATACCAGCTTTGTACATGGCATATTTATTACCTTTTGGCAGCAATATGGAAGCTTTTATTGCATGCATGTATGCATGCCATATACATTTAAAAAATGTCATACTTTTATGACATGCATAGCACAGATGGTAGGTGACATTTATCACATAGTTTTATCACATGCATGTATAGACAAACGAAGTGGCATTCGGTTTCATCTCAATTTCTATTTAAGAAATTGCATGCACAAGAATTTCCTCATCACAAAACAAATATTCAAGCGTACCAGCTCAAATATTTCCATCTACTTCATACCTTCAACTGAGTTTCTATCAACTAAAAATGAGCTACGATTTGCATCCGGGTCCAATTGTCGATGATGTTTTGTTCCTTAAAGATTCATGTCACACCCCCAAATTTCCACTCGTGGTGTCAGTCCACGTGGGTGTGACGTGGCCAGAATCACAGCTTAAGGTCATATAGAACAACTCTATATGCGTTTCAAATACAATGTTTGGCATACACTTAACAAAATGGTTTGCAGCGGAATAGTAAATCACAGCAACGGAAAAATATATTTGTCATAACATCCAGCGGAAAAATAATAAGTTTGATACAACATTTCGTAAAACAAAACAGAAGTTTAAATTGTTTCATAAGACTGAAAATTTAATGCATGCGGGATCCTATGCTCAATCCCCTAAGTGCATTCCTGGATTCCCCGATCCTATCAGTTACCTGAGAATACAAGTTTAAAAAGTGTCAACACAATGGTTGGTGAGTTCACAGGTTTTGATATATACATATAATAAGAAAACGTGTGTCATGCTGTTTATCATAATGTTAGTACCGAGCCCTAGGCTCCAAGTGTCAGTGCGTCACTACCGAACTAGACTTGTTTGCTCTTGCCTCCGCTGTGTCTCGTATACACAGCAATTTAGGTCAGAGTTTCACGGGTTATGACATCCAGTCAATATTGTGCCCCGTGGGGTTAGTCACACCCATACGGATCCATTCAAACCTACCACGTTGTTCGTACATTAACGGTAAGACTTTGTGAGGACTTGTTACGAGTTCAACACTTAATGTTTGTCCAATAAACCAGCATACACAGTAAAATGTTTGTAATAGTAATAGTTGTTTGACTCGATGCACCTAGTATTCTCCCCCTATTTAAAACGTTTCAAAAGAGTAAAGAGGGGCCGTAAACTCACCTTAGTGATGCTCGTAAAATAAATGCGTAAGCTCCTCGTGTAGAAAGCACGTCGGTCACCGGCTACCTATATCATATACCATGCGTGAGTTCGTGTACGTGACCATGCTCGTGTTCATGTTAGTGCTCGTGTTTGTGCTCAACAACCCTCGGTTGTTCATGTTTGTCCGTGTCGGTCCACAATGATCGTGTTTGCTCATGTTGGTCCACATTAACCGTGTTTGACCAAAGTTGACCGTGTCAAGTCAACGACCCGTTGGTGAACCGTGTGTTGGTTGTGAATCGTGTAACATTCATGTAAGTGCTCGTCGTGTGCAAAACGCGCAAGTCGCGTCTATGGACAACGTACTATTCATAGTAAGTTTCCATTTATAGCAAGGTTCACAAAGTATATTGATTTTAATCTTCTAGCATGCTCGTTTGTCCTACGTGATCATGTTAACACATAGCACATCATCATACGAAATCACATAAGTCATTTATATCATGTTTGCACATAAAAGTTTCCTAAAATGGAAAGTTTCCATTTCTAGCATATGCGATATCGGAAACCATCTAACTTAGCATTCATTCATCATATTAAAACATAATAAACCACTTAGCATGTTCAAACCACACTAAATATTCACAAGTCGGTTTTTCTAATAATAAAGTTACTAAAAATAGTAACTTTATCAACTTACATACCAATGATTATCCTAAACACTTCTAGATCATTTTTACTTCATAAATCATCATAATAATCCCTTTAACATAATTTAAATCATACACATTTGACCAATATCACCATTTGTCAACATTTAACTTGTAAAAGTTACTATAAATAGTAACTTTATTAAAATGATCATAATCAACATAAAAATCACATTCCAAGCATCAATATCATCCTAATATCACACTAATAGCAATTTCATATGCATGCATGTTATCCATATTATCCATTTCATCAAAAGGAAACTACAAAGTTACTATATTTAGCAAGTTCATCGAAAACCACATTTTCAACCATTTTAACAAAATCAAATCATGCAATATACTCCAAATATCATCTACAAACACATTGAAATATACAAAACCATCCCATAACTCATGGATCATACATGCATGTGAGTCTTACACTTGGTCATGACCAAATCATGCCTTACACATATACACCACATTATAGATCATCATAGACCATCATCTAAACATCTTAGATCATCAAGAAACATATTAATATCAACAAACCCAGATTCTAATCATAGAAAATTCGTGCATGTGAAGGATGTGTGCTTGCATGTGTGTTTAAAGGCATGCATGTGTGCATAGATGTGTTTTTAAGCTACAAGAGGGATTGTACTACCCTCTAGTGCTTCCAAATCCCTGAGATGATGGCTCAATCAGCTCCTATAACCTTCTGGATTGCTGGGTTCGACAGACACAAGGAGAAATGATAGTGAAACGACTCTACAAGCCTTCTTCTTCACTCCTTCTATGGTTCTCAAGCTTCCAAGCACATTAACAATGGCTTCCCAACTGGTTTCTTTGTGTTTTAGAGTGTTTGCAGGTGGTCTAGTAGTGAATTAACTGAGAGGATTGCGTCTGAGTTTAGTAGAAATGAGTATGGTAGGATAATGATGATTTTTGGGGTTATCAAGAAGATTTCTGCGATTCTGTGCTCCTAGGCGCAACGTCTGGCGCGCGTGCGCGATGTCTGGCGTAGCGCGCAAGTCCCCGAAAGAGGCGCCCCTTGGGCCTTCCACGCGTAACGCCTAAGGCCAAGGTTTCGGGTCAGGCGTACCGCCTGGCCCACTTGTAAGGCCCAATAAGCCTATTTTATGGTTTTCGGCCAGATTTCGCTCATTTCTAGAATGTAATACATCGTTCGAGCGTCGTTTGGACTCTAATCGTCAATTACTAACCATAATTGACTCGTGAAGTGTTTCTGTGCCTAACTGTTGTGACGTTCACCAACGTTCGTGTGTTTTGACACGTGTGTGCGGTTTCTGATAATCCCTTGGATTATCAAGTTGTGTATCAGTGTTTGTACTGTCGTGCCACGTGCACAAATAATCAATTAAATAAACATTTAATAAAATAGAAGCTGACCTGTAAATTGCGGGGTGTCACATTTCACATCGGGCTCGCGATATATTTAATAACAGGGACGTTCCCAAGTTGGTTTTTAGGCGTGCTGATCAAAAGTTATTTTATTTTCTTAGCAGCAACCCTATCACAGACAATGTTAAACGTTACATTGACATTGCTTGTTTTGGTGGGATGATTGATTCTGGCTACCGTAATCTCGATCATGGCTTACTGGAAGCACTGATCGAAAGATGGCATCCAGAAACACACACTTTTCATCTGCCAATCGGTGAAGTGACGGTAACCCTAGAAAACGTTAATGTTTTGTGGGGTTTGCCTATCGAAGACGAAGTTGTTTTTGGCTGTGAACAACCGTCTTCCCTTGCTGATCATATCGTTAGATGTCATACCTTGCTAGGTTTGACACCTAATGAAAACGATTTAAAAGGAAATGCTATAAAATTAGCAGCCATTTTTAACCATTTAAATAATAATTTTTCTAAAAATGCTTCAGATTTTGAGTGCATGCAACGTGCACGTTGTATAATACTTTACTTGTGTGGTGACACATTTTTTCTGATTCTTCTAATAATATAGTATCACTTACCATTTTAAATAATTTAGAATACTTAACTGCGTGTGGTCACCTTAGTTGGGGGAGTGCCGTGTTAGCGATGTTGTACAGGAACCTTTGTAAAGCAACATCGATCAATTCCAGCAACATTGGCGGACCACTGTATATATTGCAGTTGTGGGCATGGAGTAGAATTACTACTCTTGCACCGACGATTCTACATCGATTTGATAACCGAAGACCATATGGTGCAATGTATGATTTTAATAGTTTTGTTATACTTGTAAAAATCTTTATTAAGTACTTTATTATAACTTGTTTTAAATGGTTTTGAAGGTGGTGTGAAAAATTGACATATAAATCGTTTCACATTTACTAAGAGCATGCAGGTCACAGTTGCATTCATTACAGGAAGGGGAGGTAAATTATTTCAATTGTGTTTTTTTTTGTACTTATTATTTTTTGTTGAATTTAATATTATTTTTTAAAACAGTTCAAGTGGAGACCTTACGAGGAGCTGATTGGATTCCTACCAGGAATTTGCATGAGTGGTATTCGTAGTTGGCAGAGCGAGTGCTTTCTAATATATTGAGATGTGGTTGAATTTCATACACCACAAAGGTTATTAGACAATTTGGAATGGTTCAACGCATTCCTGACCCTATCCCTTTATCATTTAACGAGCACATGAAGTTGCATACTATAAGTCGCTCTGGCAAGCCAGAAATAAACTGGAGGAAGATTCACTCAAAATTTTTGTCTATGTGGAACCAACGGTGGGAGAATGTGATACAAGGGGTTCATTGTGCAGCACCTACTGTAGAACCAAGTTATATGCAATGGTACTGGTCATGTACGGTGTTGTATATCATGAACCCAAAGTCAGAAGAGGTCATGCAGCTCGGGTTCCAAGATCATGGGTCTAGATCGCAATTCTTGGTTTGTAGTCATTTAAGTTCTATTTTTGTAGTCATTATTTGCATCACTATATTACCGTTTTAGTTGACATTTTTTGTTTTTTTTATAGATGGATGGGATAAGTCAGACTTATCGACAAGCAGGTCACTTCATGCACACGGAATCAACATCGAATTTCCAGAACTTTGAAACGTCGCAAAACACTACGAATCAAGTAATGGGATTGCTTAATGAAGAGAGTCGCCTGCATTATCCATTATATCTTCAGACTGGTCCTGTTAATTTAGGTGTGGATAAGACAGTACCACGTAATTTACGAATGAGAGAAAGAAAACGTGCTAATGTCAGAAGTGGGGCCGGTACATCAAGTGTTCAACATCAAAACTATCAGGCTGGAACATCAAATGTTGAACATGAGAATTTTGAAGCTGGTACATCACATGTTCAACATGAAAATTATGAATTAGATCATTCAAAATTCTCAAATGCTCTTTCCTCGTCTTTTTTTGCGGGTATAAATCAGAACATGATGTTTGAACACAACAATGAACAAGAGGTGTACACCCCACAGGCTTCTATGTTGCTATTGTTCACCCAACCTCAGTCTGAAAACTTTAATTATTATGCTCTGCATTTTAGTCCAAATGATGCACATGGATTTAATGTTATATCACCACTGCCTTCATTGGACTTAAATCCACAGATGAGTGTTGGAGATTTGGCTGATTACACATTTTTGGCTAACACCCTAAATGCAGAAGATGTTGATGTTGATCAAAATCCAATTGCGTCTAGACGTAGGAATCCTCACCGCCACAGAAGACGACCCGATTGAGGAACATAATTATTTTTGTTTTTGTATATTTTGTTATTTAACATGTATGTTTCAATTTTAATGTTTTGTTTTATTTTATTTTTTAACACAACATTGTTAAAAATAAAGGTTTAAAACAGAAAATGACATTACAAATTAAAATGACATTACAAATTAAAATGACATTAGAACTGAAAATGACATAAGTTAAAATGACATTACAATACAATATTACAAGACATTCCTACGTGATAAAAGTTAAGCACATGCTGCATAAAATTCATCTGCCATAAAACGTCGGTATTTCATGCACGTGTCATGTAGATTTCTTCGATTTGACTAGGGAGGTCTAGAACAAGGTTTCTCATTAACATGCAGACAAGAACTCCAGAGTTGCTTCCAACCGGACCTTATATTGAGGCCAGACTTCTGTTCCTGATATTTTAAGTTTGGGGATGACATTTATACGAGAATTTTGCCAGAATAAAATATTGTCCAAAAAAGACTTGAACAACGTCTCAAATCGTGTTATTATTGGGTAAAACAACCAATGAACACAAGTTGTTTGACAAATGGCAGGGTCACAATTCTCGGTAAAGTACACATACATTTCAAGTGTTCGCAAATCAATCCGTAGAAGTAACCAATGTATGTCTTCGATTCAGATGGGAATATAAACCTAAAAAGTATCTATGTTAACCAAAATGGTAAAGTTCTTTAAAAAATAAGATTTACATTATTTAATCACAAATAATTGTTACGTATCAACATCCCATAATGCAGGGTATTCTTCTTTCATTCCAATTGAAAATGGCAAAGCTCCATGGTTTGGTGTTTCACATAAAATGTTATAAAATTGTGGTGGCATGATAGTCCAAGGAAACAACTGCTCTAGACGACGCTTCTTAGTTATTCCCTTCCACCGGAAACGCATCAATCTTGAAACCCAACCTTTTACATGCTTTAAAGTAACACATATAAGTTAGTACATATTATTTGTATAGTAATATGAGAAAAAAATGATAACTATAATTTCTTACAAGTGTTGATAAATAACCATAATTTTGGGATCCTAATAAGGAACCCCAAAACTCTTGACCTAACTTCATTTTTCCCGCAAAAAAACTAATACAGGACGATGCATCACCATTGTGATAAAATTCCATCCCATTAGTTGACCAATTTTTAGTCTCTTCAACTGGACGATACCAACGTGTGTTTGTTGGAAGATTTTCTGGGGATGTTTCTTGGACATAATTCTAGCTTTCTGGAGGGGTATCACATACCTCTTCATCATCATAATTTTGTGGTTTTCCATAGGTTTGAAGTTGTGAATTAAAAGTTATGGGTTTGGAGTGTGGTAAAATGGGTACATATTTATAACAATTTATTATGACTTGAAGTTGGTAGGTAGAGGGGTAAACTTTGAAAGTAAATTTAAAGTGGGTAGGTAGTAGTGTGGTAAACTGGTAATCAATAAACTCGTGGGTTAGCAGTGTGTTATTTTAGAATACATGTGGGTAGGTAGTAGTGTTTTAATTAATAAAATTATTCAGAACACATGTGGGTGTACTATGCTACACAGCTTTATTCAAAGCCTGTTAAAGTGGGTAGGTAGTAGTGTTATAATTAATAAAATTATTCAGAACACATGTGGGTGTACTATGTTACACAGCTTTATTCAAAGCCTGTTAAAGTGGGCAGGTAGTAGTGTTTTAATTAATAAAATTATTCAGAACACATGTGGGTGTACTATGTTACACAACTTTATTCAAAGCCTATTAAAGTGGGTAGCATCCTCATCTTCATTATTATCTTTTGATTCTCAGAATAACTTTACAATCCGAAATGGCTAATGTAAGGAAACCATTTTCAGTACCCAAAAGTCATCCATTATCTACAACTGATGAAAACCCTATTGAACCAGTGTATCCACCAGTTGTCCAACCTGAAACCTCCTAAACAGGTGCATCCACCATTTGTCCAACCAGAAAACCCTCCTGAACAGGTGCATCCACCATTTGTCGAACCAGAAAACCCTCTTCAACCGGTACAGCCTCTAATGATTCAACAGGAATACCCTCCAATAAGTGAATCTAAAGACGAACACCTGCATGATATGTTTGATTCAGAGGTTTTGGAACATGCTTGGGATTATGGAAAGCATGAAGATGACCCTTTTAATGGTTAGTTTCACAACCCATACGAAGACGACCAAGACTCTGATTGGTCAAATTACGACTATCACTGGAAATGAATATTTGTGATCTATATGTAATAATATATTTAGTGGCTTTTTTATTAAGCATGTTATTTTTAATTTACCTTGTAAGCGGATCTGTTTAATGGTTCCGGGATCGTGAACAGGTTATTCTCATAACAAAAGTACGTCTATGATTACAACAAAGAAATTACCGTGCATACAAAACCTACTTCTAGTTCCACTAAAACAGAAACATTAACGCTACAAGTACAATAAAAAAGAAGATAATAAAGTTCTTCTTTCCAATGGTAGCTTTCAGATCTTTTACTTCATCTTCTAGCTTATTATTTGGACATGTTTTAAGGAGAACTTGCATATATATATAGCATGGTGAGTGGGTTTGGCATTTATTTCTTGGACATCATTTAAGGAGAACTTGCAGTGCCTTTAGTTACTAGAATTAAATGTAGACAAAACTTGTAAAATAGCATAACTAAATAAACAATATATAAAATTCGGAAATCTAATTAAAATAGCAAACGTAAACAATACATCATCGTAAAATAGCATAATTAAACAAGACATCATTGTTGTCGGTTAGGACATGTGTTCATGGTATGACCAGGTTCTCTACAAAACCCACACAACCGAGGCCTACGTTCTTCAGCATAATGAGTATCCATCTCGTTGTGTATTCTTCTAGCGCGTCTCCAGCTTCGTGACACCGTTATTCTTGACGTATCTCCTCGTATTCTCCAACCTGGTTCTCTCCAATGAGCGTAGTGGGTGAGTGGATAAAAGTGACTATTGTATTGTGCTCGATACGTACTAGTATGGAATCTATTATTGACAATTTCATGTGGTTCTTCACCCCCCCAATGACAAACCGCGATAGTATGCGAACATGGAAATCTGTAAATTTGCCACTTACCACATGTGCATGTTTTCTTACGGTATTCAACCGTATAATCATTGCCCCCATCTTCGTTTGTTTAAAGCCAAGAAATAACCCTGTACCTTGCCTCAATTTGATCAAAATGAAATATTTGGTGTTCTCTTGAACGACTATCCCGATGATTAAACAATCGCCACATACGAGGAGGTAAAGCTGTATTACAACTCATTGCAATCTCTGTGTGCTTTACATATTGAGCAACGTCTCTTTGAAAGGTAAAGTCAATACACACCTTTATAGGTAGAAATCTAGCTCCACGTAACACATTCTTTAAGCTTTCGGATATATTAGTCGTTAGGTTACCCCATCGACATCTTCTTTCATCAAACACCACAGTCCACTTTGATTTTTCACTATTGTTCAAATACTTCCATGTCTCTTCACTTATACCTCTCATTTCCCTCTTCGCCAACCGGTACTTTCTTCGTTGTGTTGTGCTACCAATAGCCCAACATAACCTTTTCAAGCTGACACTCTTGAAATTCTTCATAAAGTTGCTTCGAATATGACGGAGACAATAGCGGTGATAAGCTTTGGGCTCCCTCCAATTTTCAAAATTCTCCATTACATTTACTATTCCTTTATTTCGATCCGAGATAACACACAACTTGCCCATGCTGTTACTTCTAACATGTTAATGAAATTTTTGGAAGAACCAACCCCAGCTTTCATTTGTTTCTTCATCAACGATTGCATATGCCACAAGCAATATGTAATTGTTAGCGTTTTTTGAAATAGTAATCAAAAGCTTACCTCTGTATGATCCTTTAAGATGAGTACCATCAACAGATTTTATGGGTTGGCAGAGATGAAATGCTTTAATACATGGTCCGAATGCCCAAAAAACATATTTAAACACAGCACATTTCGATGCACTATGTAGATGATGGAACCATGTTACTATAGTACCGTCATTTTTTGAGGCCTTCAGTGCTTCTACATACTTTGGCAACTCATTGAAGTTGCTCTCCCAATTACCATGAATTCTCTCGATAGCAATTCTTCGTGCTGTCCACGCCTTGGAATATGTAATATCAACCTTAAGTTTCTCTTTTATGTAAGCGCGAATCTGTTTTACCGGAAATGATATATCTTCACGAATTTGGAGGATAATATGTGCAGCAACATCTTTGGATCTTAAAGCTCGGTTATTGTTTCGAATAACAGTTGAGTAGTAGCTATGAGCACCAGTCCATGTGGTGATTCTCCACATGTGATGATTTCTTCTTTTTGAAGCAGTTACACGCCACCGACACCAAGGAGTCTGTTGAACAAGGACTGAATCCTTTTGTGGCAGTGTAGTTTTGCATCTAGCTTTCCATAAAGATGGTTTGCTATCTGCCACGTAGATCTCCCTATTACAACCAACATTCCATCTTCTGACCGCATACATGAGATCATTTTTTGAATTAAAATACACGCCAAGACGGATTTCATTGGAATCTTCATTCCATACGTCCATATGATCTTCATCATCAAAATCGGGAAGAACATAATCGTCTGACTCCTCTATAGGCTCATTGAGATCAAATGATTGAGTGAATCCTTGATAAACGCTTGAGTTATACTGGTCTGAGAACAGAGGGACTTCTTCTTCGCCTTCTGACTCGTCGTTGGAGGGGGGAACTCACTTTCTTCACTCTCATTGGTCATATGACCTTCAGAGTGCTTAAAACCCTCACTTTCGTAATGTTCATGAGCATGTTGATCTAATAATGCAACACCGACCTCCATATTGTTGTATTGTAAAGTTGTTGTATTATCGACACCACCAGCATAAGAACTGGAAAAACCTCGTAGGAGGTTCATACAACTACTATGTTGAGATAGAATAAATGATTGCCTGTTAACTTTTATATGAGCCATAAAGTTAACTACATTTTCTGATAGAAAATAAAGCATATTCATGCTTTCTTCCTCAAATAAGAAAGAACTTTCACTAATTCCTTGAAATGAGTAATAGAGTAACAAATTCATGTGTAAAGATTCTCTAACAATTTGAACATGGTTACAGACTTCATCAACTAATTGTTGTGTGAGGCCCCGAAACCGGGCACCTCACAGAGGTTGGTTTTCATCATAACACATAGCTCTTAAACTAAAAACTTTCATAATCATGCAGCGGAAATGTAAACACAGTTTGATAAATAGAATTCAATAAAGTGTCTGTATCAAAATCATATCGAATTGCCAAAACCAACGGATCGTCTGGATTGATGCCCGAGCTCCATGCCTTCTCTTATCATAGCTTTAACCTGACATACATGCTAAATCAAGTCAGCTTACGCCGGTGAGTTCTAGTTTTCATAAAACAACATTAAACATACTTAACATAACATCATTCCGTACACATAATCCGTAACCTTAGCACATAACATCGTGAACGTCATCATCATACGTTCCACTGTCACCATACGGACAGTGGGTTCATGCCGGCACAAGGCTCCATGTTTATAGTCCGATCGACTCTTACCATGTTTATAGCCCGATCGGCTCCGTGTTTATAGCCCGGTCGGCTCCATGTTTATAGTCGGATCGACTCTCTTGTTTATGGTCCGGTCGACTCCATGTTTATAGCCCGATCGGCTCTTACCATGTTTATAGCCCGATCGGCTCTGTGTTTATAGCCCGGTCGGCTCCAAGTTTATAGTCCGATCGACTCTCTTGTTTATAGTCCGGTTGACTCCATGTTTATAGCCCGATCGGCTGTTCATATCCTGACCTAATCAGGTCATCATTCATATTTGCCCAGTACAAGTACCGGAGCATCATCATTCACACACATCCTATAGCACGTATAGGGGCATCATTCATTCATCATACATGATACACTAGCATCATATCGTCATTCATCATAATCCTCATACATTTCATGCTAGCATTATAACATCATTCATCATAGTCATCATAACATCTTAGGCATGTCATACTAGCATCGTTTCATCATACCATCATAACATACTAGCATCGTTATCGTATCATAACATCATGTCATCATGCCTACATATCATACTTCCGTCCTAACAACCTAGGACCTTGTCATACTCCTATAACTATTCTCACAGTTATCATCATGAAGCATATTATCATCGAGTCATCATCATATCATATGCTAGCATCATTATCATGTCATGTTATTCATTATCATAACCCATTTATCATTCATTCCTCATACTTATCATACTTTCATGCATAGATCATACTAACACATAAACATGCATACGTAGTCAGGGCATACCATCATTCGTTCATCATCATCATAAACACATAACATCATAACATAACAACAAGCATGTATGCCAGCCCAAAACAGTTAACATGAAATAGGGCGTCTAGAACTCACCTGATAGTAGATTCCTGTTATCCTTATCCGAACTCCTTAGCTAGGGCCTTAAGGACCTACATCAGTTACATCATATCATCACATACCATTCTTAGACTTAGCATATATTCTAAGTCCACATGACTTCCTAACCAGCCTCCCCAATATTCGAGAACTGTTAGAGTATTCGAAATATCACCAGTACTCGAAATACTGGTGTACTCGTTTTAACCTATGTATTCGAAATAACATGTACTCGAAATGCCATGTACTCGAAATAACATGTACTCGAAATGCCATGTACTCGAAATAACAATGTATGATTTCGAGTACCCTTTGTGCATGATTTCGTGTACTCATCACCTTCGTCATTAAACATCTCAGAAATTCAACTAAGGCTTTGGGGAGCTAGTTCCAGGTTCCTTGGGTTGTTACCAACATATTGGAACCTCAAAGTTACGAACTTTATGCATAAAGGTGTGAGCTTTATGCATAAGTTCACTTTTGTTTAACCATCCTAACTTTTGCATAAAAATCCTAGCTTTTTGGGTTGGAACACTTACTTGAAGTTGAAGGATCACTCCTGTAGATTCCCGTGCGTTTCCTCCTTTGTTTGGTCGATCCAAGCTCGATTCTTGCTGTTCTTGAACTTCAACTTCGAGTACTCAAGAGAAACTGTGCTTCCAACCAAAGTTTGTCACGCTTCCCAAGGCACTCCTATTTATAGGCAGTGTCCTTGTACTCGAAAACTGGGACAGAATTTCGAGAACATGAGTACTCGAAATCTGGTGTATACGTAATCTGGTGTACTCGAAATTGGGTTCGAGTACACGAACTCGGGATTTTAACTTAGTTATTTTTCGTCCCTTTTTCTAGCAAGTTAATCGTTCGTTACGCATTCGTAAGTTCAAATAACTTGTATTAGAAAATTTGGGGTGTTACAAGTCTCCCCTCCTTACAATAGGTTTCGTCCCGAAACCTGCCTCGTTACACATCGAACAAATGAGGATACAACCTCCTCATTTCATCTTCCGTCTCCCATGTCGTGTCTGAACCCTTCCGATGCTTCCACTGAACTCTTACTTGACGAACCGTTTTATTCCATAGCTGCTTCTCCTTCGAATCCACAATGGCAACTGGTTCTTCGACGTAGTTCAGTCGGTCATCTACCCCAATGTCGTCTAAAGGAACATGTGCTTGCTCGTCTGCCAGACACTTCCTAAGATGTGACACGTGGAAGGTAGGATGAATCCCGTTCAGCTCCTCTAGTAGGTCCAGTCGATACGCGACTTTCCCTACCCTTGCCTTTATCTGAAACGGTCCGATGTACCTCGGACTCAACTTTCCCCTCTATTCCCTTCCATGGTGATACCTTCAGCAACACTCGATCGCCCACATCAAACTCGATCGGTCTCCGACGCTTGTCAGCGTAAAACTTTTGGCGATCTTGTGCGGCTTTCATTCGTGCTTTTATCACCCGTAGCTGTTCTGCCATATCAATCACGGCAGCCTTGTTTCCCATTTCTTTCTGTCCAACTTCACCCCAGCACACCGGGGTTCTACATCGTCTTCCGTACAACGCCTCATATGGGGGCATTCCGATGCTGGAGTGGTAGCTGTTGTTATAAGAAAACTCCACCAATGGCAAGTGGTCATCCCAGCTCCCTCCAAAATCGATAATGCAAGCCCTAAGCATATCCTCCAACGTTTGGATAGTCCTTTCTGACTGTCCATCAGTCTGAGGGTGATAGGCGGTACTGATATTTAACCTTGTTCCCATGGTATCATGAAACTGCTTCCAGAATCTGGAAGTAAACCTCGTATCCCGATCTGACACAATAGAGACAGGAACTCCGTGTCTAGTCACAATCTCTTTCATGAACAACTCAGACAACCTTTCGGATGTATACGTTTCCCTGATAGGGAGGAAGTGCGCACTCTTCGTCAGTCGGTCCACAATCACCCATATGGTATCATGCCGCTTAGCTGTCTTTGGTAGCTTGGTGATGAAATCCATTGTGATGTGTTCCCATTTCCATTACGGTATCTCAAGAGGTTGCACATATCCGTATGGCTTCTGATGTTCAGCCTTCACTTGCGCACAAGTAAGGCACCTATTCACGTACTGCATCACGTTAAATTTCATGCCCGGCCACCAATAATCCTTTCGAAGATCTTGATACATCTTCGTCGCATCGGGATGCACAGAATAACGTGATTTGTGGGCTTCGTCTAAAATTCTCGCTCGAATGTCCCCATTTCTGGGCACCCACATACGACCGAATCGTACTTTCACACCGTGATCATTGTCTTCCAAGTTCTTGACTTGCCCGAAGGCACGTTCAAAACCCACATTCTCTTCTTTCAATCCTTCCTGTTGCGCCTGCTTGAGCTCATTCAGAAAGTCTGGCGTTATCACCAAACTATACGATTTTACCTGTATGGCAGGATTATCCGTCTTGCGACTCAAAGCATCTGCTACCACATTGGCCTTTCCCGGGTGATATAAAATATCACAATCATAATCCTTTAACAGCTCAAGCCATCGTCTCTGCCTCATATTCAAATCTTTTTGCTCGAAGAAGTACTTCAAGCTCTTATGGTCGGTATAGATGGTACTCCTTACTCCATACAAATAGTGCCTCCATATTTTCAATGCAAACACTACTGCAGCGAGTTCAAGATCGTGGGTCGGGTAGTTAGCCTCATGAATCTTTAGCTGGCGCGAAGCATAAGCTATCACCCTTCCCCTTTGCATCAGTACGCATCCCAACCCTTGTCGTGACGCATCGGCATACACCACAAGATCATCATTTCCATCCGGCAGTGCTAAAACAGGAGCTTGGGTAAGTTTCTCCTTTAGCACTGAAAACGCTTGTTCTTGGTTAGGGCCCCATTCGTACTTTACATCTTTCCTCGTGAGCTTTGTCAATGGCGTCGCTAGCTTGGAGAAGTCTTGAATAAATCTCGGATAGTAACCGGCCAAACCAAGAAAACTGCGTACTTCCGTAGGTGACTTCGGAGGGCTCCATTTCATAATCGTTTCAACTTTAGCTGGATCTACCATAATGCCTTCTGGGTTCACCACGTGACCCAGAAACTGTACCTCTCGTAACCAGAAAGCGCATTTGGAGAATTTAGCATAAAGTTTCTCTTCCCTCAGGATCTCTAATACCTCACGTACGTGGCAAGCATGGTCTCCCTCGTTCTTTGAATAAATCAAAATATCATCTATAAATACTATCACCGATCGGTCCAGCATCGATCGACATACCCTGTTCATCAAATCCATAAATGCTGCAGGAGCATTCGTCAATCCAAACGACATAACGAGAAACTCATAATGTCCATAACGCATACGAAAAGCAGTCTTTGGAATATCCTGCTCTCAAACTTTCAACTGATGGTAACCGGATCGGAGATCTATCTTTGAGAACCAGCTTGCACCTTGCTATTGATCGAACAAGTCATCAATTCTAGGTAGAGGATACATGTTCTTTAAGGGTTAACTTATTCAGTTCCCTGTAATCGATACACATACGCATACTTCCATCTTTCTTCTTAACGAACAGCACCGGTGCTCCCCACGGGGAGACACTTGGCCGTATAAAACCTTTATCAAGGAGTTCTTGTAGCTGGGTCATCATTTCCTTCATCTCAGTTGGAGCTAAACGGTAAGGTGCTTTGGCAACGGGTTGTGCCCCCGGCACTAAGTCGATTTGGAACTCAATTTCCCGTTCGGGTGGTAATCCAGGCAATTCCTCAGGGAATACATCGAGGAAGTTACGCACCACGGGTACATCATCAATCGTCCTCATGTCCGTACGTTCCTCAATCACGTAGGCCAAGTAGGCTACACACCCTCGCCTCATCATAACCTCAGCCTTGATCATCGAAATGATCTTCGGCGCATACATCGCTTTATCACCATAAACCGTTACGGAGCTCCCATCAATCGCACGTAAACATATCATCTTTCGTCGACATACAATGTTAGCCTCATATTTGGCTAACCAGTCCATACCCAAAACCACATCGAATCCTCCTAAGGTAATAAGAAACAATCGTACTGGGAACTTATGACCTTCTATCTCAACATGACAATCATCTATAGCCTCAGTCACCTTGGTCATCTTACCAATAGCCGTCTCTACATCAAATACCCGATCTATCTTTTTAACCTTCCCAGATAACCCATCACAGAAAGTAGAAGACACAAAACTCATACTGGCACCAGAATCAAACAATACAGAAGCAGGAATATTGTTGATAGAAAAGGTACCTGTGACCACATCGGGGTCCTCGATAGCATCATCCTTTGTCATAGTGAAAGCTCGTGCTTTAGCCTTCTGCTTCTCCTTTCCTTTTTCTTCTTTCTTACCCGAGCCCGAAGCATCGGCTCGTGGTTGCCTGCAATCTTTGGGCAGATGTCCCATCCCGTTGCAGTTGTAGCATCTCATAGCACCGGGGCAATTGGCTGAAAAATGCCCCACCTTTCCACATCAAAAGCATAAGTTTGTGCCCACACGGCACGGCCCAGAGTGGCTCTTGCCACACTTACGGCATAGACTTGTTTCCTCTCGCTTGATCTTCTTGCCAGAAGACTTCCGTTGGTCTGTTCGGCCTCCCCCTGGTTTCCTCTTTCACCGGCTCATCGGCCATCACGTCATCCCATACAATACCACTGAGTTCAACAGTGGAGTCAAAGGTCTTAGGAGCATTGGCCTTCACATGAATCCGAACCTTGGGAGGCAAACCCTCCATGTACAACTTCACCCTACGTTCCTCAGTAGAAACCAGATGAGGAACGAGTCTTGCCATCTCATTGAACCGTGAAGTGTACTGCCTGTGATTCAGACTTCCCGCTTTCAGCACCAGAAACTCCCTTTCAACCTTATCCAGCTCATTCTTGGGACAGAACTGCTTAGTGACCAGTTCCTTTAGATCATCCCAAGTCATCTTCTCCATATCGGCTGCAGCCTTGGACTGCTTAATGGTGTTCCACCAGTGAAGTGCCTCCTCAACAAAAGAGTGAGCCGCAAATTTGACAGCTTGGTCGACTCGGCATTCACTGATGGAGATAACAGCCTCCATAGCAGATATCCAGTGGCAGGTGGCCACAGCATCCTTCTTACCATCGAAGGTCGGTGGGTTGCATCCTTTGAAGGACTTGTAGTCACAGCCCTTCAGTTTCCCAGTCATAGAGTCGCCGCTCTTAGTCTCGACGATCACCACCTCATCTTCTTTAGTACTCTCCTTAGTTCCTTCAGACTTGTCTTTTAGAGCATCCTTCAGTGCCTTAGCAATCAAGGCTGGTAGCTTTTCATCCATGATTTTGCAGACCTCATCAGAAATAGCCTTCACCACAATAGGCTCTAGAGTAAACTCATCTTCATTCTCAGGTTGCTCGTTGTGCTCGTGGTCGTCTTCATTGACGGGTTCTTCACTCTCGACACGTGGTTCTTCAGGTTCCTGTGGTTGCTTACGTGGTCTACCCTTTGGTCCAGCCATCTAACTATCTACAGGATGCAAAATTGATGAGTCAGTATAGGAATCAGTTTAGCACGGAATAAGCTTTGTAAATCGTTAATGACGTTGATCAAGTGCTATTAACCATTTACCCAACTCATAGGCTCTAAACGTTTCCCATCCCATCTCTTCAATGTGCATGACACTAACTACATACATAACCTTACATCTTACCCTTAACCCATACATAAACATTCAGCTCGTGGCATCCGTTCATCCGTGGTTGGCAATCCGCGTCACTTAATCCCATTCTCAGTTTAAGTCTTGGCATTTGGGATGCCAAGATCTCTCAAACTATGGCTCTGATACCAACTTGTGAGGCCCCGAAACCGGGCACCTCGCAGAGGTTGGTTTTCATCATAACACATAGCTCTTAAACTAAAAACTTTCATAATCATGCAGCGGAAATGTAAACATAGTTTGATAAACAAAATTCAATAAAGTGTCTGTATCAAAATCATATCGAATTGCCAAAACCAACGGATCGTCTGGATTGATGCCCGAGCTCCATGCCTTCTCTTATCATAGCTTTAACCTGACATACATGCTAAATCAAGTCAGCTTACGCTGGTGAGTTCTAGTTTTCATAAAACAACATTAAACATACTTAACATAACATCATTCCGTACACATAATCCGTAACCTTAGCACATAACATCGTGAACGTCATCATCATACGTTCCACTGTCACCATACGGACAGTGGGCTCATGCCGGCACAAGGCTCCATGTTTATAGTCCGATCGACTCTTACCATGTTTATATCCCAATCGGCTCCGTGTTTATAGCCCGGTCGGCTCCATGTTTATAGTCCGATCGACTCTCTTGTTTATGGTCCGGTTGACTCCATGTTTATAGCCCGATCGGCTCTTACCATGTTTATAGCCCGATCGGCTCCGTGTTTATAGCCCGGTCGGCTCCATGTTTATAGTCCGATCGACTCTCTTGTTTATAGTCCGGTCGACTCCATGTTTATAGCCCGATCGGCTGTTCATATCCTGACCTAATCAGGTCATCATTCATATTTGCCCAGTACAAGTACCGGAGCATCATCATTCACACACATCCTATAGCACGTATAGGGGCATCATTCATTCATCATACATGATACACTAGCATCATATCGTCATTCATCATAATCCTCATACATTTCATGCTAGCATTATAACATCATTCATCATAGTCATCATAACATCTTAGGCATGTCATACTAGCATCGTTTCATCATACCATCATAACATACTAGCATCGTTATCGTATCATAACATCATGTCATCATGCCTACATATCATACTTCTGTCCTAGCAACCTAGGACCTTGTCATACTCCTATAACTATTCTCACAGTTATCATCATGAAGCATATTATCATCGAGTCATCATCATATCATATGCTAGCATCATTATCATGTCATGTTATTCATTATCATAACCCATTTATCATTCATTCCTCATACTTATCATACTTTCATGCATAGATCATACTAACACATAAACATGCATACGTAGTCAGGGCATACCATCATTCGTTCATCATCATCATAAACACATAACATCATAACATAACAACAAGCATGTATGCCAACCCAAAATAGTTAACATGAAATAGGGCGTCTAGAACTCACCTGATAGTAGACTCCTGTTATCCTTAGCTGAACTCCTTAGCTAGGGCCTTAAGGACCTACATCAGTTACATCATATCATCACATACCATTCTTAGACTTAGCATATATTCTAAGTCTACATGACTTCCTAACCAGCCTCCCCAATATTCGAGAACTGTTAGAGTATTCGAAATATCACCAGTACTCGAAATACTGGTGTACTCGTTTTAACCTATGTATTCGAAATAACATGTACTCGAAATGCCATGTACTCGAAATAACATGTACTCGAAATGCCATGTACTCGAAATAACAATGTATGATTTCGAGTACCCTTTGTGCATGATTTCGTGTACTCATCACCTTCGTCATTAAACATCTCAGAAATTCAACTAAGGCTTTGGGGAGCTAGTTCCAGGTTCCTTGGGTTGTTACCAACATATTGGAACCTCAAAGTTACGAACTTTATGCATAAAGGTGTGAGCTTTATGCATAAGTTCACTTTTGTTTAACCATCCTAACTTTTGCATAAAAATCCTAGCTTTTTGGGTTGGAACACTTACTTGAAGTTGAAGGATCACTCCTGTAGATTCCCGTGCGTTTCCTCCTTTGTTTGGTCGATCCAAGCTCGATTCTTGTTGTTCTTGAACTTCAACTTCGAGTACTCGAGAGAAACTGTGCTTCCAACCAAAGTCTGTCACGCTTCCCAAGGCACTCCTATTTATAGGCAGTGTCCTTGTACTCGAAAACTGGGACAGAATTTCGAGAACATGAGTACTCGAAATTTGGTGTATACGTAATCTGGTGTACTCGAAATTGGGTTCGAGTACATGAACTCGGGATTTTAACTTAGTTATTTTTCGTCCCTTTTTCTAGCAAGTTAATCGTTCGTTACGCATTCGTAAGTTCAAATAACTTGTATTAGAAAATTTGAGGTGTTACATGTTGATAGGTAATTCTGTATCTAATTATAAACGAAGTTGTGAGAGTTGATTCATCATAATCAACAACTCCGTTTACGTATGAGGTTTCAGCATTCCAGTATAATTTAATAAGAAATGGTTGAAAAGAAAACATCGTTTTAGAGTTGAAAATGATGGAAGACAAATGATATTTAGAGTAATATTACTTTGGTGAAATATTTGATGTTAAATGATGTGATTATGAACATATATATAGGCAATAAGAACATCAAACAACACATACAATTTAAAGTGTTGTACGATTTTGAATTCAATTTTAAAAGTATATAAATTATATAGTCTGCATGTTCATAAATTATATGGTCAGAAAGGGTATAAATAATATTATTAGTTTAATGCCAATTAAAATGTATAAAAATATGTGATAAAATTATTTTAATTGTGTAAAATTAAGAATAATGTCAATTAAAAATATAATAATACTGTACGATTTTAAAAATATAATAATCCAATGTAAAATTATTTGTACGTTTTATTTTTTTTTAATTGAGTAAAACATGGGAAACAAAATTAATGCACGGGTTGAGTCGTACCACGAAAATTATTAAGTGTTGGTAGATGGGGGTATTTCCTCTACTTGTTCGTTTTTTTTTCTACTATAATAGCTTGAAGTGCATAAAACGTGAGAAAAAAAATTAATGGACGGGGTTGAGTCGTACCAAGAAAATTAGTAAGTGTTGGTAGGTGAGGGTATTTCCTCTACTTGTACATTTTTTGTTTTGTTTTCTACTTGTGCATAAAACGTGGGAAACTACATTCATGGTCAGGATTAAGTCGTACACGAAAATTATTAAATGTTGGTAGGTGGGTGTTTTTTGTACCACCGGAAGGCATAAATATCATCATGTTTAGAAGATGGTTTGTAGGTCAATCGATTAAAGTTTACCCTTCCGCTACTTGTACCATCGGATGCACTTAAATACCGATTATAAACTTGGTTTGTGGCTTGATTATGAGGATTATGGACTTTTGATGACTTCCGCTACCTCAAGTAGCGGAATACCTATTTTCGAAAAGCCAACCTAAAACCATCTAAAAATCATGCATACACACGTAAACAACCTATTTCAAAAAAAAATTCTTAAAGCCTCATAATGCCACATGACAACTTTAGGTGATTTCTCAAAAAAAAACACACGGACCCCTTATTACTCAGGACCTGGTAGAGGTGCGCAAATCGAGTTTTTTTGGAACCGGTTCTGGTTCCAATCGGTTCCCGTTCTGATCAACAAAGTCAATACCCGGTTCCGGCTCCAGTTTCGGGTTTCGACTGGCTTTTGACCCATTCCGGTTCGAGTTTAGCCGGTTCTGGTTCAGGTTTTGGCCGGGTACATATAGAACCAGTTTCAGTATCGATTTTAATTTGTCTAAAAAAACGGATCCATTTGTGCTCATCGGTTCAGGTATGACCCGTTCCGGGTCCAAGTCTGCTTTTTTTGCCCCTCTACCCCGGTATACCTGTATCCGTCAATATCCTGAAATCGTAAACCCTCAATCACAAAACCCTAAGCTTTCTTCCTCAGAAGACTATCCCACCTTTCATTTCTGTAACTCTAATCCTCTACACGTCAGTCGTTTCTCTCTTCTCCATGTCCATTATGCTTCAATCGGTTACAGGCAATCATATAATCCTTCAATCTTTGTCTTCAAGTCTATTGTTTTGAAGGATACTGAAAGGATTTCGACAATAATCAAATGGTTAGTTTCCAGATTCTAGGATTTGGATTATCAATTTTATCGAATTAACTTTTGATTTTGATTATATTTCGAAACCCCCCTTATGTTTTTCTTTTTGTCGATCAATTTCATCGAATTAGCTTTTTAAAGGATGAAGTTTCAACACTCCAGTCACATGGTGACACCAAGGAGGCTGACTTCATGAGTTTTGGGAATAAGGTTGGATTTCAATCAATACTTTCATTAATATTTGACCCTATATAGCGTAAAAATGGATGATATTTTATTGAATTTACAGGAAATAAAGGCTGCAACAAACAAAAGGAGACTGAAGCAAACAAGAAAACACACTTTGGAATCTGAATTTAGGTATGGCATCACTCTGCAAGTTATTTACTGACATACACAATTTGATATTGTCTGTAGAAAAAATTATATTGCAGCTTTAATAATTATGTGTTATGTAATATATGTATTAAGCCTTGCTCTCACATGTTCTTAAATTATAATTGTTGGGTATTAGGATTCGCAATTACGTTAGAAACTGTACTTACACAGATCTTTAGATTAACACATACACTTGGAACCAAAAGACCTATAACATCTGCTGCTATTGAAGTTAGGGATCTAAATATGCAATCTGTGTTAATCAACTGAATTTTTATAAAGGATTTGTAGTTTATTTTGTTTCGGTGTGATGACGATGAATTCTTACGAGAAATTATTGATTGGGGTTACTTAGTGTGATGGAATTAATCGAATAATCAATCTTTTTGGGCATAAAAAATGATTGACCAGTTTACTTATGTTTTGGTTTGTGGTCAACAGAAAAGCAAGTTCACAGAATTTGAAATATATTTAATCATGCTTGTCTATTTCTCATGGGGACATGATGTTAACTCTTTTGACCTACAAGGCTTGGGAGTCTGACCATAGAATACTCTTGATGTCAATAATATCAGTAGTGTAGCAAGATTATGGCAATAGAACTGAAAATCACTGAGCAATTATACCAACAAAAGATCAAGAAAATACACACCTTACACCAACTGTTTGTAAAAATCTAGATTGATATTTTTTGGTATAATGTTGTGCAACTTTGAGTTTTGGTAGTTTTAATTGTTATATATTTAATCATGCTTTTCTATTTGTTTTTATATTATTTAGACCTCATAAACAATGTTTTATATCAACTTTATATTGATTAAAATAAAAATTCATACATCTTATATGAATACATTATACATGTTATTTTTTATTTTATAGATGTTAGTGGCTATATTTAGTTATTTACACATTTTCTGATCGAAGATTACAAAACCAAAACCGGAAAGATGTCGAAAAAGAGGAACCTTCAGATTTTCTCAACTCTATACATTTTTATATAATACAAGTTTTGTATAATTTTATTTTGTAGGTCCCGTGGCATTTTATATAATTTTATATTATTTGTAGTTAAAAATATATCTGTATACAAATACATTATGTTATTTATTTTAAATATAGTATAATTGCATAACTTTTTTTACCCAAACATGTGTGATACACGGGTTTATAACTTAGTTTTTTACTATATATTATTACCTAAAGAAAGTTCCCCAGATTTTTAGTTCCTTGCTCATACTCATGTGATACCCATACCCATACCTATATTATGTATGGATTCAAATTACTGAGTCCATAGTTGTATACCCACATCATATTTAATAAATGGGTGATTATATTAACTGAGAAAATACATTAGATAAACCAGAAAATAAGCATCTTTTCATGTTTTTATAACCTAGCTAGGGCATTAGATTGTATGTATGGCTGTTTCTTTCTACCTTTTGGTCACATTTTTGCACCTCGAGAAATAATGATATTGCCATATGGTTCGTTCTGTTGTACCTTTATGAAATCACGAGATGCCAAAACTGCAGGTTCAATAAGATATTTCTGTTTTAACACTTAACTAATATACAAACATATATGAGTAGTAATATGATTACTGAGAAACATACCACAAGTCTGATAAAATAGGCATGCAGCCTTTTTCCTGTCCAATCCTAATGCAAGCTGGTTAAGTGATTCGGTCTGAGCAGATCCCGGTGTATCAAAGTGTGTCTTTAGTTGCCTGTAAATTACATATCAATCAACCCCAAACATTATATTAGTGTAACTAGCACATCAAAACTATTTACATAGAATATCAGTTATGAATAATCTTACATTCGGATAGAAGCAGTTAACTGCTCCATTGGTTGATTAGGTCCCGTGACTTTTTGGGTTTGTGTTGGTCCGGTTTCCACCATCAAATCTGAACAAGTAAGCATAAATGAGTGGCTGTTACTTGTAAGTGCAATATGTTAAGTAAATATATAGTAACATAATTTACTAGTGCACCATTAATTTCGGGTGACAATTCGTTATCTGAAAGTTGTGCCAATTTGAAATTGGGATCAGTCTGATCCAATGGGAGATCCTCTGCCACTGGATGAAGGCTACTCCCACTTATTCTAGTTGATGATAAAAGTCTCTTCTTGTTGGACCTGAACAATATAAACCTCATGAACATGATATAAGAAATGGTTAAATTTGCCTGGTTGGGTACCGGGTGTAATGGTTTCTGATTAGACTGGGTCAAAAGAAATAGGGTCGGATTTGGTGGCCAACAAGCATTCAATCTTAATATTAAAAAATGTATTGAATATGACTAAGGAAACCTATTTATAAAAATACCTGTCTAATTTTATTACTAAAGAGATGTAAGAGGTTGTAAGCATTACATAAACGCAATTCTGGTCGCATTAGATCTTGTTGACCCATTCCATAATTTCAGTTTATCTTATGGGACTCCATTTACTGTCACATTAAGCATTAGCTATTGTTCACGAACCTTCCAGAGTTAATATCCCAGCCTTCTGGTACAAACCAATTTCCAGATCCTAAACTCAAGGATACAACTCGACCACCTGTAGTTAAAGATAAACAATGATATATGTCTCCTTTTATTATAATTGTGAAATTTTAAACCATGATTTATGTCCATACAGAAAAAATCTATCATACCAGAATTAGCAGGTGTAACAACCACCTCAGCTTCAGCTACTGGCTCCCCATGGGCCCCAGTTTCATTGACTCCATTGTTCATAAGGGTGCTGATGTGTTCGGGCATCTCATGGTTATTCACATCTGGCCTTCCCTTCTCTATGGATGCCCCCAATGATCCAGAACCAGCTCCACTATGATGATCTTCAAAAGGCTAAAGATAAAAATATATTATGAGAAATGTCTAGTATTTCTTTGATATGTAGATGAATGCAACACTTAAAAATGTTTTTTTCTTACAAATGTTGTTGGATCATGATAGTTATTTGTTTCTGGTAATGATGACGATGGTGCTGGTGGATGTGGTGGTGAGGTTTCTTCTGAATGCAGCAGATGACATTGTTATTAATTATATTATAAGTATTATGGAGGATTTTTTGTTAGAGCAGTTGTATATACCTGAAGGTAAATCATGCACAGGTTGAGTTAATTTCATCCACTGTTTTAACAAAGGAAGAGGATAGTAGATATCCCTATTTCCATTTGGAAACAAGCCATTAACTAGAGCAACTGGTGGTAGATCCATGAGTCTTTCAATCTTTATGGACCGAATGCTGTCTAAATGCTGAAAAAAATATATTTTTTTACAAACACATAGGTTGTTGAGTAATATTTTTTGTAATTAATAATAGTTCAGAAATATGCCTTTCTCTTTCTTCCCCTTCTTGAGACAATATCAGAAGCGTCCTGAAGCCAAGACTGATACATATGACCAGGAATCATAGTTTGCTCATAATCCATGATAATAGATGGGACCCGTCTTGCTCTTTTTCTAGTCGGCCTTTTCATCTGAGGAACATGTTGGACCTACAATATTTGATTTCTTGATTCAGCCATTGCATATTAGAATTTATGGTGGGACTAAATGATTAAAAACTGACCTGATCCTCCTCTGATTGATTATTGATATGATCTTGTGGAGGCTGCTCATGTATCTCATTAGCTGCGATAAACTAAGAGTCAGTAAGAATGTGCATATAGCTTTCCAAGATTAGAGGTGACAAAATGGGCTAACAAGTGGGTTGGTTGGGTTGCAACACTGATATGTTTGTACATTGTAACTTGTAATTATCTAATTTGTTGAATATGGGAACAAAACCTATGCTATTACAGCAAGTATCTAATCTGTAAGATACATCAATCTAGGAGGATGCTAGGGGTGTAAACGAACCAATGTAGCTCGTGAAATACTCGGGATCGGATCGGTAAAAAGCTTAAACGAGCCTGAGCCCGAGCTCGAGCCCAAAAGTGTAGCTCGTTTAGTTATCGAGCCTGAGCTCGAGCTTTACATATCGAGCTCGAGCCGGCTTGCGAGCCTTAACGAGCTTTTTGAATATATAATTTTTATTTATTATATTAAGCGTTTATTTATAAAATTAATTATTTTTATACATAAAATTATGATAAATGTATTTAAATCAAATATTTTATGTTAAATATAGAAAATATAATTATAAATATAATTAAATTAGTAATTAAAGTAAATAAATTAAATAAATAAAATCTAAACGAGCCGATCCGAGCTTGAGCCTAAAAGTTTTCTAACGAGCCGAGCTCGAGCCTAGTAAATAAAGCTCTTAACTATCCGAGCTCGACCCCGAATTTATTTAAACGAGCCGCGCTCGAGCCTTAACGAGCTCGGGATCGGCTCGTTTACACAGTGATGCTCAACCAGTTCATTCACCCGTGTATAATCTAGTTTAAAAAAATCTTGATTTGATCCATGTGACCTGTTTGACAAAAACCATGACCAAAATCAGCACATTCGTTTTACTGGGTCAAATTCCCACCTTTTGTGTCGGAAAATCAAGATTAACTGATGCTTACGATTTTGAGGCTCGTCTTGTAATGGTGGCGAGGGGACAAGAATATTTGGTAGGTCAGTGTGGTTTTGTGAAGGAAAGGTCTCTTGTGTCTCTTCATTGAGGTTAATGACATCCCCTTCAATATTATCCCCTTCAATGTCAAACCTATATAATTTTCATCATAAGGTTATATAAAATTAAAATCAGTTATTATGTTTAACTGACTTTGATCAAGTAAAGTTGTAAAATCAGTTAAAGGCAAGGATAGCCTGATATTTCATGTAAATTATGAACATGTTCAACTCAGTTTAATAATTTATATGGATAAAATGTAATTCCATTATCTCACATGCATAAGTAGTTCCCATAACACCTTTAGAAAGTATATATTATCAAATAACCTACCTCTCAAACTGATTGAATTGACTTGTGTCAGTCTGGTGCGAATCGAATCGCTCAAACAGGGTGATATTTTCAATATCAGCTGAGACAAGAAAAAAATAACTAAATAAAAACTATCAGGCAACATTTCACAGGTTTAAAACATGTCTACAAGTAGATATGTCTGTAACTTGGAGTTGGATGAAGGTGTACACCTTGGTGATGATCATGAGGTAGATGAGCGTCCCCAAGGTTGTGGCTGATGTAGGAATCATCTATGTTGTCAAGATTCTGTAAGAAAATAAATTGGAACAATTTTTTATTAGTTTTCAATAATATAACTTTTTCTTTTTTGAAGGGGATGGTGAATTTATTCTATTTGTTGCACAGAGTGACCATGTCAATGTAAGAACTTCTGTGCATCCCCATTAGCGTTTCTGTGTCAGAAAACTGAAGATGTTGCTCAAAGTCTCCTAGGTCTGCTGGTTGGTTATCAGGGAGTGTAACAGCTTCATATCTACCACATCAATATATACAATAACTTAGATAAACCATGAAATCAAACTTTACTGACCTCACAAACAATATTTTCCACAAACAACATTTTCTCGAAATGTATCAGTAACATGTGCTGCTCAGCACTACAAATCATAAATAGAACGTTCAAGAATAATTTGTCATGATCAACTCCATAGTAACTATTTTACCTAAATGCGATTTGATTAACAAAAAGATCAACGTATCTGAATGGAATTGAGGACTAACTTTGCCTGAGACTTGCCCTTCGGAAGTATGGTAGGATCAGGCTTCGCTTTAACCTTCCAGGCTTCATTGATTTCCACCTATTAATTAACATTAATTGATCCAATTTTCACAATGTATAAAAGACGAGAAAGGAACATATCAAAAGGGATTTGAGAGTGCACCAGAAGACGAGTAACATCCTCTGTAAATACCAAAAATTGAATTAGTTAGAGAGAGAGAGAGAGAGAGAGAGAGAGAGTAACATAATACAAATAATGAACGAGAATCACCGTAGAATAATTTTACTTTCCGCTCGTATACAATGACGACTCCACCTGAGATTGAGCAATATCGTAAACTGGATTTCAATCTCAAACATATCGATGAAATAGATTAAGAGAGTTAGCCGATTTACCCATGAGTATTCCAGATAGTCGGAGAGCCATTGGAACCGACGGATTCAAAATTTCTTCGCTGCAATTGAACACAAGTTATATGGTGGAAATGGGATCGTCAGTTAAAACGAATTGGAAAACAGAATAAGTTCCAACAAATAATCATATAACTCGATTCATGTTTATTAAATCAAACCAGATGTTGATGATGTTAAGCTTGTTGAGATTCCTCCTGTTGATTTTCGCATGTAGTGTTGCCGCCCTCCTATCATCATAAGATAGTATAAATAAACAAATCGAAATCATTTACCCATACACACGATTATGAATTCGTATCAGTGATTTCTACGATCCCAGAGCAAGAAGATGACGACCAAAATCAGATCCCAATACTACTGCAATTGCTCAGTAACACAAAAATTGAAACCCATCCAAACCACGAATCGACGAACTGTAATACTTGTAATCAAAAACATACACAACACACACGATTTCTCTTATACACGAATGATTATAAATAAAAATTAGCTCGAGATTAAGCTTAAATTGAATCCAAATTCACTAATAGTCTAACCACTTGCAGTAAAGCTTCGTTTAATTAAACACACAGAACATTCATATCATGTCGTATGCACGAATGAATATAAACAAAAATTAGTTCGCTATTATGCCCAAACTGAATTCAAATTCACTAAAAGTCTGAATAAATCATACTAAAGCTTAGATTAATCAATAAACACACATGATTTCTCTTTTACATGAATGAACATGAGCATGAATTAGTCCGAGATTATGCTTAAGCTGAATTCAATTTCACACACAAAACACATGGATTCAAACTATTCCATACCAGATTTGTCCGAGAGGAGCTTTGCGAGCGAGAAGCTGGTGAGAGAAGAACATTTTCTCTGCAAGTTAATTTGCATCAAACTTCAAAGGTCTGTTAATGGCGGACCTTTGATTGTGTGTGTGTGTGAAGATCAGAAAATGAGAGCGAGATTCGCAATAACAGATTTGAGGCGGGAGGAGGGAAGCATGTGTAACCAATGTCGTATTCTGCTTACGTCACACACACACACACTCACTCACACTCACACTCACACTTTGCATCATGGTTATTCATTCCATCCCATGGTAATTTTAAAAATATGCGAAGCATAACTCCTTAACATTTTACTTTGTTCAAATTCATCAATTGATTATAAATTTTAATGATTTTTTTTTTAAATTTTAAGATTGATTTAACCTTCTTTTAATACTATATTATTGTCTAATATTGTTTAACTAAGTTAAATCGCGTGTCCTACACATGTTGAAAAACTGGGATATTATGTACTTTATAAGAAAACTTGTTTTAAAAAAAATTATTTTTTAAGAATACTTATTTTTACAAAACTTTTATTTTTCCTAAAACTACAAATTAAATATTGCTTATTTTTTTAAAAAAACTATTTTTAGAAAAAATCATATTTTGTAAAGTTTGTTTAAGTGTGTTTTTTTAATAAAAAACTATTTAATTTTTTAATTTATTAAAACTATTTTTTTAAGATGAAAAATGTACATAATATCATTAGTAATTAGATTTATAATTATTTAATAAATTAAAGAATGTAATTATAATTATTATATATATTATTATTTAATATGAGAAACATAGAAACGATAAAAAAAATGAAAATGTGACAACAATCTATTATACTTAATAAATCAAAATAATTGAAGGACACTTGTTACAAATATAGAGCATTATGACACAAATTTTCCCGCTTCTCTATTATAATAAATACAAAACTTTAATAAATACTAATTATAAAAAAATTATATATTCTTTATGACTTTTTTAATTAAAAAAAGTTCTTAATAGCAAAAAAAATATTACATAATAGTATTAAATACTATTATATTATATATAACTTTAAAATTAAAAAGGATTTATTAATATAATAAAAAAATATATTTTAATAATAAAAGGCACACTTTTAATAAAATCAAATTATTATAAAATGTTAAAATTTTCCAATAATTTATAACTCATAAAATCTTTTTATAATTTATAAGTCATTGTTATTAATTATTATTTTTTTCTTTATCAACTTGTGTAATAATAGATAACATCCTATAATTTTGTGAAAAATGACACTTTTTAAAAACAACTTTTTTAAAATGAAATATTTAAAAACCAAACTTTGAAAAGTGAATTTTTTAAAATACAATTTTATTTTATTTTCTATGTAATGTTGATCATATTTTAAATCAAAAAACCATTTACAAATTTTAAATTTATATTATTGAATATTATTAAATTTTTATTCAACCTGTGTAATACATGAGATACTAACCTAGTGATATAATAAATTGACATGTGTAATTTTTTTTTATTTATGATAATACTCGATAGGAAACAAAACTCTTGATCTTATTTAAAAAAGTATCACTCTATACGCTTTTGATGGCATTGGAACCGTCTCATTAAACCCTACAATATTAGCTTTTAGAAACCAACTTTTACAACTAGTTTTAGAGTTTTCATTTTAGGGCTAGATTTTCAGCTTTTCGGTTTTATCTCTAGATTTAGGTTTGTTTTTTAAGTTTTTGTTTTAGTATTAAATTTTATTGTTTATGATTTAATGTTAGATATTTTAGTGTAATTGGGGTTAATTTTATCAATTAATATGAATTATGAAATCATTAAACAAGTTGGGTGTGGGGTACACGCTTGTTTAATATTTTATAAATTCAATGGGGGTTCTAAGGGGGCAGCGCCCCCTTGGCGGGGGTCCGGGGGCAGCGCCCCCTTGGCGGGATCCAAAGGGCGGCAGCCCCTAGCGGGTTCCAAGGGGCAGAGCCCCTGGCTGGGGTCGAATTTGATTTTACGAATTTGGTTATGAAATTCGTAATAAAAATTTAGTGGCTTTTTTGAGAAAAAGAAAACTTGATAACTACTTGAAAGCAGTTTCCAAACTTGCGAATGTTTTTTGATCGATGATTTTCATATCTCTTTTCACTGGTTCATTAACGAATACACAACGAATTTTCATACTTGTTCTTGAGTGAAATTGAATTTTATCCGATCAAATATTTAGGTGAACCGCAAATAGTTTGATCGGAAAGTGCGATCCACGACTTTCAATTTCATCCGATAGTTCGTATTCTGGATTTTCTCTACATTTAAGGTATGGGTTTTAGGGTTCGACAAGTCATTCCAATGACGTAAAAATGAACTCAATTGAAGTTTGTTTGGATCGGTTTTCGAGTTTTTAAAAATCTTATGTAAAATATACCTTTTTAGGGGAACATTTCACATTATAGCTACTTTTTTCGCTCAACAAAACTAAACATTTGCACGTATGAAACTTTTGTTCGTATAAAATTATAATGTTTTGATCAAAATATACAACAATACCATTAATATCTATTATGACTAAATCACATATTTTGTCCCGAGCAAATTAACTATCTATGGATTTGATTTCTTTACCATTTTGTTTCTTTTTTATCTTATAAAAGATTAAATGATACACACAAACACGAAACACTTCATCTTTATTTTATTTTCTCTTTGTTTCCGGCATGAAATATGGTTCGCATAAGAGTTTTAATATATTTTCAACAAAAGCGTATATATAATTTAAAATTATTTATAAAATTACTCACTAATGACTCACATGTATCTAGTTAATACAAAGTTGCCCTGAAGCAAAAATGTTGACGTGAATTGTTTTCTAGCTGACTTTGCAATTATATCAAAAGAACGGGTAAATTTAGTGAAACCATTTTTTATAGTCTAAAAAACTTTAGTGGCCGTTTGGTAATGCTTAAAAAATTTAGTGCTGAATCAATAAGATCAGTGGCGGAGCTTGACCAAAACTTTAAGGAGGCGAAATAATTTGGCGAAATAAAGGTTTTTAAAAAATTTTACAATACGTATCGAGAAATATACACTACTACACGAAAAAACAGGGGGGCGGTCGCCCCCTCGGTCTGAACTAAGTTGCGCCCCTGAATAAGATGTCTAAATGGTTAAAAGTGTCGGAACCAGTAAGTGTTGAGCCAGTTATATAAGACTGGTTGGTTCAACATTTAAGTAAAATTACAAAATATCTCTCATTTTTTACAAAACCCTCAAAATGGTAGCCGCCCCAATCGATGTTCCTAGCTTTCACCGCCTTGTCTTCGCCTGCGGTCTTCGCAACCGGCCTTGTCGATCTGAATCGATCTCGTCTTCACAGACGAATTGCTCGTCGATCTAAATTGCCCCCATTGATGTTCCCGGCCGTTGGCCTTCGTGTCGTCGATCAGACTTCGAATGTGCGGCGTTTGCGGTAGAGCGGTGGGAGCGGAGTGTGCAGCGGCGATGTGTGCGGCGATGATGTATTCATTGGATAGATAGGGTTAAATCATACATATGTGTAACTTCGTGATATACATATTTTGATTAAAATTTTTTTTTTTCATAACATTTATAAGCGAATAGTAAAAAATTATGAATTTTTTTTTAAATTGATTAATTAGTCGAAGTTTTATTAGTTTGTCTCAAAGTGAATGTTTAGTATAATTTAAAAATAAGTCTAACGAACGATTTCACATTTAACCGAAGCCCTACTAAGTACAATCACTTAATCTATTATACTTAATAAATAAAAATGTTTGGGGACACATGACACCTATCTAGGACATCTGAATCTCTATTTCCCCCCAAAATTTTGACCCGTTATTTTGTTTTACGCGGATCTATATGCAACCCGTATCCGACAGCGGATGTTTTCACGTTCATTCTTGATCATAAATTTCCTAATGAAAACCTTAGATACACTCATACAGACCCTCCTTCAAAATCATAAAACGATCCATCACCTTCAATCGAATCATTCGTTTAATAGATACGTATCTCTTCTTCTTGTGATTCTGGTTGTTTGTTTTCCACGCCCTACCTTTCAGTTCGTTCTTCTTCATCTCCTGATTTTTGGTACTCGCCTTCTTTCGTGATTGATCTGAAGGTAATGTTTAAATCCATTTATTGTTGGTTTCTTCTACCCTATAAGTTTAGTGGCTTCTTTCCTTAGATTTGAACATGTAATCATCGACGCCTTCATTTTCTCTATATTTGTTCATAATCGTGACTTGGAGGTTAGAGGTCTCAAGGAGAATTTTGTAAATAATGTTGGTTCTGGTTCGCAGATGTATTCATACATGTTTAGACTTAATCAATTGCAACAAAACGAACCAGATTCATTACCTAAAAGCTACAAATCATTGATTCCGGTATTCAGTTATCTAGGATTTGTTCATTGTAACTTTTAAATTTTTACTATTCAATCCAATTTGTGAGTATAATATTATCACATGTGAACATATTATGTGCTTTCTCAATCCAATTCAGATGATTTATTGATTTGATTTTGTTTTTATTTTTTTTTAAATTTTGATCTTGATGCTTTGAAATGGCAAGTGACGATGAATCAAATCTATGCTTAACAATCTTATTAAATCATGGTGTTAATAAACATCGTTTATTATCAAATGTCATATTCTTCACCAATTAAGGTTTTATATCAATTTATTATTTTTATTGTTTTTGTTAATTTTGGAAGGCATATAATGAAATATAAACATCTATTACAGAGTGAACAAAAAACACAACTATGATAACAAGATTAATAACTTACAATGCTGAAGCTTCCAAGAAATGTTGGCATAGATGAGTTGTGTATATTGCAAATCCTCCAGGATGCCTGGGTATTTTTTTGTATGTTATTGTAGTATTGATGTTTCTTTTAGTCATTGTGAATAATATGTAGAATGTTTAAACTAAATTAGATGCATATGTATTCTTGCAACTTTAGTTACACTTTTAATTAGACGTAGTAAAAACATTGAAAAAAACATACACACACACACACATATATAGTCATTTATATATATGTATGTATATAGGGATTTATTCTATTAAAAACCAACAGGTTGTAAAGAGCTAAAGAAACTATATTTATAGCCACATGATTTAAGAGGTATAAAAGTAATTTTCTTTTAAAGTAGGGGAACTTACTATTATCCCCTTTAAACTTATGGCTAGAAATGATTTCTTTAGTTCTTAAGTTGTAATGGTTCTCATTTGAACATCCCTCTACATACATACATACATACATACATACATACATACATACATACATACATACATACATACATACATACATACATACATACATACATACATACATACATACATACATACATACATACATACATACATACATACATACATACATACATACATACATACATACATACATACATACATACATACATACATACATACATACATACATACAGGATTGTGATCAAATAATAACCCACTCTTAAAGCAATAACCCAGATAACTTTAGCAAGATGAAGTCAAATCTTGGATTTTTTTAACATCATTATAACACATTTAGAACACTATGTTCTTTTAAGAGTTTGCGAAAATTTATCACCGTTTGAGAGTTTACATCGTTGTAAGTTTTGGACCTAAAATAGTTACAGTGTTGTAAACCAAAAACTTACAACGATGATATCTCTCAAACGGTGATGAATTTTCGCAAACTCATAAAAGAACATAGTGTTCTAAATGTGTTACAATGATGTTCAAAAAAAATCCAAGATTTGGCTTCATCTTGCCAAAGTTATCTGGGTTATTGCTTTTAAAGCGGGTTATTATTTGAACACTTCCCTATATATATAGATATATATAGGAAGAGGATCAAATGTTAACCCATGTTTATTGCATTAATCGAATAACTATATTTTATTACTTTGGGGTTCATATTAAAGTAAATCTAAATGTGTATGTTTTTTTTTCTTTTTTAACTAATGTAGGGCCCACTTATATTAATAAAAAAAGAAGAAAAAACATAAGCTTTTAGATTTACTTTAATGTGAACCCTAAAGTAATAAGATGTAGTTATTCGGTTAACGTAATAAGGAAGAGTTAACATTCGAACCATCCCCTATATGTATGTATGTATGTATGTATGTATGTATGTATGTATGTATGTATGTATGTATGTATGTATGTATACACATACACATATATATTTATATAAATAGCTACAACACTTGCATAAACCTTGAAACAATTATAGTTTGTCTAACATATTTTTGTGTGGATCTGAACCTTTACATATATGTTTTAGTTTGATATTTCAATGTAGGGTGATAAATCCATAAGGTTTTTGGTTACTAATTTGGTATAACAACAAAATTGGACAAAACTTTAGTTTTCTGCTACAACTATGATCATCTGAACAATACTAAATACATATTTGACTTCTGGGTTGTATCTTGATAAGGCGAAACCCAAATGACGCCTCCAACTTCGCCTTTTTTTCGACAAGTAATTGTATATGGGGACGTTTTATTATTTGACACCTAATTGTGGATAATGCTATTGCAAATTCTGTGGTTTTTGTTTCAACTCTATGGTTCATAGTTGCATACAATTGTGATGATATGGGCAAACATTAAAACACATTTGGTTTCTAGGTCGTATTTGGCTGAGCAAGATCCGAATGGTATATTATTATGATGCTACCGGTCTTGCAGCCATTGCATCTTAGACTTCTCCCCTGTTATGATTCCTAACTTCAAATTTGAGTAGGTCCATTGTTTAAAGACAAATAAATTTTTGCAAATATTTTCTCATGAGTCTATTTTTCATACATTTGTGTGTGGGTTCTTTGTATTTATGTTTTCAAATCTCAATATCGTCAACTACTGAAAGAATAGCTGAACATGCTATTTTATTTCATGTTCTTTTAGATTTGCAAATTCCCTTTAAAACACAATGGTTGTATTAGTTTGTCAAATGTATGTTTTAATTGTCATATAAATTTATTGGAGGTAACATTGCCTACCAACAACAAATAAAACCAACGCCACCATATGGCAGAAAAAGGAATCATCATTGTGCTTCGATTTATGCAGGTTCACTGGCGCAATGCGTGTGATGCACGCATTTCTTTTCCAGGGTTGGTTTGTTTTTTAGATGATTGTTTTTTTATTATGGTTAGTTGTATGTTGTACAACAAATAAAATATCAATTGTTTTATACAAAAAAAATATTTATAATTTTTTGAGTTATAATTTTTTTTAATTCTACATATTGTTTCATCTCGTGTAATACACGGGTTTCTAACCTAGTAATTAAGATAACAATAAAAATGAACATCCAAGTATAATATGTTATTTTGACACTTACCCTTATTATTTCATTTAATTATATTTAGGTCTGTATATTACACTTTATAATCATAATTTAACACATCTATCTAACTATACAGACCGGATAGGTTTATATGGGCCGTATAAGAGGATGTTAAACGGCCTGTACAAATCTATGCAACTGTATCGTAGTATGTTCTCACGGTCCTACCTACCAAATATGGCCATATAGATATGTATGCTTGGCTATTGGTTATATTGGATGCGTTATACGACCCTTACAACCCTATACAGGTCATACATTGGACGTATAGGAGGTGCTTTGATCCAACAAATGATAATTGTCAATAAGTTTTCATACTAATAACTTTTTTTTGAACGACATTTGATCTCAACGTGTGAATCACTGATTTTCAGTCCACGCCAACAAGGTCTAGTTACCATGACCTTCTTTGAGACCCCACCACCACCCTAGGAGGAAACCGCACCGGAAAACCCTCTGACCTCTCAAGGACCCCTATTTCGTCTTGAGAGAGATTTGAACCCATGACCTTCCATTTTAAAAGTCAAGGGATACCGCTAGGAACATGTTAATAACCAACTAGTAGGAACCTGTTAATAAATTATATTTTTAGCCTTATGTGATATATTTTTTTTAAAAATTAAATAAGGATACACGTTTTTTAATGATTTATTTGGTGTCTCTTCATTAGTAATAATAATCCATTAACTAAAAGATTCCTAATTAGCATTTAATTTTTTATTCAACTAGTTTAGTACTTGTGTGCCTAACCTACAGTAATAAAAATCTAATATAATAAGAGGGAAAATAACACGTACAATCAGGTGCACACAATTTAGATACAATAAAAGGAATAACAATTGAATGTTTAAGAAATGCATGAAACTTAAATCTAGATAAAAATGTGATGATAACTAGGGTTGTAAATAAGTTGAACGTTCAGCGAACAGTTTGTGAACCGTTTGAGTGGAAGTTTGTTTATGTTCGTTCGTTTAATAAGAACAAACACGAACAAGAAATTCCGCTCGTTTAGTTAAATGAACAAACATGAATAGAGGTCGTGTTCGTTTATTTGTGTTCGTGAACGTTCGGTAACATGTTCGTTTATGTTCTGTTAGGTTCATTTATTATATTTATTCATTAAATGTGTTATATATTTTTAATTTTTTATTTTTAGTATACCATAATATTTAAGTTATTTTTACTTTATTACTATAATATTTTAATTTAGATATTTACAAATAATTATCTCCAATGTTTGAGATTAAAAATGATGATTTTTATTGTTTACATAGCAAAATTAAGTCTCTCATCCCGAACCCTATACAAATTTCTTATAAAATTATACGAAATCCACACAAATATGTTACAAAAAAAGTAGAAAAAATTATTCACAAAATCCTTCTTACCGGCAGCCAATTGGTTTTTCTCATGAAAACATAAAATCATACAAAATTCATACAAATATGTTACGAAAATAATAGAAAAAATTACTCATAAAATCCTTCTCATCGGCAACAAATTGGTTAAATTAAAAAATTCCAAATCTCTAAGAAAACATCGATTTTCTATGCAACCAAATAAATCACCGTTACCTTTTTCAAACACCATCAAAACCCTAGAAAGGGCCACATTTTTTCAATATACATATATATATTATACTAGCTTAAAAATTCATGTAATATATATACTAGATGAATAATAAAATTGATATATTTATCAGATTTGTACATATTTTTTACTACTTCATTTGTAATAGGATGAATAATAAATTTATACAACATTTAATATTTTCATTTAACTTTACATTTTTCTATCGATTTTTACTGACTTTTTAGTGTTATTTCAAGTGAGTCGTTATTTAATTATGTATTACTTATATAGTACTTGTAACACAATATCTTTGTCAAATAACAGTACCAGACCCGTTTGCAATCACACTCCAAAACTAATTAAGCAATTCATTATGTTAAACTAATTTAAAACCTATATGTCACATAATTTAAATAAGCTTTAGAAAATCATTACACAATTGTATTTAAATAGCTAAATAGATATAGGATGTTGAAAACGTTTAATCGCACTTTGGTCAACTTTCATTACCTTTTGACCCGTTTCAATTTAGACAAAGTTTTCTTCTTTCAATCTTACTCGTTGACCCATTTCACATAAACGGGTTAAAAGTTTCAACCATATATCATCTCTATGTATGACGCCTTAAAAATATGAGTTTAACATTGACATGAAATTTTAAATTCATGAAGAGAACATAACAAATATTGATGCATAAAGACTTAAAAACCACTTGTATTGCACCATGAGTTTCACTTATTCTATCATTCATCTTCTTGAATTCTCTCTCATTTCATTCATTTTTTCTTCATTTTTTTTCACACTTTTGAATTTGAAAAACAAGAGAGGAGATAAAGAACCTAAACACAAAGCTTCAACAATCCTAAAAATGTTCCTCATAAGTAAACATAGTAGCATATATTAGTTAAGTTTCCTCAAAATAAAGTTATTAATAATTCAATCAAAATAGTAAAAAAAAAATAAAATAAAAATAAAAATAAACCTTTGAACCAATTGATAACCGAGAGGCCATAACAATACTTTTTTTGTCCACTCTCAAAGATTTCAATATCTCCTTCATAGGCTTCTTTTAACTCATTCAAACATGTACAATAGATATCTGTGTCAATATTAAGCATCAAAAAGATTTTTGTTTTATAAGGACCAGGTGTTGGGTTATTTTGTTTTGGCCCATGAGAAACTCTAAGTTAGCCCATTTAACTTTTGGTTAAAACAAATTAAAAAAAAAAAAAAAAACAAAGTGGTGGTGTATTAGTGTGGGTGTGTGCAAATAGCAGTTGAGAGAAAAAGAAAGGGAGAGAAGAGAAAACCATTTTTGTCACTTTTGTCATAGTGTGGATATGTGCAACCGTCGGATCTTCTTTATTTTTATAGCTTCTTTACAAATTACAATACCGGAGCGATCATATCTAAAAGTTGACTTCTGTTTAGTGGTGATTTCACTTTCTTTTTGTGTTTATTTGATTCCATACACTTGATATTGTTGATTCCAAGTGCATGATGATTATTTTATGCCTCCAATGTATTTAGAGAGAACTTTGTATTACCTGATTATTGGTAATAGTGAACTTAAGTTCCTTGACGAACATAAATCTAGATCAGATTGAGTAAGCCAGACAACCAATTGAAACCTCGTAAGAGCCCGTATAGGATTCCCTCCTAGGGAAATTATATCAAAATTAAGTAATATAAACAAGCAATTCTAGTTTTTATCTATAAAAAAAGGAAAAAGAAAAATTCAAGTGTTAAAAATTGAAAGAATTCATACCTTGATTCTTAACAAAACACATTCATATGGCGATGGATCTACGAAGTTTAAGAAGAATAGGGTTGGAAAGGGAGAAAAACGAATCAGTCTCATCTAGGACGTAATTTACAAAGTGGGTCATGCTAGTGACGGAGCTTAAACATTTTGAATATGGGTGGAAATTTACGGGACCCAAAATACATGTTAATTTTTTGAAGCGAGGGAAGACAGAACTAATATTTTTAACAAAAAACAACCTTTCGACCAAAAATTAACACCATGGATGGAAAAAGAGGATGGACGGTCGCCCCCGGCCATTGGCGTACCCATGTAGAAGGGCGGGGGCAGTCACCCTCTTAATTTTTTTTCCAGTAGTATATATATATATCTATGTTAAAATCTTGACCAACCCCCTTAATATTTTGCAATCGTTCCCCTTAAATTTGCATAATTAGACTTGTGATGAATTAAAGTGATACTAATACTTGTTTTTCGGAAAAAGAATTACTTAAAAAAGTCGTCAGGGATGTTATTTTTGCTACATTTTAAAAAATAAAACCACATAGAGAACAACTAGGCCTGTCACTGTTGACCTATAACAAGATGGGTAACTTAAAACTTATGTGAATATAACGGATTCAAACGTGTAACAATGACTAATAATAACATATTTAATAAGAAAATTACTAAAAAATAATTTTATTAAATTATTAATTATCTATGTAATTACAATTCATTTTAACATTAACGAAATTTATATTTGATAAAATGACTCATTTAAACCCAAACTAATTTTTCTTAAAATCCATCCTGACGTGCACTCAAATACCCTCACCTATCCTAACCCGCACATGTTCAAACCTGTTACCCAGTCCAACCCGCCTATTTTTTCAGACATAAGAACAACTTTAGTTGAATTGTATTTTTATTATGATTTTATATATAAAATTTAGTTTCATTGTCTTTTTTAATATGAACTGACCTGATTTGACATAACCCGATCTGAACAGAGTAGAAAAAATTATTATATACCAAACTTTAAACAATTTTAAATTTTTTTCGTTTCACGTGAAAAAAAATTTATGGATCTGCCACTGCCCCCAGCCCTATAAAAGTTTCTTCCATGGGTCGGGCATGAAGGAGCCATCGGGTGATTTAACAATGGATATTAATTTAAGCGGAAAAATGTAAAAATCTATCTATACTAATAAATCAAAATAAAATGTGACACATATAACTTTCTAGACTATCCTTATAAAAATTTTCCGCCTATCTCTTTTATTAAATGCATCCATATTCAATAATAATAGTATTAAATATTAAATATACTTTTATACATTTTTAAATTAAGAAAGGTTTTTAAAGCATTAAAAATATATTAATTTTAAAGAGCATATTTTTTTAGAATCCAAATTATTATGAAATATAAAATATTCAATAATTGTTTTTAAAATGAAATATTCAAAAAACAAACTTTAATAAACCTAGTGTTTAAATAAATAATATTATTATTTTATTACTTACGTATTAAACTATAAAACAAACTTTAACCAGTCTAATGCCTATGGCTGAATTAGTCATAAACTCATAGCCAAAACATTAAGATTGATAACAAAACAAATTAACATTGAGAGGTCAATACGTTATTTTAAAGCCAATAATCATTTTTAACTCTTCATCTGATTAGAAATTATTTATAGTGAAAAACACCGAGGTTACAGGTATGCGTGTTTAAAAAATATTGAAACCCATCAAACAGATTGAATCGAGTCAAATTGGATAGTTAGATTAAGTTAAAAGTAATTATAAAATAAAGATATATCTTTAAAATGTTTAATATAAATTTTGATATTAAATAAAAATTTAATAACAAAAGGATTATATTTTACGTGTAATTTCGTATATTCCCTTCTTTGCGTTCAATATTAAATACTTTCTTAAATCATGTTTGAATAATATTGTGTATTGAGAACTTGTGCTTTAAAGAATATGTAATTTTTGAAATTTAGAAGAAGATATATGTAATTTTTCCAATTTTTTAAACTCAAAATTTTGTTTATCATAACTAAAATTATTTAATCGTTTTATAATTTGTAAATTATGATTACTAATTACTTTTTGTCTTTTATCCAAATCGTATAACACATGATCGAGTCTTCCAACATAATCTTATTATAATAAATAAGTGATTAATATTAAATGTTTTAACTTTTGCTTTGTTTTTTTTGAACGGCCAACAAAACTTTATTATATAAAGATACAAATAGATCTAACAAAGAGTTAGACCATCACCAACAGTATCCAAAGAAAAAAAACCAAAAAAAAAACATTATACACCCAAACATGCTAAATTAAAATTACGCAAGAGCTCCCACGTTAAAGATTTAAATTTGCCTCTATTCTTCACCCATAAAAAACTTAAAAGTTTTATTTCTTCCATAATGTGTTCAGTAGAGAAGGATTTCAGATCGAATATTATTGCATTACGAGTTTTCCATAAACGCCAAAGAGAAGTAACAAGCACCGAATGGATCATCTTCTTCCATCTTCTTGAACCACGGCCCAAGCACTTAAAGTCTAGCACGTCTTGCATACTGAAGAAGACCAATAATTGTAATCTGCACCATTTTGAAATTCCATCCCAGATCGTTTGATCAATCCTACACGAAATGAAAATGTGTTTTGCTGTCTCATAATGTTCATTGCATAATACACACCATGGGGAATTCAAGTGAATGCGCCTTAGATTTAATGCAATCTTGGTTGGTAGCCTATTTTTTTTTTGAACGGCAGTTAAACTGTCTCGTCGTGCTACCTTCAGTTATCCTGGCGATTGATAGCTAAGATCGATTCCTCGATCTCCGACCTGAGACACGTGTGCCCCCAGATGCGCGGGAACCGGATGGAATCCGTAAACCCTCGCCCCCTATTAGGTTCGAACCTGGGATTAAAGCCCTGATTCGTTCCTTCACCTGGATATCCATTAAATTGCTCCCAACAAGGTTTGAACCCATGACCTCCACATTGGAAGGGTGAGTCTTTACCAGTTGAGGCAATTCTCCGGATGGTTGGTAGCCTATTTAGTTCGGCTCTCCATGCCAAAAAATTCACTTTCTTTGGAAACCAATTGTTCCAAAAGAAAGAATTTGTCAATACCGAGTGGTTGGGTTTACATTTTGGTTTTTCTCTTTTCTTTTCTATTAAATGTTGACACATATATTTTTTTTTATAATAATTATCAAATCATAAAACAATTTTAATTATTTCTTGTCTTAAAATATACTTTTGTATATCTTGAACGTTCACTACTTATTATTTATAGCAAATAAATTTTTATTATTTTTTAATTAAACAATAGATGATGATATCAACATTCAAATCATGACTATTCGTTAACACAATGTTAAGCTTACTCAAACAAATAATACATTTCTAACATAGTATACTATTATATACATTTTTTAATTAAAAGATGTAGTCACTCTTTAATGGAATGACTATGTGAATTTTGAATATATGTCTTCTAAGTTAAAACCTGGTTTTAGGATGGTATAATTTAAAGGATCAATAAATGGGTGATGTTATAATCAAAATAATTTATAATTAGTTGCTTAATTTAAATAATCAAATTGATTAGATGATAAGAAAGTTGATACGTTATGAAGTGTGATATTATGACTAGAAAAGTGATGCGGAATGGGGAATTACAAAGAGAACATCACTGATTTATTAAAGAAAAAGTCACTTTCAATTAATAGGTAGTTTGGTAGCTTTTTAATTGTTACTAAGAAGCTACCTTTTAGTGATTTATAGCCTTTTATTGGATAAGAGTTAATCTAAAGTCTGAATGTTTAACATGTAATATTAAGAGATAGTTTTAATCATTCTGACTTAAAGTTATCTCTTAACTATTATGATCCTGTTAACCATTAATAGAAAAGAGGCTACCAAACAATTCATAAGACGCTCAAGCCGGTCCAACTGGGAACCATTAACTCTTGCGATCAAGTAAACGCTACTGGAGCCGTTAATGGATTAATTGGCCGGTTCTGCGGTCTATGTTTAAACCAGGTGGTTAGTGACAATGATCGGACCGGATTTTTATTAAAAAAAAATCCTCGATCACAAAGAATACTTTCGGAGGCACCCTTCTATGTTTTACATATGGCGAATTCATGTAAAAACACCTAAAAATTGAACAAGATTACAACCAGACATATGTTTTCAAATAAAAAGATAGAAGAACTAGAAGTAGTTTTTTATGTTTGAAGAAAAAAAATAGAAACAAGTAGGGTTTCTAACTATGATATATACATTTATACCACAAGCATCAAATAAAAAATATATTTTTCCTAAAAGACTAAAAATGGTTTTTAAATTCTCTAAACCCACCCAAACTAGGGGTGTTCAGAAAAACCGAAAACCGTTTAAAACCGATAACCGAACCGTATACGTAACCGAAAAAACCGAACCGAATTCTGAATTCAGTTTTCGGTTCGGTTCCTAACCGTATTCGAATTTGGTTATCAGTTCGGTTAACAGTTTTATATTATTTTTTAATTTGGTTTGTTCGGTTTATTCAGTTAACCGATTAAACCGAATTCATAATTAAATTAATTATTTTTATTAATAAAATAATGTTGAATTCGGTATATTCGGTTTTTAACCGGTTTATTTGATTTTTAGTCGGTTTGTTCGGTTGAATTCGGTTTGTTCGGTTTGTAACATCACTGTATTTCGGGTTGTCCGTACATGTACGATTGTACAATTACCACCTGATATGATAATTATTTATGATGATATATTATTGGATGTTATTACTGATATTGGTATACATATTGAGAATATATTATTTTATGCATAAACCATGAGAAGTTTAGTTGTAACACAACTAAACAGGACCAGAGAGTTTATTGCAGTTACATTTCACAGACTATGGAATTGCGGTTTGGAATGGAAAGGAAATTAGGAGTTTGTTATTGTTTGGTTGCTAAACATAGTCAAGGACACATGGTCATGGTTTATCGAAATAGCGGTGGGACGGAGGCTGGGGCAGTTGCGACTGACCCCTACATATGCCCTATACATATGCATATTTCGGTTTATCACGGATGTGTCAGTGATATGGTTTAGTGGGATTGGATTGGGAGATTATAATATTAGAGATAATAAAATACTGGAAACGATTGGGAAATGAATACGCGATGGTGAGGTTACGATAATAAATTAAACGCGAATATTAATTCAGAGATATTAACTTGATAATGTATTCGCGTGGGTGACGATTCACACGAATATAATTATTAGGAATAATATTCTGAAACGATATTCCTTAATTCGTAGATCGAATCGAAATACGATACGAGCGTTGGATTTGGAAAGGTGACGATCTTTACGAATACGTACGTGAGTAACGCGTTTCGACGAGATAACAAAATAATATCTAACGATAGTAAATTAATAAATGGAAACTAATAACGTTTATTAAAAAGCACAACCTAAAATGGATTTCTAACAAATCGTTTTATTTAAATAATTAATTTAACGGAATCATTTACAAAACAACTGTATATAAATAAAATCATTTTATGAAAACGAAACATGATTATTTAAAATGTTTTATGTTTCAAATATATTTACGAACAAAACCAATCATTTAATAAATTTTATCGCGATAAAAACAAGACCGAGCACGGGGAAATGGAGTGCGATATAAGAAAGAAGAGCTAACTCTTCTTCCTCACTTTCCAACCATTCTTCTCTCTTTAAAACACAAGGTTCGTGACCCACACTTCTCTCTACCTTCTCTCTAGAATTTCATCTTCATCTCTCAACCATTTGGAAGGATCTTAGTGTCAAAACGTTCGTGAGATCGAGTAGTCGGAAATCCACGAAGAAAACTAGCATTTGGTCAAGTTTAGAAGGTAAATCTTGTGTTTTACTTTTCACTTTTCTTCCTTAAACAAATCGAACCACATCCTCATATTTTAAACAAGTGCTACACTTTAAAAATCTGAAACAAGTGTAATAGAAAGATGTAGGATTGTTGGGATACATTGTAGCAGGCTAGCAACTTGAAGATGATGATGAATAGCAGCCATGAAAGGCCAGGTTCACGACTGGCTGACCCTACAGGTCGGCTGTCACACCCCTGCGCCGCGTGCGGAATCCACGGCACGGTGACGTATGAACAGTTGAATCATGCACAAGTATTGAATAAGAACAACCACAACGGATTACTATGTTTCATAATGTTAAGACAATTGTTTAGTTACAGACAACTATCTACCAAAAGAAAGACAACTACAGACCCAAAATATAGTTACAAAATAAGACTTCAAACAAGACAATTAAACAATCAGGATTTAGTGTGTTTCTAATCCATCCTAGCATGTTTCTTCATCTTGTTCTATCTTAGAATGGTCTCCTTAGTTGTCCCTGAGAATGTCTTAAACCTGATTACCTGAAACACGTGAAAAGTAACTGTCAACTACAGACGTAGTTGGTGAGAACAATAGGTTTAACATTTGTAACATGAATATATGACATAAGGCATAGGTAAGTTAAAGCAACATAAGATTCACACGGATGAGCTGCAACCCAAACTAACATCAAGTAAGAAAATGAGTGTAAACAGTCCAATCACTGTTCGCACGAAAGCCAACATATAATATCAAGTCCCAAACCACGTTTGGAGTTAGATTATGTATAGCAATTTTGAAAACCATAATGACACCAGACCTGCAGTTAGCTTTTAAAACAAATTTAAAAGCTAACTCCATCCTGGATAAGAACCAATGTGTCCGCTTTCCCTTGTTGTGATCACCCAGTACTAACGCTAATGAATATGATACTTGATGCTTTTACAAGTTTGTTTACAACAATAGACACCATGTTTCTGAACCTTACTTTAACCAAATGTGTTAATGCCTTATTTGATAACAAGAATTGAAAACCTAGATTTAATTCCACGAATTAAATCCTTTGTTTTGAATACCATGAAATGAATCTGTTGATTTGAATACCATGAAATGAACCACTTGATTTGAATACCATGATGTGAACCACTTGATTTGAATACCATGAAATGAACCACTTGATTTGAATACCATGATGTGAACCACTTGATTTGAATACCATGAAATAGTGACCTTGTGTAACAACAAGGTTTATAACAAAAGAGTTTATAAAATCATTTATTTAAAAGTGTTTATCCTTCATAAATACATTTGAGTAAATCTGTTACAAAACAGTTCAAAGATCCTTTATAAAACCTTTTTAGTGAAAAGAGTTTAATAGTTGATAATTCCTTTAAAACAGTTGATGAATACCTAGGATTCGTAAAATGAACCCGTAATGTTTATAAGAATACACACACCTTGTGTAATGAAATATGATTGTAAACGATTGGTTTGATCACGTGTTCCACCCCAAAACAGTTATAAAACAGTAAAAGAGGGGCTAATGTTCTCACCTGTCTGCAGTAGACTCTGAACTAAAACAGATAGCAAGTAGCAAACAGGACTTCTAATTGGTTCCTATATCATTGTAATCATACATAAGATATAAGATTTATAGTTGTATAGACTTTGATTCATTGATTGACTTGTGTTTACGATTGTTGTGAAAACTTGAAAGTTATGCTTTGAATCACTTGATTGATCATGGGTCCAAGAAACGAATATGAAATGTTTCCCCTTGTGCATAAATCTTATGCATAAAATGATGATTGTTTGCGAATTTGATAACCATTGATTAACATGACTTATGAAAAGATGATCCAATTGTTTTTAAGTTCTTGAGATTGTGACTTGATCCCATGATTAGGTTAAGTTGCAACTTAAACCAACTAGGATCAAATTACACTTACTTTGAATTGTGGCCATCAATGGGCCTTAAGCCCATAATTATGATAATAGGCTTAAATGGAGGTCCATGGGCCACTTAGGTTACCAATGGGCCAATTGAATATGATATTGGGCCAAGTGAATGTGATGTTGGCCCCACAACATTTAGATAGGCCTTATTACACACCAAGGACAATATCAAACCGATTACAATCTTAATGGGCCCAATGAGCTTGGATTGAGCCTAAAGGATTTGAGTTGGGCCAACCAATGTATATGTAAACCATGTAAAGTTCTAAGGCGTTATTGGGCCAATTGAAGATCTAAATGAACCAACCTAACATCCCTTGGACTTGTCTCACCCTATGGGCCTTTTATTAATGGAATTTGGGCCGAGTAGGTTGAGGTTGGGCCGAAAGGAAGGTGGGCTGCCATTTGGGCAGCGAACCTTTTAGGTTCGTGGGCTAGGTTCGTCTATCATGATCCACTAACCATGCAAAGGTTCGGCTCAATATGGTGATGTATAGATTCGTCCCTAAGTTCCAAGGTTCGGCAATAACCAACGAACCATGCAGGGTTCGTCTTCCTATGGTTCATCATAGGAGGGTTCGGCTACATGGCTACATGGTTCAGGAAGGAACAAATGGTTCGGTGGTTCTCAAGAGTTCGCTGCAAGGTTGAAGGGTCGCTGCATGCATGGTTCGGTCACATGGAGTTTCGTCTAGGGTTCGTTGGCCCTAACCATCAGAAGGGTTCGTTTATAGCTCATCAAGGTTCGTGACATGCTTGAGGATATGGCACAGGTTCGTGAGATTCCCCTAAGAGTTCGGCTGAAGGTTAACGAACCCAACAGGTTCGTGGAGCCTCATTAGGGTTCGGCCGGCTGAGAATGAAGGTTTGGCCGCCGAACCTGTTACCATCATCATCACCATCGTCAAACACTTGTATCCAGACCTCGATCTAAGCTAAACTAGCATCAGGGAATGTTTCTATGGTCTCGAAAATGAGTGTGGTTGACTAGATCCGGCTAAGGGTCGGGTTTAAACAAACCCACGACTGAAAACCCTAATCTCATGACTATTCAAGCTTCAATACCTCGTTTTTGGCTGGACAAATACGCTGATTTCTTGTACGTTCGTGTAGAGAATGTCGAGAGCTTCGCGTGGACACCAAGAACGACGAAATCCGTTTAGAAATAAGCGAGTTACGAATGTTTAAAGTGAGTTTTTCTAGAGAGAGAGAGGGTAGACGAAAATTCTAGTGAGAGAAAGTGTTGTAGGTGAAATAAATGAGGATTTAAGCCTTGTTCAAGGCTTTTATAGTTCGGGTGATGTTCGGGTCCGTTTCGGTCTCTCGGTTCGCGTTTCCGTAACGTAACGCGTCTTTTACGCGACTTAAAAATAAAAGACTTGTTAAACTCAAATAAATGATGAGTTTCAAAATTGTAAAAATATAAAATAATTAATTTAATTATTTTTACTCTTCGTGCGTTGCCAGATCGTTAAACACTCACAATTACGTGTATACCCGCAATCGCATACGTTTTTCGATCGTATTAATTATTTAAAGTCGTTTAATCATAATTATAAGTTCAACATTCGTATCATTATGGATCGTCACCCATAACTATACTCAGTCTCGCTTACGTATTACGATTCTTGTTGAATTAATTGTCATAATATTCGTCTTAACACTACGCACCAACACTATCCTGTTACACCGAACGCAGTATATATATAGGGCTCACTCTCGCTGCCCACCACTGTTTTGATATAACACAATACTGTTCTTGCCTAGTGAACTCGACTGTAAATAAATAATACATACTTGTTAAATAATAATGATTCTAACACACAAGGACATAATGAACACATGATTCACATTGACTGACTGAACATGTACACACACTGTTCTAACATTGTTTACGACTATCATGACTAAATGTACAAATGTTACAGTCTCCCCTAATTAAGGGAATTTCGTCCCGAAATTAACTAGCCGAAGATACTGTAAAAAGATGAGGGTACTTAAGCTTCATCTGATCTTCACGTTCCCAGGTGAACTCAGCACCGCGTTTGCCCTCCCATCGTACTTTCACGATCGGAATACGGCTGCGTTTAAGGTTCTTGACCCCATGATCCATGATTTCAACCGGACGTTCTATGAATTGCATGTTGTTCTGAACCTGAATGTCTTCCAGTGGAATCTGAATATCATGATCTGCCAAGCATTTCTTAAGATTCGATACATGAAAAGTATCGTGAACATTGCTTAGCTCCACTGGAAGTTTGAGTTTGTAGGCTACGGGACCAATCCGTTCCAGGATCTCAAAAGGTCCAACGTACCTTGGTGCAAGTTTCCCTTTCTTCCCGAATTGGACAACGCCTTTCCAGGGAGAAACCTTGAGTAAGACTCGGTCACCGACTTGAAACTCAAGCGGTTTCCGACGTCGATCAGCATAACTCTTTTGCCGATCTCGTGCGGCCTTAAGCCGTGACTGAATGATTGTGATTTTGTCTGATGTTTCCTGAATGAGTTCTGGTCCTACGACCTGTGAGTCACCAATCTCGGTCCAACAGACCGGTGATCGGCACTTTCTACCATATAGAGCTTCGAATGGTGCACATTGAATGCTCGTATGATAGCTATTGTTATATGAAAACTCAATGAGTGGGAGATGAGTGTCCCAACTTCCACCGAAGTCAATGACACAAGAACGAAGCATGTCCTCGAGTGTTTGGATAGTCCTTTCGCTTTGACCATCGGTTTGGGGATGATACGCCGTGCTAATATTAACACGCGTTCCCAAAGCCTTTTGCAATGATTGCCAAAAGCGAGAAGTGAAACGACTATCACGATCAGAAATGATTGATGTTGGTGTACCATGACGTGCAATGATTTCGTTGATGTACAGAGTGGATAACTTTTCCATCTTGTAATCCTCTCGGATCGGAAGAAAATGAGCAGATTTGGTGAGTCTATCAACGATCACCCAAATCGAATCGAAACCTCGCGGAGTTCTCGGCAACTTTGTTATGAAATCCATGGAAATTTGCTCCCATTTCCATTGAGGAATTTCAGGTTGCTGCAGAAGTCCCGAAGGCTTTTGATGTTCTGCTTTTACTTTTGAACAGGTAAGACATTTTCCCACGTACAGTGCTATGTCTTTCTTCATTCCCGGCCACCAGTAAGATGTCCTCAAGTCCTGATACATCTTATCGGCTCCAGGATGAACTGGGTATCGCGACTTATGAGCCTCATCACAGATGAGTGTGCGCAATTCTTCAGACCTTGGAATCCAAATGCGGCCGTTGAGATATAACACCCCATCAGATCGAGGTTCTAGTTTCTTCTCAATGCCACAATCCAAGTCTGTCTTGAGTTGATTATCTGTTACTACTTGTTGTTGTGCAATACGAATCAAGTCTTTCAAGTTTGGCTGTGTGTTGATCTCCATGGCTCTTACACGAATTGGTTTGACTGGTTCCTTGCGACTAATAGCATCCGCCACCACATTGGCTTTACCCGGATGGTAACGAATCTCGCAGTCGTAATCAGTTAAAAGTTCAACCCAACGTCGTTGTCTCATGTTGAGTTCTTTCTGATTGAGAATGTGTTGTAGGCTCTTGTGGTCTGTATAGATGACACATTTAGTACCATACAGGTAGTGTCTCCAAATCTTCAATGCAAAGACCACAGCCCCTAACTCAAGGTCATGAGTAGTGTAATTCTTCTCGTGAACCTTAAGTTGTCTTGAAGCATAAGCAATGACCTTGTCCCGTTGCATAAGTACACAACCGAGACCAAGGTTTGAAGCATCACAGTAGACAATGAAATCATCACTGTCTTCTGGAAGACTAAGTATAGGGGAGTTGCATAACTTCTGTTTAAGAAGTTGAAATGCATCTTCCTGTTTCTGTCCCCATATAAACACTTGACTTTTCTGAGTTAGTGTGGTAAGTGGCAAGACAATCTTAGAAAAATTCGCAATGAATCTCCTGTAATAGCCCGCCAAACCCAGAAATGAACGAATCTCTGTGGGAGTAGATGGAGTAGTCCAGTTCTTAATCGCCTCAATCTTTACTGGATCTACATGTATCCCATCTTTGTTTATGACATGTCCTAAGAAGTGAACCTCCTTTAGCCAAAATTCACACTTTGAGAATTTAGCATAAAGTTGTTCCTCTCTTAGTAGTTCCAAGACTTTCTTCAAATGATCCTCATGTTCTTGTTCCGTCTTTGAATAGATCAGTATATCGTCAATAAAGACGATCACAAACTGATCTAAATACGGCCTGCAGACTCGATTCATCAAGTCCATGAACACTGCGGGTGCATTGGTCAGCCCAAATGGCATAACCACAAACTCATAGTGTCCATATCGAGTCCTAAAAGCAGTCTTTGGTATATCCTCATCATTTACTCTTAACTGATGATACCTGGACCGTAAATCAATCTTAGAGAAGCAAGTTGCTCCCTGCAATTGATCAAACAGATCATCGATCCTGGGCAGAGGATATCTATTCTTGATTGTCAACTTGTTCAGCTCACGATAGTCGATGCACATACGAAATGAACCGTCTTTCTTTTTGACAAAGAGAACCGGAGCTCCCCATGGGGAGAAACTCGGTCTTATGAAACCTTTGTCTAAAAGTTCTTGAAGCTGACTAGACAGTTCTTGCATCTCAGACGGTGCTAATCGATACGGTGACTTCGCCACTGGGTTTGCTCCTGGGACGAGATCAATTCTAAACTCCACTTGTCGGACTGGTGGTAGTCCAGGCAAGTCTTCTGGAAATATGTCTGGATAATCTTTGATAACTGGGACATCTCCAACTGCTTTCTTTTCCGGTTTCTTTTCCACCACGTGAGCTAGGAAAGCATAATATTTCTTCTTCAAGTACTTCCTCGCCTTGATGCACGATACAATCTTTAATCTGCGACATGGTTTCTCGCCGTAGACTATCATCGTTTTGCCGGACGGTAAGGGAATTCGGATAAGTTTCTCAGAGCATACGATTTCAGCATTGTTTTTGGATAACCAATCCATTCCTATCACAACTTCGAAACTTCCAAGTGTCATAGGAATAAGGTCGATGAGGAAAGAATGGTCGTTTAATCTTAATTCACAACCATGGATTATGGAATTTACAACTATAGTCTTACCATTTGCTACTTCTACAGTATAGGGAGCAGTAAGTACAGATAGTTGCATATTAAGCAAAGAAGCAGTATGAGCAGAGATAAAGCTTTTATCAGCTCCAGTATCAAATATGATAGAAACGTAGTGATCATTGATAAGAAATGTACCCGTGATGACTGCCGGATCCTCACGTGCTTCAACAGTTCCAATAACAAAAGCACGAGCAGCAGCAGTATTGTTGTTGAGTTTTGGACACTGGTTTCTGAAGTGTCCCTCTGCTCCACAATTATAACAGGCTCTTCCACCTGTAGCAGTAGGTGTTGTGGTAGCAGTTGTTGCAACAGCAAGATGAGCAGATCGGCATGTAGCCGCCAAGTGTCCCATACGCCCACATTTGAGACACTTTCTGCATGGAGTGTTGGGTAGATGATGATACTGGCATTTGGTGCAAAGTGGAAACGGGCCAGTATAAGGCTTTCTGGCAGTAACCGGTTGTGGCATAGCAGTAATGGGTGTGGCATGAGTAGGTGCAGCTGCGGTCAACGCTGCAAAGTTCTTGATTGTCTTTTGCTTCTTCTTCTTGTGATGGTGCTGCTCAGGCTTCTTGCCTTCTTCAATCTGAGCTCTCTTGAATCCCTTTCGGGTGAGCACTCCAGACTTCACATACTCTTCAGTAAGAGTAGCACCAAGTTGAATGGCTGCCTCCAAAGTAGTAGGGTTATTACCCATGACAGTTCCCCTGACTACTAAGGGTAGACCTTCAATGTACTTCTCTATCCTGCGGGATAGAGGAGTAACCAAATGGGGTACCAGAATGCACAACTCATGGAATCGAGTTGTATACTTTGCGTTCTCCCCACTATCTTGCACCAGATTCCACATCTCTACCTCTAGTTTCTTCAGTTCATGACGTGGACAAAACTTTTCCACGAGTAAATTCTTGAATCCATCCCATGGTAAAGCTAAAGCGACTTCGCGTCCTCTGGTGTTCTTCTCAGAATTCCACCAGGTGAGTGCGCCCTTATGAAAAGCGCTTGAGGCCATCTTGACCTTCAGATTTTCAGGACATCCAGTGAAGTCGAGAATATCTTCAATGCTTTCTAGCCATTGCAGTAGGCCAGTAGCTCCTTCAGTCCCAGAGTACTTAGGAGGCTTGGCATCGTTGAACTGCTTGAATGTGAAGTTAGCAGTTCCAGAGTGATTGGTATTGGAGTTGTTTGCTGAGTCACTGGTACTCCCCCGAAGATTCTGGGTGATATCAGTGACCATACCCGGGATCACATCCCGCATATGAACAGCGATAGCTCGAGCAATCTTGTTGATCTCATGATCATTACCACTTGTCGATCCCCCAGCATTAGGGTCACGTCGAGGCATTCTACGAATAGAAGCCACAAGTGGGTCAGTAATGAGGAAGGATACAATTGAATTTTCATGATAAGGTCAGTAATATATCCATACTACTAGTATTATCATTCAATTGTAATATGATCCAGTACACGTATAAGTTATCAACTTATTTGCATACTTATCATGTGAATATGTACGATGTCTCATGATCTCACCACCAAATCTACACACTGACACTTTCCCGATATACCGAAAACATCTTATATATAGGGCTCACTCTCGCTGCCCACCACCGTTTTGATATACCACGATCATGCCCTTGCTAGCATTTGGCAACACGTTTGTACTGATTCCCAAGTGTGTTCCATTGATTAAGAATCTCATGATCTTTGATCAACTTGAACTATGATTGATTCCATGATTGAACTATGATTATGTTATGCGTGCACCTACTAACAGTTGTTAACATGTAGAACTAAATCATACGTGTGCTCTACATTTTTTTTCTTGTTAACTATGTTAGTAAGTACTAATGATGTAATCACTTAAGAATTTCACTTAAGGTTTACATTTAAAGAATGTTCACAACTTGATTGATTCACCATAATGTTTGGTTCATCCAAGTTTGAATTGCACTATGATTTGATTCACCAATGATTGTTTCCCAAATGTTTGTATTCCATGTGTTTGACTAACGTTCAATGATTCCAGTTGATCCCGAATCCTTACTCCAAATACAAACGCCGGATTCCCCCTAACATACTGAAATAAGCTTATATATAGGGTAAGCTCTCACCGACCCACCACTTACCTCAGCACATCAGCGTTAATTCGCCGTTGGCATTTGGAGCTAAGATTCCAACTCTTGATTGATTGTTTCATGATTTCTCTTGTTCTGTGACTATGATGATGATTATGTAAACCATGGTTCTTAATTTACTTAGAAATTAAAACCTTAGGTTTCTGTATATGTGTCCTAGGTTAATTTAACCTAGGTTCCCAATACTTACCGTATTGAGTATAATGATCTCCTGTGAGAACTTCAACTAAAGAATACTGTTACACAGATTCTAAGTTATAAAGTTCCTATGATAATGAACACCTGATAATGATAACATGACAAGGATTTCAATTCAAGACTCTAAACTAATAGATCTTGCCCTTTGAATTCCTATAATAAACATGACAAGGATTTCAAATCAAGATTCTAAGTTAATAGATCTTGACCTTTGAATTCCTATAGTGAATATGACAAGGACTTTAGATCAAAGATATAAATCTTTGCCTCTAAATCCTATAATGAATATGACAAGGACTTAAGATCAAAGATACAAATCTTTGCCTCTAAATCCTATAATGATCTCTGTGTGAGAATTTCAGATCAAGGATACCAAGAATACAGATCCTTGCCTCTGAAATCCTTAAATGCATATGTGTGAGAATTTAATTCGGTTTCTAAAATTATAGAATTCCGATTCAAATTCTTTGACTCGATATCTAATCTTAGTAAAATGTCCCTAAGATCTTTCAAGCTTGATGTAGACTTAATGCTCACTTAAGTTACTTAGATCCTAAGTTCCTCAAGCCTATAGCACTTAGTCCTATTGGGTAGCTTAGGTTATAGTCTAGGTCATTAAACATTGGGTTTTTCCTAGTTCTCTACAACCTTGGCTCTGATACCAACCTGTCGCACCCCTGCGCCGTGTGCGGAATCCACGGCGCGGTGACGTAGGAACAGTTGAATCATGCACAAGTATTGAATAAGAACAACCACAACGGATTACTATGTTTCATAATGTTAAGACAATTGTTTAGTTACAGACAACTATCTACCAAAAGAAAGACAACTACAGACCCAAAATATAGTTACAAAATAAGACTTCAAACAAGACAATTAAACAATCAGGATTTAGTGTGTTTCTAATCCATCCTAGCATGTTTCTTCATCTTGTTCTATCTTAGAATGGTCTCCTTAGTTGTCCCTGAGAATGTCTTAAACCTGATTACCTGAAACACGTGAAAAGTAACTGTCAACTACAGACGTAGTTGGTGAGAACAATAGGTTTAACATTTGTAACATGAATATATGACATAAGGCATAGGTAAGTTAAAGCAACATAAGATTCACACGGATGAGCTGCAACCCAAACTAACATCAAGTAAGAAAATGAGTGTAAACAGTCCAATCACTGTTCGCACGAAAGCCAACATATAATATCATGTCCCAAACCACGTTTGGAGTTAGATTATGTATAGCAATTTTGAAAACCATAATGACACCAGACCTGCAGTTAGCTTTTAAAACAAATTTAAAAGCTAACTCCATCCTGGATAAGAACCAATGTGTCCGCTTTCCCTTGTTGTGATCACCCAGTACTAACGCTAATGAATATGATACTTGATGCTTTTACAAGTTTGTTTACAACAATAGACACCATGTTTCTGAACCTTACTTTAACCAAATGTGTTAATGCCTTATTTGATAACAAGAATTGAAAACCTAGATTTAATTCCACGAATTAAATCCTTTGTTTTGAATACCATGAAATGAATCTGTTGATTTGAATACCATGAAATGAACCACTTGATTTGAATACCATGATGTGAACCACTTGATTTGAATACCATGAAATGAACCACTTGATTTGAATACCATGATGTGAACCACTTGATTTGAATACCATGAAATAGTGACCTTGTGTAACAAAAAGGTTTATAACAAAAGAGTTTATAAAATCATTTATTTAAAAGTGTTTATCCTTCATAAATACATTTGAGTAAATCTGTTACAAAACAGTTCAAAGATCCTTTATAAAACCTTTTTAGTGAAAAGAGTTTAATAGTTGATAATTCCTTTAAAACAGTTGATGAATCCCTAGGATTCGTAAAATGAACCCGTAATGTTTATAAGAATACACACACCTTGTGTAATGAAATATGATTGTAAACGATTGGTTTGATCACGTGTTCCACCCCAAAACAGTTATAAAACAGTAAAAGAGGGGCTAATGTTCTCACCTGTCTGCAGTAGACTCTGAACTAAAACAGATAGCAAGTAGCAAACAGGACTTCTAATTGGTTCCTATATCATTGTAATCATACATAAGATATAAGATTTATAGTTGTATAGACTTTGATTCATTGATTGACTTGTGTTTACGATTGTTGTGAAAACTTGAAAGTTATGCTTTGAATCACTTGATTGATCATGGGTCCAAGAAACGAATATGAAATGTTTCCCCTTGTGCATAAATCTTATGCATAAAATGATGATTGTTTGCGAATTTGATAACCATTGATTAACATGACTTATGAAAAGATGATCCAATTGTTTTTAAGTTCTTGAGATTGTGACTTGATTCCATGATTAGGTTAAGTTGCAACTTAAACCAACTAGGATCAAATTACACTTACTTTGAATTGTGGCCATCAATGGGCCTTAAGCCCATAATTATGATAATAGGCTTAAATGGAGGTCCATGGGCCACTTAGGTTACCAATGGGCCAATTGAATATGATATTGGGCCAAGTGAATGTGATGTTGGCCCCACAACATTTAGATAGGCCTTATTACACACCAAGGACAATATCAAACCGATTACAATCTTAATGGGCCCAATGAGCTTGGATTGAGCCTAAAGGATTTGAGTTGGGCCAACCAATGTATATGTAAACCATGTAAAGTTCTAAGGCGTTATTGGGCCAATTGAAGATCTAAATGAACCAACCTAACATCCCTTGGACTTGTCTCACCCTATGGGCCTTTTATTAATGGAATTTGGGCCGAGTAGGTTGAGGTTGGGCCGAAAGGAAGGTGGGCTGCCATTTGGGCAGAGAACCTTTTAGGTTCATGGGCTAGGTTCGTCTATCATGATCCACTAACCATGCAAAGGTTCGGCTCAATATGGTGATGTATAGATTCGTCCCTAAGTTCCAAGGTTCGGCAATAACCAACGAACCATGCAGGGTTCGTCTTCCTATGGTTCGGCATAGGAGGGTTCGGCTACATGGCTACATGGTTCGGGAAGGAACAAATGGTTCGGTGGTTCTCAAGAGTTCGCTGCAAGGTTGAAGGGTCGCTGCATGCATGGTTCGGTCACATGGAGTTTCGTCTAGGGTTTGTTGGCCCTAACCATCAGAAGGGTTCGTTTATAGCTCATCAAGGTTCGTGACATGCTTGAGGATATGGCACAGGTTCGTGAGATTCCCCTAAGAGTTCGGCTGAAGGTTAACGAATCCAACAGGTTCGTGGAGCCTCATTAGGGTTCGGCCGGCTGAGAATGAAGGTTTGGCCGCCGAACCTGTTACCATCATCATCACCATCGTCAAACACTTGTATCCAGACCTCGATCTAAGCTAAAATAGCATCAGGGAATGTTTCTATGGTCTCGAAAATGAGTGTGGTTGACTAGATCCGGCTAAGGGTCGGGTTTAAACAAACCCACGACTGAAAACCCTAATCTCGTGACTATTCAAGCTTCAATACCTCATTTTTGGCTGGACAAATCCGCTGATTTCTTGTACGTTCATGTAGAGAATGTCGAGAGCTTCGCGTGGACACCAAGAACGACGAAATCCGTTGAGAAATAAGCGAGTTACGAACGTTTAAAGTGAGTTTTTCTAGAGAGAGAGAGGGTAGACGAAAATTCTAGTGAGAGAAAGTGTTGTAGGTGAAATAAATGAGGATTTAAGCCTTGTTCAAGGCTTTTATAGTTCGGGTGATGTTCGGGTCCGTTTCGGTCGCTCGGTTCGCGTTTCCGTAACGTAACGCGTCTTTTACGCGACTTAAAAATAAAAGACTTGTTAAACTCAAATAAATGATGAGTTTCAAAATTGTAAAAATATAAAATAATTAATTTAATTATTTTTACTCTTCGTGCGTTGCCAGATCGTTAAACACTCACAATTACGTGTATACCCGCAATCGCGTACGTTTTTCGATCGTATTAATTATTTAAAGTCGTTTAATCATAATTATAAGTTCAACATTCGTATCATTATGGATCGTCACGCATAACTATACTCAGTCTCGCTTACGTATTACGATTCTTGTTGAATTAATTGTCATAATATTCGTCTTAACACTACGCACCAACACTATCCTGTTACACCGAACGCAGTATATATATAGGGCTCACTCTCGCTGCCCACCACTGTTTCGATATAACACAATATTGTTCTTGCCTAGTGAACTCGACTGTAAATAAATAATACATACTTGTTAAATAATAATGATTCTAACACACAAGCACATAATGAACACATGATTCACATTGACTGACTGAACATGTACACACACTGTTCTAACATTGTTTACGACTATCATGACTAAATGTACAAATGTTACATCGGCGAACCTATTGCAGCAACCCTGGACGAACCTTCAATCACCTAACCAGGGTAGGTAAGCCGAACCTTGGCCTAGGCGAACCCTAGCCTAAGCCGAACCAGGAATCTTTTTGGGTTAGCCGAACCTCCCTTGGCAGCGAACCTGATATGGCCACCGAACCTTATGGTACCGAACTTTTTGGACGAACCCAGCACCTAGCGAACCTAACCTCACGAACCCTAGGTGCCAGCCGAACCTCATATGTTGGCCGAATCTCTGCAACTAGCTGAACCCATGGGGACGAACCTCTGACCACGAACCTGAGGGTTTGTAGGCTCATGGGCAGCGAACCTAAAGGGGGAGAAGCCATCGGTGTTCGCCGAACCTTGTGGCAGTTAATCCTTAGTAGTAGCCGAACCTAGGGGCGACCAAGCCTAAGGTTCGCTGGAAATAAGGAATGGCAAGAACCTAAATATTCCAACTAATGATTAAGGGTGATTTAAGATCAACATAATGGGGTATGAACATGCATGCGTGAATGATTAGAGGGTGCCACCTTTCCCTAATGATAGCAACTTTAAATTATGAGATCTTATATAATGTAAATGTGTATGAAAATAACTTAAAACTAATCTCTTAAATCTTGACCCTGATTTTAATAACTTAGAATAAGGTGGCCTGTTCAATTGATCATGCATGTATGTATAAGTATGTGAATAATTAGGGTTATCACCTTTATATATATATATATATATATATATATATATAAATCAAAACACATATTAAATACAGGTTGATTGAGTTGCTTCCGATTTTGTATACGCGAGCGCGCATTCTACTAAAACACTGATTCTAAGGACTCAGGTGAGTTCTCATAACCTCCTTTTTAAAACTATTTTTGTTTTTAAACTCGGAGGTGGAACATGTATATCAATATTTAAAATATTATTTGATAAAACATGGGTGACACCTGGATTATTAGTATAATATTCATATTATCGAATTATTGTTGATGGTGAATTGCTATGATTGATTGCATATTCGAAGAGTCATTGTTGATTGAGCTGACTTCGGTCCTCCGCGATGATTGAATTGCCGTTGATTTAGTTGACTAAGGTCCTCCGCAGTGCACGTATTGACACTTATACTATTGAGGAATATCGTTGGTTGAGTTGACTGCAGTCCTCCGCGATGATTCCGCCGTTGATTGAGTTGACTGAGGTCCTCTGCGGTAACTTATATTGAGATAATATTGGTGATGAATGATGATTATTGACTTGTTATGTGTATGGTTGAGTTTGGTTGTGATTGGTTGATTATACTTGGATGGTTATTTAAGATTACTTGGATTGTTTGGATGTTGTGTATGTTGGTTTGGAATTGTTGGATTATTTCGCAGGTGCGCATGTGGACTTTCTCGGGGAAATTATAAACTTTTATAAACCCATTTATAAACCTTCATAAACATTTTATAAACGTTTTTAATACATAAAAACTTATGATTTCTCACCAACTACTTTGTAGTTGACACTTGATTTTCTACATGTTTCAGGGAACGAGGAGAAGTAAATAGGGCAGGATAGCTCTACACCTTTTGGGGGACATCATCACTTAGGATCTTGGACTTAGCTAAAATAACTAAAATTCTGAAGACTAGAATTTAGTTAGTTAGCTAAATCTTTTGTGTATTGAATGTAACTAATTCATGATGAACATGATTTTTGATGTAATTAATTTGGTTGATTAATTGATATGTGATGATTTAATTAGATGCCCACGAGCTTATGAACAATGTACACATCCCTCGTGGCATCCCGACGTTTCCGCCATCGGTCGGGGTGTTACAGATTGGTATCAGAGCCTGGGTTATACGGAATTAGGTTACTAGAAATGGTTGACATAGTCTATAACCGTAGGATACCCTAGTATGAATTATTTCATACACTAGTTAGTATATTCAGGATTTCATGCTTATGTGTTTATTACATGTTATTTGAACTCCTGATATATATCTGCCATGCATATGATAGTTGTTGATGATATTTGATTGACCGTGCCCTAATGATTCGATAAAGACATACACGTGGTGTATCGTAAAGGTGGTGGGACGTTGGCTGGGGCAGTTGCGACTGACCCCTACATATGCCCTATATATACCATTTACGGTACATTAGGTGGATGTCAGTATTAAAGAATAAGGGAACTACCTGTTTGGGAAATTATTTGCTTATGAAATTAACTGCTTAGGAACTTATCTGCTTTAGGAATTATTTGATTGGTCTTTGATCACCAGACAAGGACACACTCGTGGTATACTACAAAGGTGGTGGGACAGTGGCTGGGGCAGTTGCGACTGACCCCTACATATGCCCTATACATATACATATACCATTTGTAGTATATTGGGGGTCTGTCAGTGTCAGGAACTTAGGATATTGTTAGGAAGTGCGGGAAAAGTTGTTGATTTCACTTATGGATCACACTTATTGGACACGTGGGGTGTATAGGATCAACGAATGATACGAACACTTAGTGATAGACTGAAGACTTAGATGATAATATAAACACTTGGTGAAAATATGAACACATAGTAACGATGCTAACACTTGGTGATGGTATGAACACTTGATGAGAATAAATCATAGGGAGGATATGAACACTTAGTGACAATAAGAGCACTCAGTGATGATATGAACCCTCATTGATAATTATGAACATTGGGATATGGTATGAACTTTTAGTGAACTTAGACATTAGAGGAACTTTAATGTTAGGTGAACTTAGACATTAGGTGAACTTAGAAATAGGTGAACCTACATGTCAGGTGAACCTAGACATTAGACGAACCTAATTGTCCAAGGGAACTAGAGACCACTTCACTCAAAATTACCCTACATAGGATAAGGATTGTGAAGTGAGATAATGGTAAGATGCATGATACACCCTAAAATCTAACAAGGGCATAATCGTGGTGCAATGCAACGGTGGTGGGACGGCGTATGAGGCGACTGCGGTCAAATCTATGTATGCCCTATATATAAGCTTGTTGCACTGCATAGGGAGGTTGTCAGTGTTGGTATAGGGTGGAAAAATGTTTGAAACTTAGGATTAGATAGTTTATATTAGATATGACCAACTAGGATGTGTTAGTGTAATATTAGGAAATTACTACATTGTTATGAGTTTAATGACATATAGGAGAAAAATATAGTTCCTATATGTAATCCTAACTGTTGAAATGAACTCATCTGACCATAGTTTGTATAACTTACGTTGTAAACGGTAGTAGCATGTTTCTAACTATCTCACAAACATGCTGCCACGCCTTCACAACGAAGATGATACAAACAGCAACGATGATGGTGCTAACAACGGTAATGCAAACTCCAGCATACAAGAGTTAGCAAACCTCATTACTGGATTGGTGAATCAACTGACTCAAGCCAATCAAACTCTCAACCAGAACAGGGGTGGTGCAAATCCACCAGTTTGCACATTAAAACACTTTAACTCCTGTAATCCACTGAAGTTTACGGGTTCTGAAACAGCAACTGGTCTGCTGCAGTGGTTTGAGAACATGGAAAACACCTTCATTAACAGTGACTGCTCAGAAAATTTGAAGGTGCGCTATGCCACCAGTGTTTTCCAAAAGAGAGCACTGACTTGGTGGAATGGTGAGAAACGAACTAGGGGAGTTGATGCTGCCCTGGCACTGTCATGGACTGAGGTCAAAGACTTGATGACCACTGAATTCTGTCCTCGCAATGAGATGAGGAAACTGGAGACTGAGTTCTGGGAACTCAAACAAGATAGTGGGGAGAATGTCATCTACAATACTCGCTTCCACGAGTATAGTCAACTTGGTACCTCATCTAGTGACACCACTTGGGAGAGCAATCGAGAAGTACATAGGTGGGCTGCCTATGTAGATTCAAGACACTGTCTATGGAAGTAACCCTAAAACACTGGAGGCTGCAATCCGTTTATTTGCAACTTTAACTGATAATCATGTGAAGGCTGGAACACTCACGAGAAAGGGAACCAAGAAGACTGGATTCTAGGTGAATTTTATGCAGGTTTTAGTCAAGATGGGTAACCAAAAAACGATGGTTTCATTTCGGTTGCTCGGTTCTCGTGAAGACTGCTGCAAAGGAAACAAAAACCGAAGTCAAGGCTGAGGCTGCTAGTTCATCGAAAAGCAGCAACAGGAAGCGGAAGACCAGGAGTTCTGCTGTTACTACTCCTGTCACTCAACAGTCCTCCAATAATTCCAACACCGGGAATTTTGGAGCCATTCTGTAATGCATACTTGTAGATATCACCATATGCCTAACTTGTCGTGCTATGTCTGCAACAACTGTGGCAAGTATGGCCATTTTGCTAATGTTTGCCGGAGTGCACCTCAAGCACAAAGGGTGCAACCCACTCCGCTTGCACTGCCAGCTCCGCAAGCTCAACTAGTTCAAGTTGTACCCGTTCGTTAGGTACATGTACTGGCAAGAGCCTGTTACGAGTGTGGTGAAGTGGGTCACTTCAGAAACCAGTGCCCGAGATTGACTGGAAACAATCAAAGGGTGGCTCGAGGCAGAGCGTTTCAATTGAATGCTCCAGCTGCTCAAGCCAACCAGGATGTGGTCAACGGTACATTTCTGATCAACAACTCCTATTCATCTGTCTTATTTGATTTTGGTGCTGATAGGAGTTTCGTTTCATATGATTTTTAATGCATGCTTGGTAGAACACGTACATACTTAGATAAACCGTTTAACGTGGAAGTGGCTGACTGAAACATTATTGATATTGACACTGTTATTATTGGATGTATCGTGAACTTAAGTGATCACGTTTTCCCAATTGATCTTATACCTATGCACCTTGGTAGCTTTGATGTTATCATAGGCATGGATTGGTTAGCCACCCACAAAGCGGAAATTGTTTGTCATGAAAAATACATTCGTATTCCCTTACCTTCGGGTGAAACTTTAAGAGTTTTTGGGGAAACTTCCAGTAAAGGTCTTAAGCTGATGTCATGCATTAAAGCACACAAGTACCTTAGGAAGAAGTGTATAGCATTTTTAGCGCACATTGTGGAGAAGAAGGAGAAAGGAAAGAGCTTTGAAGACGTTCCTGTAATCAGAGATTTTCCTGAAGTATTTCCAGACGACTTGCCGGGTCTTCCACCAGAACGTCAAGTAGAATTTCGGATTGACTTAGTACCTGGTGCGAATCCTGTCGCTAAAGCTCCTTACAAACTTGCGCCTTCAGAGTTACAAGAACTGACTGATAAGGGATTCATTCGCCCGAGCCATTCGCCATGGGGTACACCGGTCCTGTTTGTTAAGAAGAAGGACGGGTCATTCAGAATGTGTATCCCTTGCGGCGCATCAACGATCTTTTCGATCAGCTTCAAGGCTCGGCATGGTTTTCAAAGATCGATCTTAGGTCTGGGTATCATCAGCTACGTGTGCATGATGATGATATTCCCAAGACAACTTTCAGAACAAGATATGGCCATTGTGAATTCTTGGTAATGCCCTTCGGCCTTACCAATGCACCAGTGGTTTTCATGGATCTCATGAACCATGTTTGTAGGCCATACTTGGATAAATTTGTGATTGTATTCATTGACGATATTTTGATATACTTAAAGATCAAAGAAGAACACGAGCAACATCTTAAGTTGATTTTGGAGATCCTAGGAGAAGAACGACTGTATGCTGAATCCTCCAAATGTGAATTCTGGCTTAAGGAAGTTCAATTCTTGGGACACGTAGTCAATGATAAGGGTGTTCACGTGGATCCTGTGAAGATTGATGCGGTGAAGAATTGGAGTACACCGAAGACACCAACAGAGATTCGATCGTTTCTTGGACTTGCCGGTTACTATCGGCGGTTTATATCGAATTTCTCCAGGATTGCTGTCCCTCTGACTTCTTTAACTCAAAAGAACAAACGTTATGAGTGGGGACCAAAGCAAGAAGAGGCATTTCAGACTTCGAAACAGAAACTTTGTGATGCTCCTGTCTTGACACTGCCTGACGAAAATGATGATTTTGTGGTTTACTGTGATGCATCGAACCTAGGTCTCGGTTGTGTTCTCATGCAACGGGGAAAGGTTGTGGCATATGCATCAAGACAGCTGAAAATTCATGAGAAGAACTACACTACACACGACTTGGAACTTGGTGCAGTCGTGTTTGCTTTGAAGATACGGAGACATTATCTTTATGGCACAAAGTGTGTAGTCTTTACAGATCACAAGAGTTTGCAACATATTATAAATCAAAAAGAACTTAACATGAGACAACAGAGATGGGTCGAACTGTTGAACGATTATGACTGTGAAATTCGCTACATCCTGGTAAAGCGAATGTAGTAGCAGATGCGCTTAGTCACAAGAGTCAAGTTCAGATAACTTGAAAAATGAGATGTCTTGCGGGGTTGAGATATTATTGGAAACTAAGGATGATGGTTTGATGTATTACTTGAATCGGTTGTGGATACCGAACCAGGATGATCTTAGGATGATGATTTTGGATGAAGCTCATAAGTCATGTTACTCAATCCATCCGGGTGCTAATAAAATGTATCAAGACCTTAGAGGCTTATACTGGTGGCCTGGAATGAAGAAGGATATTGCTGAATATGTGTCTAAGTGCCTTAACTGCGCTAAAGTCTAGGCAGAACATCAGCGACCTTCGGGATTGTTAATACAACCAGAAATACCCATGTGGAAGTGGGAGAATATCTCCATGGATTTTATTACCAAACTCCCACGAACCGCAAGCGGTAAGGATAGTATTTGGGTGATAGTTGATTGATTAACCAAGTCGGCTCATTTCTTACCGATACGCGAGACGTACCCTGTGAGGAAATTAGCTCGTATCTATGTTGATGAGATCGTTAGCCAACATGATATTCCCCTAAGCATAATATCGGATCATGATGCTCGTTTCACGGCACGATTTTGGGAATCACTTCATGAAGGTTTTGGAACTAAATTGGATCTTAGCACTGCTTATCATCCTCAAACGGATGGGCAGACGGAGCGAACGATTCAGAAACTTGAAGATATGTTGAGATCCTGTGTCATCGATTTTGATGGCAACTGGGATAGCCATCTACCATTAGTTTAGTCATCGTATAATAACAGTTATCACGCGAGCATTGGTATGGCGCCGTTTGAAGCTCTTTATGGCAGAAAATGTCGGTCACCTATTTGTTGGACCGAGGTCGGTGAATCGCAGATCACTAGTCCCGAGATTATTCAGGAGACAACTGACAAGATCCGCCAGATTCCTGACAATCTGTTAGCTGCTCACAGTCGACAGAAGAGTTACGTGGATAAAAGACAGAAACCTTTAGAGTTTGAAGTTGACGATATGGTATTACTTAAAGTATCGCCCTGAAAAGGAGTGGTACGATTCGGGAAGAAGGGTAAGCTTGCTCCACGTTATGTTGGCCCATTTAAGATTCTCGAAAGGATCAGGAAGTTTGCCTACAAGTTGGAACTTCCTTCTGAACTTAGCAATGTACTCCCGACGTTTCACGTGTCCAATTTAAGAAAGTGCTTAGCTGATCAGGATCTTTAGGTACCACTCGATGACATTCGCGTCGATGATACCATGCACTTTGTTGAAAAACCAGTTGAGATAATGGATCATGAGGTTAAAAACTCAAACGCAGTAGAATTCCAATTGTCAAAGTATGATGGGAGTCGAAGCGTGGTTCAGAATTCACCTGGGAACGGGAAGATCAGATGAAGCTTAAGTACCCACATTTATTTACTACGGTCACTCCAAGTTGAATTTCGGGACGAAATTCCCTTAACTAGGGGAGACTGTAACCTCACTGTATTTCGGGTTGTTCGTACATGTATGATTGTACTATTACGACCTGATAAGATAATTATTTATGATGATATATTATTGAATGTTATTACTAATATTGGTATACATATTGAGAATATATTATTTTATGCATAAACCATGGGAAGTTTAACACAACTAAACAGGACCAGAGAGTTTATTGGAGTTACATTTCACAGACTATGGAATTGCGGTTTGGAATGGAAAGGAAATTAGGAGTTTGTTATTGTTTGGTTGCTAAACATAGTCAAGGACACATGGTCATCGTTTATCGAAATAGCGGTGGGACGGAGGCTGGGGCAGTTGCGACTGACCCCTACATATGCCCTATACATATGCATATTTCGGTTTATCACGGATGTGTCAGTGATATGGTTTAGTGGGATTGGATTGGGAGATTATAATATTAGAGATAATAAAATAATGGAAACGATTGGGAAATGAATACGCGATGGTGAGGTTACGATAATAAATTAAACGCGAATATTAATTCAGAGATGTTAACTTGATAATGTATTCGCGTGGGTGACGATTCACACGAATATAATTATTAGGAATAATATTCTGAAACGATATTCCTTAATTCGTAGATCGAATCGAAATACGATACGAGCGTTGGATTCGAAAAGGTGACGACCTTTACGAATACGTACATGAGTAACGCGTTTCGACGAGATAACAAAATAATATCTAACGATAGTAAATTAATAAATGGAAACTAATAACGTTTATTAGAAATCACAACCTAATGGATTTCGAACAAATCGTTTTATTTAAATAATTAATTTAACGAAAATTTAACGGAATCATTTACAAAACAACTGTATATAAATAAAATCATTTTATGAAAACGAAACGTGATTATTTAAAATGTTTTATGTTTCAAATATATTTACGAACAAAACCGATCATTTAATAAATTTTATCGCGATAAAAACGAGACCGAGCACGGGGAAATGGAGTGCGATATAAGAAAGAAGAGCTAACTCTTCTTCCTCACTTTCCAACCATTCTTCTCTCTCTAAAACACAAGGTTCGTCACCCACACTTCTCTTTACATTCTCTCTAGAATTTCATCTTCATCTCTCAACCATTTGGAAGGATCTTAGTGTCAAAATGTTCGTGAGATCGAGTAGTCGGAAATTCACGAAGAAAACTAGCATTTGGTCAAGTTTAGAAGGTAAATATTGTGTTTTACTTGTCGCTTTTCTTCCTTAAACAAACCGAAGCACATCCTCATATTTTAAACGAATGCTACACTTTAAAAATCTGAAACAAGTTAATAGAAAGATGTAGGATTGTTGGGATAGACTGTAGCAGGCTAGCAACTTGAAGATGATGATGAATAGCAACCATGAAAGGCCAGGTTCGCGACTGGCCGAACCCCTACAGGTCGGCGAACCTATGGCAACAACCCTGGACGAACCTTCAATCACCTAACCAGGGTAGGTAAGCCGAACCTTGGCCTAGGCGAACCTTAGCCTTAGCCGAACCTGGAATCTTTTTGGGTTAGCCGAACCTCCCTTGGCAACGAACCTGATGTGGCCACCGAACCTTATGGTACCGAACCTTTTGGATGAACCCAGCACCTAGCGAACCTAACCTCACAAACCCTAGGTGCCAGCCGAACCTCATATGTTGGCCGAATCTCTGCAACTAGACGAACCTCTGACCACGAACCTGAGGGTTTGTAGGCTCATGGGCGGCGAACCTAAAGGGGGAGAAGCCATGGGTGTTCGCCGAACCTTGTGGCAGTTAATCCTTAGTAGTAGCCGAACCTAGGGGCGACCAAGCCTAAGGTTCGCTGGAAATAAGGAATGGCAAGAACCTAAATATTCTAACTAATGATTAAGGGTGATTTAAGATCAACATAATGGGGTATGAACATGCATGCGTGAATGATTATGTCACACCCCCACCACTCGTCACCTCATTATGATGTCACTGAAATAGTCGTGGAAGCATAGTGGTGATGTCTCAGAGATGATGGGTGACTTACTTGATCTGATATCACAAGCACACAGATTAACTTAAAAGAAATACATTACAAGGATATCGCAATCACAATCAACATTACGTTATATAATCTAAGTTTATTACATTTATTTAACTACAAATGCTTAAAGTGCTGCCTCACCGGGTGGTCAATGTCTTCCTGCAAAAAGATTTAAATTTGAAACGTCAGCACAAAGCTGGTGAGATCAGACAGTTCAAGTTCCACAATATAATATGATATGTAATTATAATTTCTCAAAACGTTCTGTTCATGATAACCATGGGACCCGTATCTAGTTCATTTCGGACTGTTCTGTTCTTGTTCTATAAAGATACTACCCGTCGGTAAATATCTTGGTGCCTCATTGTCTTAACGTCTATCACAACACATTAAGAAGTTCTGGAAACAGATAACAAACATTTACACCAAGGGGAGTTGCAAGCTCCCGGCAAATGGGTTGTCAGCCGATAGTACTATCAATGTTTTCTGTTCGGCCCCACACGGGTTCACTAGATACAGTTCAGTAATGAGGACTTTCAAGTTCTGTGATAAAGTTCTATTCTATAGGCAAAATCCCATGAAATCCACAAGTTCTCAACAATCACATGAAATCATGCAGATAACAGTGATACATATCATATAGTTCTGAAAAGTTTTACAGCGCTACCCCGATGTTTATAAAAGAGTAAAAAGAAAAGGGGTTGTACGAAACTCACCTGATAATAGAGAGGTAGCAGAATATCTCCCAAACTGATAATAAAGGGGTGATTCTGCATTTATTTATATTTAATGAGTTATTTAGGTTTTAACTTACTGATTAGATCTTTCTGAACGTTCAATGTCAAAGACATTGCTTTGCAAGTCATCAAACCGATATTAGGTATTTAATTGATTAATTTTGATGTTGTATCATACAATTTATGATAATGTAGGAACCTACATTGCATTAGATTCCTAATACAAGGTTTATGACACTCTTGATTAATCAAAATAATCTAGGATTAATCAAATAGTTAATGCTGTTGATTATAATGATAAAACAATTTCTAGATGGTTTAATGGCTTAGGAATGATTAATCCTTGTTATTGATTATCAAAATATCATGAAATATCACAATGTAGCATTAGGATAGGTGTAATAACCATGTTTAACATACTAATCTGACTGTTATCATAAACATCAGATAATCATTCCAATGAGCATGTTAATGGTTGTGATTAGTTTGAAACACTTGGATTCAACCTTGCATTTCAAAGATTAATCAAACTAATCACCTACATTGTCATAATCAAATGGTTTAAACCATTATAATCATGGGTATAATTTCATGCAAACCGGGCAATATAACGGATCAAAACAAGGATTTAACCGTTAAAACATCGTGTTCTTCGTTTATAATCAATCCTAGCCATCATCTAGGCAATAATCAACAACCCTAACTATCTCATTATGTTCAAAATCAAGATCTAATCAATCATAATCAAACTAGAAGGTTAAAATGAACCATTACCTAATCTGACGGATTTCTGCGATTAAAACAATGATCGGGACTTGAAAACACAATCCTTGGTGAGATTTATGACTTCTAAGGGCTTTAAGATGGAGTTAGGATGATAGAAAACTGAGTTTTTACGTCTGGAGGTCAAGAAGAAGTCGAGTAGGAGTAGAAAATGAGTTTCTGGACGAATTCTGACCTTAAAACTCGTCCACCGCCTCAAATTACTCCCGGGCGCATCGCCCCAACTGGGTGCATGGCGCGCCCGGGCGTACCGCACCACGAGTTTTCTTCCAATTTTTGATTTTAAACTTCATATCGTGATTCCGGACAATCCGTAACTCCGTTTCGCGCACGGTTTTCACCCACGTTCATCATTTCTCGCATACTATCAACCTCTAATAACCAAAATTGCTAAATCATCGTGGATTTCAAGCACGACCAAATGTGCTCACGTCATTAATGCCGAATTTTTCGTACGCAATTGTCACAGATTAGAGGGTGCCACCTTTCCCTAATGATAGCAACTTTAAATTATGAGATCTTATATAATGTAAATGTGTATGAAAATAACTTAAAACTAATCTCTTAAATCTTGACCCTGATTTTAATAACTTAGAATAAGGTGGCTTGTTCAATTGATCATGCATGTATGTATAAGTATGTGAATAATTAGGGTTATCACCTTTATATATATATATATATATATATATATATATATATATGGGTGTATACATGGGAGCTCAAAACTTTTTTATCCTTAGGTGAGGATAAAAGAACTAACAAGTTTAAATTATAAACTAATGATGACTAATTATAAAATATTAGTTGAATCATTTTGACTTAGATGAAACAAACTAAGTTAATGATACAATTAATAATTAGAAGAAAACACGTATGAATAATCAATCGAAATGAAACGCATATGCTTATAAATCCGAACACATATTAAATACAGGTTGATTGAGTTGCTTCCGATTTTGTATACGCGAGCGCGCATTCTACAAAAACACTGATTCTAAGGACTCAGGTGAGTTCTCATAACCTCCTTTTTAAAACTGTTTTTGTTTTTAAACTCGGAGGTGGAACATGTATATCAATATTTAAAATATTATTTGATAACACATGGGTGACACCTGGATTATTAGTATAATATTCATATTATCGAATTATTGTTGATGGTGAATTGCTATGATTGATTGCATATTCCACGAGTCATTATTGATTGAGTTGACTTCGGTCCTCCGCGATGATTGAATTGCCGTTGATTTAGTTGACTAAGGTCCTCCGCTGTGATTGCACTGTTGGTTGAGTTGACTGCGGTCCTCCGCAGTGCACGTATTGACACTTATACTATTGAGGAATATCGTTGGTTGAGTTGACTGCAGTCCTCCGCGATTATTCCGCCGTTGATTGAGTTGACTGAGGTCCTCTGCGGTAACTTATATTGAGATAATATTGATGAATGATGATTATTGACTTGTTATGTGTATGGTTGAGTTTGGTTGTGATTGGTTGATTATACTTGGATGGTTATTTGACATTACTTGAATTATGTGATTACTTGGATTGTTTGGATGTTGTGTATCTTGGTTTGGAATTGTTGGATTATTTCGCAGGTGCGCATGTGGATTTTCTCGGGGAAATTATAAACTTTTATAAACCCATTTATAAACTTTCATAAACATTTTATAAATGTTTTTAATACAAAAAAATTTATGATTTCTCACCAACTACTTCATAGTTGACACTTGATTTTCTACATGTTTTAGGGAACGAGGAGAAGTAAGTAGGGCAGGATAGCTCTACACCTTTTGGGAGACATCATCACTTAGGATCTTGGACTTAGCTAAAATAACTAAAATTCTGAAGACTAGAATTTAGTTAGTTAGCTAAATCTTTTGTGTATTGAATGTAACTAATTCATGATGAACATGATTTTTGATGTAATTAATTTGGTTGATTAATTGATATGTGATGATTTAATTAGATGCCCACGTGCTTATGAACAATCTACACATCCCTCGTGGCATCCCGACGTTTCCGCCATCGGTCGGGGTGTTACACGGTTATAACCGAAACCGAACCGAATTCAATTCGGTTCGGATAACCATTTCCCGAATTTGGTTTGGTTAACGGTTAGGGGGGAAATTTTTTGAAAACCGATTAAACAGAACATAATAAACCGAACAAAGCGTTAACCGAACCGATGAACACCCCTAACCAGACGAACTCCGATTGAATTCATTTCAATGGCATTAGAAGCGTCTCATCGAACTCTACAATATTTGTTTTTTTGCTTTTAGCTTGAACAACTAGTTTTAGAATTTAGATTTTAAGGCATGTTTTATATATATTAGATGAGTTATCAAAAAGTTCATGCCTTATATATATATTGAAGAAGTCAAACAGTTCATCACATCCCATATTTATTGATTCAGGGTTCAATACTAGCCCAAACATATACAATAAACAAATATCTAGGGCTGGCAATTTCAGACACGAACACGTTAAACGACACGACTTTAACATGTTTTGTGTTTACGCTTAACATGTTTCGTGTCTAAAACAGGTTGACACGTTAAGACCTGTTTATTTTTCGTTATTAAGCAGGTAAAACCCGCTAAGGCTCGTTAAGACCTTGTTAAGACCTGTTAAGATCTATTAAGGCCTGTTAAAACCCGTTAAGAGTTGTTTAAAATTTTTAATAAATAATATAATAAAATATGTAGGTAACCGATTAACTTCAAAAAATTTATAATTGTCTAACCCTGATTCTTTAACAGGTTCCTTAATAGGTTTTAACATGTTTTTTAACATGTCATTTTTAGTGTTAACTGTTAACATGTTTCTTAACAGGTCATTTCGTGTTTACGCGTTTTTAACGAGTCGTGTTCGTGTTTGTAAAAACATGCATGATAATTAGTGTCATATTCGTGTCTACCCAGTTCGTGTTTCGCATCTTATCGTATCATGTTTTAACGGGTCGTGTCTGACCTTTTATGATAGCCCTACACATATCAACTTCAGCCACTAAAGTTAAATAGATAAAACCAGTCCCTGAACATTATTTTCATAAATTTTCATTTTCAAGTATTAAATTATTTATAATGTAACTAGGTTCACCTAGTTAAACCGATCCAACAAGTAAACCGGTAAGATTACAGATTTGACATTCGGTTTGGATATAAAATCTTTGCAAATAAGCTTAAAATAATTATAAATTCTCAAGTCACTAATAGTAATTTGCAATATGCTATTATTTAAGGTAAATATATATAAAATGAGTCGTTATTTTTTGTGTGCAAAGAAAAATAAAAAGAGATAATAATGTTGTCTACAGTCGATTTGGAGAAAGTACAGGGGTGTATCCGGTACTTCACTTACCTCTCGATTTGCACATGGGCCGATGATGGGGGATCACTTTGCACATAGGCTGAATCTTGTTTTCTAAGGCTTGAACCCATGATTTCAATGTTACAAAACAACAACCTTATTGGTTGCTTCAAGACACACCTTTAATTTTGAGAAAGCATGCACGCTACGTATTTTTCATGGTGTTACACTTCTAATGATTTTCACACATTTTTTAGGCAGATACATGGTGGAAAGGTGACTTACAAATTTCCAAAATCTGGCATAACTTCTAATCTTCTATGATGTTTCTACATATCTTCCAGGGCTAAAAGTTAATTTGGAGGAAACAAAGGCTTTGATGTTGGAGTGGAAAATGAGGTAATTCAAGATATCAACACTTTCAGTTTTAGGCTGTGCTCATGAAGATCATAAAAGTTAACAGCTTCAAGCTCATTAAATTTGGCTCATGTTTAATTCTTGTTTTCTAAGTAATGATCCTTAATACTCATTTTATTGTAGAGTAAACTTCTCTTTTGCTCCCTGTGGTTTGACAAAAGTAACCATTTTCATCCAAATTTTGAAATTTTGCAATTTTCCTCCATTAGTTTCAGAAAATTAACCATTTTAGTCCCTGTGGTTTGACAAAAGTAACCATTTTTATCCAAAGTTTAAATGGACTTTGGATGAAAATGGTTAATTTTCTGAAACTAATGGAGAAAAATTGCAAAATTTCAAAATTTAGATGAAAATTGTTACTTTTGTCAAACCACAGGAAGCAAAAGAGAAGTTTACTCTTTATTGTAATTGCAATATTTCCACTTAGCAATAAGAAATTAAAGATCGTACAAGCGAGCAGAGCCGAGTCAACAAACTAATAAGTTGTCTCAACTCGACTTGAATGTTTTATCAAGTTGAAAAACTCGAGTTGAAGCTTAGCTTGTAAGAAGGTTAAGCTTGTTCGTGACTCAATGAGCCATCCTAGTTTTATATTTTGTTTGCATATTTTGATATATAAGTAAATATACACAGACAGATACATACTAGTATTTTTTTTAATATAACATAATTATCTTTACGGATATTTTCGAATAATAACAAAAATACATACATCTAGTTTAAAATTCGATTACAAAACGAGACGGCACAAGATGTATAGAAATGAGTTTTTTTTTTCAGCACGTAGTGAACGTTTTACACGTTTAAGCTTTGACAAGACTTGCTTAGACCATCAAATCGAATTATTTTTCTAATCTGTTGATCCAGCCACTTCAACTGCTTTGCGTTATACCTATCCAAAAATCATAGTTATCGATTAGGGGAAAAAAAGAAAAGAAAAGTAATGATATCAGAGGTGCTAGGGGTCGATTTGAGGGTCTCCTTTCTATCTGGGGTGTTGATGTTTTCAAACGCCTATATCTGTGGCTCAAAATCTTGGTACGTATTATGTCTTATTTAGTGATTTTAATGCACTGTTAGGTTTCTGGATGAGAGATTTGGCTCTATTTTTAATTCTAATGCCGTTAATTAGTTATTTTATTGAGTTAATTACCAAATGTTGTTGTTGTTATTATACTTATATTAATTAGGTTTTGAAAATTTCCAACTATACAAATGCCCATACAAAATGTAGATGTAAACGGAAATTTGAAATTTGTGGAACAAACCCTACAAAGTGAGAATCGATAAAGAAAGAATCTAAAAAGAAACAATGATGTTGATGAGGTTAAAATGAAACTCTAGACATGATCATGAGCACACATGATAAATTACGTTAGGATTGAAAAAAATAATATATCTATACCTATTCTATTGACCTTTGCAACTGCAAGTTGGGCACATGAAGCACTCTTTGTAATCGATTTATCGCAAGAATTCATTCTAAGTTGGGCACATGAAGCACTCTTTGTAATCGATTTATCGCAAGAATTCATTCTGAGTGGGGCACACGAAGCACTCTTTGTTCGTTTTTAACGAAACTTAGGTCAAAATGTAGAGAAAAATGAGCTGATCCTATCCGCATTTTTAGAATTTTATAAAACATTATATTTCCAAAGTTATAAGAGAAAAACAAAATATGGGTTAAATTAATTATAGTAATAAAATAATATAAATTTTACATTTGAATTCAAGGGAAAAAATAGTACGGATGTTACCTGGAGCAATTTTGTTGAATTTAAATGACTCATTCGATCAAATGAAACACACGTAGAAAATCTATCTCTACGACTTCCTTCACCGTCACATTTTTAATCGTCTATAAATACTCAAAGGAAAAAAAAAACTTAGTCCTTATAAATCATACACATACACAAATACATATATACAATTGAGAAGAAAATTAGAAGCTCTGGATGCTAGTACGTGCTGATCAGTATAAGAAGTCAAGATTTGAAGAGTTGGTTCGTTTAAATATATTATCTAATTTTTTAGTTAAACTTATAAATTTAAGAATTTAATATAATATTAATTTATAGAGTTAGGGTTAAGATCCGACCCTATATATAAAAATAAATTATGGTTCATTTTAGGAACAGAAAATAAGAATTATTACGAATTATTCTTGCACAATAGTTATAAGGATATATTAACAAGAAACGCTGTCAAATTTATATTGAGAAGTTCTAAGCTGTCACTCAACTAACAAAAGAAACCCAGGTGAATACATTTAACCTGTTTTTAAATATAAATGAATTTTTTGGGCATAGTTTGTTTAAACTTGGCGCATAAAGGGATATTACGTGACCAACATTTAGGCTATTAGTATACATACGATTTGCAAATTTTATCCTTTTGTGGGTGAAATTATCATACGTGGCTGGTACAGGTAGGCTGGAAGGTAAAACGTAAGACTTACTTCGTAGGCAACCAAACTAGTGACCAGCTGTGGGTTGGAGGGAACAAAACGTGAGACGTGCTGCGCTGTAGTTCCTAACCAGTGACATTATAAACCAGTGTATGCAGTAGCTGTATCGATCAGTGAAATAACCTGCTAAATGTGTAGTATTGCCAATAATAATTATGGTTAAAGGACCGAACATGCTATGCTTACATATCGAGTCTGTTATTTGTATTCACCCACATTACGTTGACGTTTTATATTTAAAAACTTTTTAGGTAATAATAAATGAAAAATCAGAAGCAATATTAGAGGTTTTGGGCATATGAAGCCTTAAATAAAGATCTTGTGGCGAAATCGAGGAATGATTGGAGTTATACCTCCGAGTCCCGAGTAAACCGGGATATGTAAATATATGTTTGTAAGAACTCGGTTTAAAATGAAATAAAATGATATGTTCATATGTATGCATAAGAAATTTTATTAAATACTGAAAAGTTATTTATAAACGATGAAAATGTGGTTTTTCATACCTATGCGTATGAATTATTTGTAAATTATGGAAAGTAGTTTTCACATCTATGAATGTGAATTATTTATGAAATTCATGACACAATGTTTCCGCTTTAAAAAAATAATAAATAAAAATAAACTCTGACAGAGACATATCTATGAAACCAATTTGGGTCACAGCACCCAGGCCGTCGAGAGCCCAGGGTGTAACAAGTTCGGATTTATAGTACTTTATTTTTTTCTAAGGAACAAAAGAACAAAATAATTATAATAATAAATTAATAAATAAATAAATAAAAGGTTTAGGCTAAATGTACCCCTCATTCTGACTTGTCATACCCCCTCCAAAATATTAAATATAAATTTTTCAAAATCAACCATTCAACTTTATAATACAACCAAAATGCACAAAACGTTATTTCCACCTTAAATTATACTAAACGTACCCCCTTCTTACTTGTCATACCCCCTTTACGAAATATAATATATAAATTCATCGAAAATCAGGTTTAATCGTATGAACCCTAATTCCTCTTTGTACAAATTTGATTGAACTGAGACCCGATCATTGTTACAAACATAGGGCTTTCATTCCTCGAACAAAAATATGTGTAATGGTGTATGAACACCTACCTTAGCTAACTAATTCGTGTTCGTTTCTTGACGAACGAAGTCGAACCATCAAGCTCTTACAAGCCTTTTTCTTGATTTGTTTGAGCTTGTGAATAGCTTTGGTTTACGCAGAAAATTTCGCAGAGGTTAAAGGAATGTTTGGATTCAATTAATTTTGAGTTTTATACTAGTTTTGATGGAATCTGAGTTTTTGTTCGTTTACGATTATTTAGGCTTAGATTTCGTAATGATTTGATTTTTAAACGATGAATGGATAATGATAACGATTCCGTGATGTTTGTAGTTGTTTTAATTTTAATTCTTTATTGATTTTATCCATTAACACGAGCTATAGAACGATTGGGTCGAAGGTGGGTATCCATGAATCTATAGTTGATTACGGATAGAGAATGGTGGGGAAGAAGATGAAGTTTAGAACATTTGCAATAACAGTCTCTCACGTTTTTGCTTCGAGGCTTATGGATCTTTTTAGTTAACAACTAAAAACATAAGGTTTACTTGTATACATTTAAAAAGCTTAAAGATGAGGGTATGACAAGTAAACAAAATACAAAGGGGGTATATTTAGTAGAACCTTAAATAAAAACGTCACCGTATAAGCACAATGTTTGTATAGGGATTTGATTATATCTTAACAAACAAACTTTATACCCATGGGCCATGACTTACTCTTCAATTTAAAAGTTGTCTTCATTGTCTTATCTCTAAATCGACAAAGATGACCGTTTGTGATCTTCTATATTATATGCATGAGATCACCAATATGTCTGCTTTTTATGTTACAGAGAACCTGTAAAACATTATCATATAATACTTGTTTATATTATTTTTTTTACAATTTTTCTGTTTCTTCCAATCATATTTACTTACAAAATAAAAAATTTTACATATATATATATATATATAGGAAAGAGATCATATAATAACCCTCATTAATTGCGGTAACCCATTAACCCTGGCAAAAAACGCTCAAATCGCAAAAAAAAATTTTCATTGTTTTTTTTATGCAAAAATAGGGGGGTCTCCTTTTTTAACCGTTCGCTAATTCTCAAGCGTTAAAAAGTTAAACGAAATGTAAGTTTGCGTTACACTGCGACACTTAAATAAATGTTCGCAGTGTAACGCAAACTTACATTTCGTTTAACTTTTTAACGCTTGTGAATTAGCGAACGGTTAAAAAAGGAGCCCCCCCTATTTTTGCATAAAAAAAACCATGAAAATTTTTTTTTGCGATTTGAGCGTTTTTTGCCAAGGTTAATGGGTTACCGCAATTAAGGTGGGTTATTATTCACTCCTTACCCTATATATATATATATATATATATATATATATATAGGGGATGGAATTTTTGATAACCCTTATCTTTTGCTACAACTATATAACCATCATCCAATGGTTACTTTAAAAAGGTAAGTGTATAGGAACGTGACACGTGTAAGATTCTTTTTTTTTTCTTTTTTTAATATAAAGGGCATTTAAGACATGCGTTATTTAAATAAAGTTTACCTCTTTTTTTTTAAACATTCATAACTTTTTTATACTATATTATTTTTTAAAAAAAAATTGCACCATTATACTCGTCTCATTTTTCTCCTTAATTCCGTTATAGTCTCGACTAGTTTTTTTTATTTCTTTGATGTCATGTATTTACATCATTGTAACGAGCTTAAAGATAGCAAATTAATTAGAAATTTTTTCTAACAATGGTAAATTACAGTAATGTAACAAAAAATGAAGTAATGTAACACAAAATGAAGTAATTTACAATGACATAATTAACGGTGACGTAACACATTATTTTATTTTTTTTCTCTAACAATGATAATTACAATGATAAATTACAGTGATGTAATAGAACACATTATTTTGATTTTTTTCTCTCACAATGATAATTATAGTGATGTAATTTATCATTGTTCGAAAAAAATTTAAGCTAATTTGTTGTCAATGTAAATTACAACACTGTAATTTAAACCAAATTCACCGAAAAAAACCGAAACCGAATTTTACGTCAATGTAAATTACATCACCGTAATTTATCATTTTTAAAAAAAATTCAAATAAATTTGTTATATTTAAGCTCGTTACAATGATGTAAATATAGGGCATTTAAAAAAAGGAAAAAAAATTAGTCGAGACTATAACGGAATTAAAGAGAAAAATGAGACGAATATAATAATGGTGCAATTTTTTTTAAAAATAATATATTATAAAAAAGTTATTAATGTTTAAAAAAGAGGGGGGAAACTTATAAAGGTAAAATGACTATGATGCCCTTTTTAATATTTTAATGAAAAACTTATGTGTAAGTTTATGATTGGTTGAAATTGGTTATGTAGTTGTAGCAAAAGATAAGGGTTATTTTTTATACATTGCCCTATATATATATAGGATGTAATTCTTGCCCTATATATATATATATATAGGATGTAATTTTTTATAACCCTCATCTTTTGCTACAACTACATAACCCATTTCAACCAATCATAAACTTACACATAAGCTTTTCATTAAAATATTAAAAATGGCATCATAGTCATTTTACCATTATAAGTTTTCCCTTCCTATTTTTTAAACAGTAATAACTTTTTTATAATATATTATTTTTTTAAAAAAATTGCACCATTATATTCGTCTCATTTTTCTCTTTAATTCCGTTATAGTCTCGACTAATTTTTTTTACTTTTTTTAGATGCCCTATATTTACATCATTGTAACAAGCTTAAATATAAAAAATTTATTTGAATTTTTTTTAAAAATGATAAATTACAGTGATGTAATTTACATTGACGTAATTTATCGTGATGTAATTTACATTGACGTAAAATTCGGTTTCGGTTTTTTCAGTTAATTTGGTTCCGGTTTGGTTTTTGCGGTTAATTTGGTTCCGGTTCGGTTTTTTTAGTTAATCATCCTTAATTTATAACGAGTCTAAATACAACAAATTAGTTTGAATATTTTTCGAACAATGATAAATTACATTATTATAATTATCATTGTTAGACAAAAAAATCAAAATAATGTGTTATATTACATCACTGTAATTTATCACTGTAATTATCATTGTTAGAGAAAAAAATAAAATAATGTGTTATATTACATCACTGTAATTTATCTTTGTTAGAAAAAAATTCAAAATAATGTGTTATATTTATGCTCGTTATATCGATGTTAATAATGAACAATGAGAAAAAAAAATTAAAAAAAACTAGTCAACATTATAACGGGAATTAAAGAGAAAATTACATCACTGTAAATAATGTGTTACGTCACCGTTAATTATGTCATTGTAAATTACTTCATTTTGTGTTACATTATTGTAATTTACCATTGTTAGAAAAAATTTCTGTCGCACCCCGAGAAATCCCGTCCCTTCTGGGGCGCGAGCAACAACAGATTGTCAGGATCGCAGTCTCCGGTCACACCATGTTGCGAGACCTACATGTCTGGTTTCATACGTACATCCAATAACTTGGATAAAACAGTTTAGTAGAATCAGAGTTGCGAAGGTAAAAAGTTTAAGGTATTAAAACAACAGTGTAATTATAAGTTGCGGAAGCATAAGTTTAATCAGTTTTCAAAACTTAAAGAGTAGTAGTGCGGAAGCGGTTTAAGTATTTAACATTACATAAGAAAACAATTGTCAATTGTTATCAAATTGCCTAAGACACTAAAGCTGATGCATGGGACTCCATCCTAGCATCCTATCCTTGTGTGCGTGCCTTAGTTACCTGAGAAAACATGCGAGTAAAAGGGTCAACACAAAGGTTGGTGAGAGCACAGGTTTTTATCAGCAGTAAACATCAAAATGTTTAAAGTAAATGTTTTGCAGTTTTATATATCATATGCGGGTTCGAAACCGAAGCTAACATGCTGCCTCCTGTCATGTCCATCCAGCAAGACAATGACAATGTTTATTGGTCAATTATGCACTGTTCCAACCTCCAGTCGGGGTGGCCATACGGCGCACAACAGTGGGGCTTGTCAGGCCCAAATAGTACTATTCAGAATTACCACGCTAAGCGCTACGCGCTATTAACGGTTCGAGATGTGTTTAATGAGGACATATCAGTTTTGTGGATGAGTGCCACACATATGTATATACGATATAAGTATGTACCAATGTACCCAAAAGTATGTATGTTGATCAAAATCAGTTGTATGCAATGTTTTCTCCCCCAAAGGTAGAAAGATAAAAAGGGGCCGTGAACTCACCTGGTAAAGCAGTTCCGGTTTATGTGGTGTTTGCGACTGTGAAAGCTAGCAGTCCTGCTAGTAAGTTCCTATAATCATATAGGTGTGAGTATGTGTTTTGTGGTGTGTTGTAATCCATACAACTCCAAGTGTCGGTGTGCTCAACCGAGTGCGTGTGTGTTGACTTGTGCTGACTCCACGAATCGTTGGTGACACATTTGTTGTGTTAAGTTGTCTTAATGCAAGTAAGACACCAAAATGCATCCTATGACTCAACTCACGTTGCTTTCACGAATTCAAGTTTGAAAATCATAACGTTCTTGTTTCGGGAAACTTTCTATATTTAGAAAGTTTCTATTTTTGGAACGTATGGTTATGAAATCATATTTCATAAAACTAATAACTTTAGCATGTTTGTAAAAACGTATGTCAACACTTAAAATAAGTCGTTTGTGCATAAAATACACCATTTGTGCCATTTTACCCAAACAAAGTTTCCTAAAATAGTAAGTATTTGTTTAAAAGATTGTTTTCACAAATCCAAGTTTCCAATATGCTTAGAAATCATTTTTAAACAAATTTCAATGATCACAAATCATCAAATCATTCAAAAACATCAAAAGCCCTCTTTTGATTTACAAAAGTTTCCATATTTAGTAAGTTTCTATAAAGCCATGATTTTTGATAAAATCAATTATCCCAATGTGTTTCTAAACACTCAAATATACATTTAACAACATCTAGACATGTCTAACATGTCTAGATCATTACCGATCCAAGACTTGCACATAAAAGTTTCCTTTTATGGTAAGTTTGTCCAAATCATCACTAAATCGACCAATAACTCAATAAAACTCAAATCTAACATTATTAAACACTAAAATCAGTAAATCTATGATATCCAAACAACAAATCACCGACGCATTCGAGCACAATAACTAAACGGAGTTGCATGTGGGTTTTTAGCCCTTGCATGTACGATCTAACACTAGGAAAACGTTTAAAACTACCTTAGGTGACAAGATTTGAGGTAGAAAAGCTTCTGATGACAACGCACTACTGGATTGTTGGTCGTTCCCAGCTCCTTGTCTTCTCTTCCAAACTTCTAAGGCTCCAATGGCTTCAAATCACCAAGGACTGCATATAGATAGCTCCTATGTCGATCCAGAGGACTTGGGTGGTGATTTCAGAAGCTTTCAGTCGAGAATGGGTGAGAGAGTTCGAAGAAGTCGGAGAGAATACGATTGAAAATGAAGGGGGTTGGTATTTAAAAGAAATTTGATCTGCATGGCCTTCGCGTACCGCGGAGGCCGATCAAAGTTATTTATCGCGTACCGCGATGGGATTCGGGAGTCTCGACTCCCGGTTTGCGCCGCGTACCGCGAAGCCTTTCGCCGAGGGACCGTCGCGTACCGCGATGAGTCCATTTCCTTGTTTTTCGATTTCGTTGATACGATTCCGCTCGTACTTGATTCCTACGTTTATCCTAAACATCTAATGCATGTTTAAGCACATAAATACAAAGTAGCACATAAGTTTGATTGATCACCAACGTGCGTGAGACTCGCGTGTGTGTTTTGATAATTCATCGAATTATCTTTGATAGTTTGTGTTCGTGTCTAACGAAGTGTTTGCACGCTTGATTAATCCAAATCAACGTGTGATGCACAATTCAATAATAATCCAAATTATTGTTTTGTGTTTGTGTTTAGCTCATCTAATTAAACTCAATTAAATGAAATGCAACAAGTATGGGTGTGAAATGAGTGTTGCAATTTATCTAAAATTGCCGGGTGTCACATCATCCCCTTGTTGAAAGAAATTTCTTCCCGAAATTTGGTTGTTGTTGGTAGTGTTTGAGAATGAAAATTTTGAAAATTTCTGGTTGTCACATCATCCCCTTGTTGAAAGGAAATTTCGTCCCGAAATTTATTCGTTGTTGTCAGCGTTCGACGTTGTCTTGTTTGAAAAGATGGGGATATGTGCGCATCGTTTGATCTTCACGTTCCCGCGTGAATTTAGGTCCGCGTTCCGAGTTCCATCGGACCCTAGCAATCAGAATCTGACTCTGTTTAATTCGTTTGACTTCTCGGTCCATGATCTCTACCGGTTCTCCCATGAATCGCAGTTGTTCATCCACCTGGATTTCATCCAGTGGAATCACAAGTGTCTCATCTGATAAACACTTCTTCCGATTTGAGACATGGAATACGTTGTGAACTCCATCGAGTTCGGCTTGTGGGTTAAGTCGGTATGCTACTGGGCCGATCTGCTTTAGGATTTCGAATGGCCCAATATACCGTGGATTCAGTTTTCCTCGTTCGCCAAAACAGAAAGGGTGATCGGCATAGCTCTACTGACGATCGCGAGCTGCTGCCATGCGATTTAGATTCTGTACTCTCTTCTCGGTTTTTTCATGTATAAGTTTTGAGCCAGTGAGCTGACTGTCACCCACTTCTGCCTAACAGAGGGGTGATCAGCACTTCCTGCCATAGAGTGCCTCAAAAGGCGATGCTATATGCTGGTGCGGCAATGGTAGGTGAATTTCCCCGCTATTTCCGAAGTCCACTACGCATGATCGTAGCATATATTCGAGAGTTTGTATTGTACATTCGCTTTGGCCATCAGTTGGTGGGTAGTATGCAGTACTCATATCCAACCGTGTGTCAAGCAACCCTTGCAATGATTTCCCGAAGTTGGTAGTGAATTTAATATCTTGATCTGAAATGATGGAGATTGACACTGCATGTCGTGAGGCTACTTCCTTAACATAGATGTAGGCTAGTTTTTCCATCTTGTCATTTTCCCTAGTCACAAGGAAATGTGATGACTTTGTTAGTTGGTCCATCATTACCCAGATTGTGTCATCTCTATTAGGAGCACGGGGTAATTTGGTAATGAAGTCCATAGATATTTGTTCCCTCTTTCACCTGGGGACAGGAGAGTGTCGCCTCTGTCACGGTTGATGTCTAGGGTTCCTCCAATAGGGAGAGGTATGCGCACAACCTTGTTGTGGCAAGTGATTTTTTTTGCTTAGTTTTTAGACAATCATTCCATGCCTACTATTATCTCAAAGCTTCCTAGTGTAACCGGCATGAGGTCATCCTTAAAATTATGGTTTGCTAGCTCTAAAGTGCATTCTCTTAGAATGTGCTTAGTTGCAATCAGTTTATTGTCAGCTAGCTCTACTGTGTATTTAACCTCTAAATACATTGGGGTTATAACAAGTATTTACTAAAGTGCTTAAACATAAGACTTTTCTCAGTTCCAGTATCACACAATACAAAAGCGTAATGATCGTTTAAGAGATACGTACCTGTTTCAAGATTGGGATCATTTCTGGCTTCCTTAACCCCAATCACGAGGGGTCTTTCCTTCGGACCGTTATTGTTCCTGTTATTGTTTTCGTTCTCTAGATACGGGCAGTCCTTCCTGAGGTGCCCCGGCTTCCCACATTCGAAGCAACTCGTCGGTGCTTCATCCCCATTATTTTCCGTATGGGGGCAGTCCCTTTTAAAGTGCCCTGGCTTTCCACATCCGAAGCAACCTTTTGGTGCTTTGTATTGCTGCGGTTCAGGCGGTGGAATTTTGGTCACCAGCTCACCCCTGCAGTTTTTAGTTGTGTGGCCTCGCTTTCCGCACCATTGGCATCGGTATCTTTCACACGGTCCTTGTTTATGATGATAATCACAGTTGTTGCACCTTGGGATTTTGCCAGCATAGGCACCCTTACGTCGTCTTGGTGGTTGTAGAGTGGGGGTTTCATTTTGAGTGTTATCCCATTTGCGTTTGTTGTCGGTGGTTTTGATTATTGAGCCACGTGGAGGTAATAATCCTTGAATAACCGCGGTATCGGTCAGTTCATGAGCTAAGTATACGGCTTGCCGTAAGGTGGTGGGGTCAGCGGATAGTACCATATCCCGAACCTGTGGTGTCAATCCCTCAATGTATCTTTCGAGATGTTTGTAGGCTGGGGTCACCATCTCTGGGCACATATGTGCCAACTCATAAGATCGAGTAGTGTATGCCTCGATCTCAGAACCAATCATCCTGTGGTTCCGAAATTCCGTTTCTGATCTCTGAACTTTGTCGTGAGGGAAATATTTGTGGTTCATCATTCTTTTGAATTTCTCCCAAGGTATAGCTTCAGATGTTTCTCGTCCTATGGTTTGAACATTTGTGTCCCACCAAGTGAGGGCTGCTCCTTCTAAGGTTCCTGTTGCGTACTTCACGCGGTCCTTAACCCTACAGTTGCTCATGATGAAAGCTGTTTCCATTTTCTCAATCCATCGGAGGAGGCCGGCAGCACCCTCCGTACCATCGAAAGAAGGCGGTTTGCAATCTAAGAATGTTTTGAATGTGCGGTAGGGTGGATTAGGGTTTGTCCTTTGAATCAGGTTATTCTGGTTACGTGCAGCTTCGCGTGCAGCGATTTCCTCCTCAACTCGTTTGCTGATTAGTGCGTTCAGCTTCGTTGCGGTGAGGTTAATGTTTCCACGACCTCCCGCGTTCTTGCATTCTCCGTGTCTTCCAGCCATGATCTTCATAGCGAGAATATGCGTTAGTGTAGATCTAATGACTAAAGTAGCACATGCTTGATATGAGAAGAAAACATGTATTGATTGTCATAGACCAAATTTTCGATAACATATATTAATCTCAATATTTAATAAGTTGTACTGATTACAATTTATTTAACACCCAAGTCACTACAATTCCAAAATTTCGAGTACAGAGACACGACTTGTCCCTACCAAATCTATGCTAAGTAATTCAAGAGCATTATCGATTGTGAAATCCGAATCAGCACTCGCCGCTGGTTCCTTTTCCTCAGAGTCAAGTTCTTCTGGAACTGGATCAGTGACCTTGTTTTCCAGTCCTTAGATTCCAGTTTTAGCGATGGCAGCCCGACCTTCGGGTCATCTTGTTGACTATGCTACCAAGTTCTATATGTCATACATTTGTATGTCTGGGTTCCTCTTCAAGACACTCGATTCGGTCGTCCGCCCAGGTCAGGTCCTGAGCCAATCCGACTCAAGACACTGCCTCTCAGGCTCATGTGAGTCTAATATGGGTTATGTATTGTCGGGTGATTCTTCCATGGGGTCCTCATCGGGAAATTTGATACGTTGCTCATGTGAAGTGTAAAGTCGCAACATGAGGTTTTCATGGATACATGGTAGTCTGGACTATAGCTGGAAATTTTGATGAACTTTATATTGAAGTCTTGATTCGTTACTTGAATTCCGTTGCAATCATCAGGATGAGGGATAAGCGAATATCAATGTATGTGTTTTCAAAAATAGGCTCATAATAGAATTTGCCAGAATTCATGCGTACCTGTAGATTCACGATTATGTTGCGCACCATGATCGTAAATTTACCTTACATAAGAATTCTAGTTCCTTCTGTTTAGAGCTATTAGGTTTTACTGGATGACATCGAGATTTCAAACAAGAGTCATATGAGGTATGGCTGAATAGCCTACCGAAGCTAATACTTGGGATAGTTGTGTGAGTTGAATAATATTATAGGATCCTTCCTAGATCCTATAACGATAGCTACGTGGCTTGAGTGTGTTTTCCTCAAGTCACTTGGTGTTGAGTCACTGATTGTGTGAGTGTTAGTATTGATGCTTCCGGATGGCCACCTAGCACCCTTAATGAAATCTCTCCGCATGGTCACTCTAGTTTTTCTTAACTCGAGCGACCATGTTCGTTCGGTGATATTCTATGAGTGACAAGGAGTTGAGTGTGGAATTTCCTCATATGGTCCTTGTAAGCAGTATGTGTGGCAGTACCAAAGGGTTACAAGAATGTTGTTGAGGCATAGGGCCTAGTTCATCCCTGGACTTGTTTTAGTTTCATCCCCGATCAGCTTTTGTCGTCGCCTCTTCGATTCGGGCACCGGTGATATAGCGTATGTGTACCGGCTGCTCCTCCTGCGATGGCTCAGACGTGCTGTCTTCGGGTGATAGTTGGTGCTTGGTCCGATGACTCAACTACTACCGGTAGTATTGGTATTGAAGGTGTAGGAACAACCTGTTCCTTCTCGTCGTATGCGAGCATAGACGGTGATGAGAGTGATGCCACATCTAAATGTGTGAATTGTGTGTATGTACGATAATGTATGCAAGTAGAACTAATACTAAGCACTACGCGTTGTGTGGAGACTAGTGGTTATAGACGAACTTCACTAAATGCAAACCTAATTCGCAATAACCGGAGGCTCTGATACCAATCTGTCGCACCCCGAGAAATCTCATCCCTTCTGGGGCGCGAGCAACAACAGATTTTCAGGATCGCAGTCTCCGGTCACACCATGTTGCGAGACCTACATGTCTGGTTTCATACGTACATCCAATAACTTGGATAAAACAGTTTAGTAGAATCAGAGTTGCGGAGGTAAAAAGTTTAAGGTATTAAAACAACAGTGTAATTATAAGTTGCAGAAGCATAAGTTTAATCAGTTTTCAAAACTTAAAGAGTAGTAGTGCGGAAGCGGTTTAAGTATTTAACATTACATAAGAAAACAATTGTCAATTGTTATCAAATTGCCTAAGACACTAAAGCTGATGCATGGGACTCCATCCTAGCATCCTATCCTTGTGTGCGTGCCTTAGTTACCTGAGAAAACATGCGAGTAAAAGGGTCAACACAAAGGTTGGTGAGAGCACCGGTTTTTATCAGCAGTAAACATCAAAATGTTTAAAGTAAATGTTTTGCAGTTTTATATATCATATGCGGGTTCGAAACCGAAGCTAACATGCTGCCTCCCGTCATGTCCATCCAGCAAGACAATGACAATGTTTATTGGTCAATTATGCACTGTTCCAACCTCCAGTCAGGGTGGCCATACGGCGCACAACAGTGGGGCTTGTCAGGCCCAAATATTACTATTCAGAATTACCACGCTAAGCGCTACGCGCTATTAACGGTTCGAGATGTGTTTAATGAGGACATATCAGTTTTGTGGATGAGTGCCACACATATGTATATACGATATAAGTATGTACCAATGTACCCAAAAGTATGTATGTTGATCAAAATCAGTTGTATGCAATGTTTTCTCCCCCAAAGGTAGAAAGATAAAAAGGGGCCGTGAACTCACCTGGTAAAGCAGTTCCGGTTTATGTGGTGTTTGCGACTGTGAAAGCTAGCAGTCCTGCTAGTAAGTTCCTATAATCATATAGGTGTGAGTATGTGTTTTGTGGTGTGTTGTAATCCATACAACTCCAAGTGTCGGTGTGCTCAACCGAGTGCGTGTGTGTTGACTTGTGCTGACTCCACGAATCGTTGGTGACACATTTGTTGTGTTAAGTTGTCTTAATGAAAGTAAGACACCAAAATGCATCCTATGACTCAACTCACGTTGCTTTCACGAATTCAAGTTTTGAAAATCATAACGTTCTTGTTTTGGGAAACTTTCTATATTTAGAAAGTTTCTATTTTTGGAACGTATGGTTATGAAATCATATTTCATAAAACTAATAACTTTAGTATGTTTGTAAAAACGTATGTCAACACTTAAAATAAGTCGTTTGTGCATAAAATACACCATTTGTGCCATTTTACCCAAACAAAGTTTTCTAAAATAGTAAGTATTTGTTTGAAAGATTGTTTTCGCAAATCCAAGTTTCCAATATGTTTAGAAATCATTTTTAAACATATTTCAATGATCACAAATCATCAAATCATTCAAAAACATCAAAAGCCCTCTTTTGATTTACAAAAGTTTCCATATTTAGTAAGTTTCTATAAAGCCATGATTTTTGACAAAATCAATTATCTCAATGTGTTTCTAAACACTCAAATATACATTTAACAACATCTAGACATGTCTAACATGTCTAGATCATTACCGATCCAAGACTTGCACATAAAAGTTTCCTTTTATGGTAAGTTTGTCCAAATCATCACTAAATCGACCAATAACTCAATAAAACTCAAATCTAACATTATTAAACACTAAAATCAGTAAATCTATGATATCCAAACAACAAATCACCGACGCATTCGAGCACAATAACTAAACGGAGTTGCATGTGGGTTTTTAGCCCTTGCATGTACGATCTAACACTAGGAAAACGTTTAAAACTACCTTAGGTGACAAGATTTGAGGTAGAAAAGCTTCTGATGACAACGCACTACTGGATTGTTGGTCGTTCCCAGCTCCTTGTCTTCTCTTCCAAACTTCTAAGGCTCCAATGGCTTCAAATCACCAAGGAATGCATATAGATAGCTCCTATGTCGATCCAGAGGACTTGGGTGGTGATTTCAGAAGCTTTCAGTCGAGAATGGGTGAGAGAGTTCGAAGAAGTCGGAGATAAAACGATTGAAAATGAAGGGGGTTGGTATTTAAAAGAAATTTGATCTGCATGGCCTTCGCGTACCGCGGAGGCCGATCAAAGTTATTTATCGCGTACCGCGATGGGATTCGGGAGTCTCGACTCCCGGTTTGCGCCGCGTACCGCGAAGCCTTTCGCTGAGGGACCGTCGCGTACCGCGATGAGTCCATTTCCTTGTTTTTCGATTTCGTTGATACGATTCCGCTCGTACTTGATTCCTACGTTTATCCTAAACATCTAATGCATGTTTAAGCACATAAATACAAAGTAGCACATAAGTTTGATTGATCACCAACGTTCGTGAGACTCGCGTGTGTGTTTTGATAATTCATCGAATTATCTTTGATAGTTTGTGTTCGTGTCTAACGAAGTGTTTGCACGCTTGATTAATCCAAATCAACGTGTGATGCACAATTCAATAATAATCCAAATTAATGTTTTGTGTTTGTGTTTAGCTCATCTAATTAAACTCAATTAAATGAAATGCAACAAGTATGGGTGTGAAATGAGTGTTGCAATTTATCTAAAATTGACGGGTGTCACAATTTCTATTTAATTTGCTATCGTTAAGATCGTTACAATGATGTAAATACATGACATCAAAAAAATAAAAAAAAAATTAGTCGAGACTATAACGAAATTAAAGAGAAAAATGAGACGAGTATAATGATGCAATTTTTTTAAAAAAATAATATAGTATAAAAAAGTTATGAATGTTTAAAAAACAAGGGGGTAAACTTTACATAAATGACAAATGTCATAAATGCCCTTCATACTAAAAACTAAGAACTTGACACGTGGCAAGATCTTATACACTTACCTTTTTAAAGTAACTATTGGATGAGGGTTATGTAGTTGTAGCAAAAGATAAGGGTTATAAAAAATTCCATCCCCTATATATATAGGGGAAGGTTAAAAATATAACTCACTAAATGTGTAATAACCCAAATAACTTTGGCAAGATGAAGGCGAATTTTGGATTTTTTTTTTTGAACATCATTGTAACACATTTTAAACACCATGTTCTTTTATGAGTTTGGGCTAATTCATCACCATTCAAAAACTTACAGTACTGTAAGTTGTAAAATATTTAAAGCTTACAGTATTGTAGCACAAAACTTACAACGATGATATTTTTTAAACGGTGATGAATTTCCACAAACTCATAAAAGAACATGGGGTTCAAAATGTGTTATAATGATTTTCAAAAAAAAAAAATCTAAGATTCGGCTTAATCTTGCCAAAGTTATTTGGGTTAGTACACATTTAGTGGGTTATTAAAAATTCCACACCCTATATATATATATAAAACACACAGTAGGTTATTAACCTGTGTATTACACGAATTTAATATAAAATATTAAATAGTTAGTAATGAAAATTTAAAAATTATAAAACGATATTTTGATACAAAATAATTAATTTACATATTAATAAATGTTTTAAGTAATAAAAAATAATAAAAAACTTTTATCATTATACAAATGATATATGACCTTTTAATTTGTAATAATTGATATATTTGAAATAAATAATGTTAAAAACTTCAGTTTATTTTATATTAAAAACTAACTTTTATAAATCAATAATATAAAATATAATTTTTGTAATTATTAAAGTTAACGATCCAAGTTAAATTAACGTTAAAGATAACGGACCAAAAATATTATTTTCTCTATCATTTTTATTAATGCAGATTTTGAATAAATTAAAAAACGTCATTAGATGATAAAAATATCGTTTTTTTAAAAACCCCTTTAATAATATATTTTATCTTTAAGATAACTTGTATTTTAAAAATAAAATACTTCTTACTTTAAATCTTTTTATTTTAAAAAATTTCATATTTTATAAAAAAAAATAAGTGTTCTTTATTATAAAAAAAATTAATTATATATTACTTATTATAGTATTATAATTATTTAATAAAACAACTTATTTTATATAATAGAAGTGATAATATAGTTATTTAATAGGAGAGAGAATTAAGTAAAATAATAAGGTGTTTACAAGTGGCAATTATAGTGTAAGACGGTGACAAGTGGCAACAGTGGTGTAAGAATGTGACAAATGGCAAAATTTTTATTCTTTTATCATAGAGTATTGACATATATATATATATATATATATATATATATGTATATATATATATGTATGTGTGTATATATATATATATAGGATGGAATTTTTGATAACCCTTATATTTTGATACAATTACATAACCATCATCCAATGGTTACTTTAAAAAGGTAAGTGTATAGGAACGTGACACGTGTCAGATTTTTTTTTTCTTCTTTTTTTAATATAAAGGGCATTTAAGACATGCGTTATTTAAGTAAAGTTTACCCCTTTTTTTTAAACATTCATAACTTTTTTATACTATATTATTTTTTTAAAAAAAATTGCACCATTATACTCGTTTCATTTTTCTCTTTAATTTCGTTATAGTCTCGACTAGTTTTTTTTTATTTCTTTGATGTCATCTATTTACATCATTATAACGAGCTTAAATATAGCAAATTAATTAGAAATTTTTTCTAAAAATGGTAAATTACAGTAATGTAACAAAAAATGAAGTAATGTAACACAAAATGAAGTAATTTACAATGACATAATTAACGGTGACGTAACACATTATTTTATTTTTTTTCTCTAACAATGATAATTACAATGATAAATTACAGCGATGTAATAGAACACATTATTTTGATTTTTTTCTCTCACGATGATAATTATAGTGATGTAATTTATCATTGTTCGAAAAAAATTTAAACTAATTTGTTGTCAATGTAAATTACATCACTGTAATTTAAACAAAATTCACCGAAAAAAACCGAAACCGAATTTTACGTCAGTGTAAATTACATCACGATAAATTACGTCAATGTAAATTACATCATCGTAATTTATCATTTTTAAAAAAATTTCAAATAAATTTGTTATATTTAAGCTCGTTACAATGATGTAAATATAGGGCATTTAAAAAAAGGAAAAAAAATTAGTCGAGACTATAACGGAATTAAAAAGAAAAATGAGACGAATATAATAATGGTGCAATTTTTTTTAAAAATAATATATTATAAAAAAGTTATTAATGTTTAAAAAAGAGGGGGGGGGGGAACTTATAAAGGTAAAATGACTATGATGCCCTTTTTAATATTTTAATGAAAAACTTATGTGTAAGTTTATGATTGGTTGAAATTGGTTACGTAGTTGTAGCAAAAGATAAGGGTTATTTTTTATACATTGCCCTATATATATATAGGATGTAATTCTTGCCCTATATATATATATATATATATATATATATATATGATGTAATTTTTTATAACCATCATCTTTTGCTACAACTACATAACCCATTTCAACCAATCATAAACTTACACATAAGCTTTTCATTAAAATATTAAAAAGAGCATCATAGTCATTTTACCATTATAAGTTTTCCCTTCCTATTTTTTAAACATTAATAACTTTTTTATAATATATTAATTTTTTAAAAAAATTGCACTATTATATTCGTCTCATTTTTCTCTTTAATTCCGTTATAGTCTCGACTAATTTTTTTACTTTTTTTAGATGCCCTATATTTACATCATTGTAACGAGCTTAAATATAACAAATTTATTTGAATTTTTTTTAAAAATGATAAATTACAGTGATGTAATTTACATTGACGTAATTTATCGTGATGTAATTTACATTGACGTAAAATTCGGTTTCGGTTTTTTCGGTTAATTTGGTTGCGGTTTGGTTTTTTCGGTGAATTTGTTTCCGGTTCGGTTTTTTTCAGTTAATCATCCCTAAATACACCAAATTAGTTTGAATATTTTTCGAACAATGATAAATTACATTATTATAATTATCATTGTTAGAGAAAAAAAATCAAAATAATGTGTTATATTACATCACTGTAATTATCATTGTTAGAGAAAAAAAAATAAAATAATGTGTTATATTACATCACTGTAATTTATCATTGTTAGAAAAAAATTCAAAATAATGTGTTATATTTATGCTCGTTATATCGATGTTAATAATGAACAATGAGAAAAAAAATTAAAAAAAACTAGTCACCTTTATAACGGAAATTAAAGAGAAAATTACATCACTGTAAATAATGTGTTACGTCACCGTTAATTATGTCATTGTAAATTACTTCATTTTGTGTTACATTACTTCATTTTGTGTTATATTATTGTAATTTACCATTGTTAGAAAAAATTTCTATTTAATTTGCTATCGTTAAGATCGTTACAATGATGTAAATACATGACATCAAAAAAATAAAAAAAATTAGTCGAGACTATAACGAAATTAAAGAGAAAAATAAGACGAGTATAATGGTGCAATTTTTTTTAAAAAATAATATAGTATAAAAAAGTTATGAATGTTTAAAAAACAAGGGGGTAAACTTTACATAAATGAAAAATTTCATAAATGCCCTTCATACTAAAAACAAAGAACTTGACACGTGGCACGATCCTATACACTTACCTTTTTAAAGTAACAATTGAATGAGGGTTATAAAAAATTCCATCCCCTATATATATATATATAGGGGAAGGTTAAAAATATAACCCACTAAATATGTACTAACCCAAATAACTTTGGCAAGATGAAGGCGAATCTTGGATTTTTTTTTTTGAACATCATTGTAACACATTTTAAACACCATGTTCTTTTATGAGTTTGGGCTAATTCATCACCATTCAAAAACTTACAGTACTGTAAGTTGTAAAATATTTAAAGCTTACAGTACTGTAGCACAAAACTTACAACGATGATATTTTTTAAACGGTGATGAATTTCCACAAAGTCATAAAAGAACATAGGGTTCAAAATGTGTTATAATGATGTTCAAAAAAAAAAAATCCAAGATTCGGCTTCATCTTGCCAAAGTTATTTGGGTTAGTACACATTTAGTGGGTTATTAAAAATTCCACACCCTATATATATATATAAACACACACACACTAGGTTATTAACCTGTGTATTACACGAATTTAATATAAAATATTAAATAGTTAGTAATGGAAATTTAAAAATTATAAAACGATATTTTGATACAAAATAATTAATTTACATATTAATAAATGTTTTAAGTAATAAAAAATAATAAAAAACTTTAATCATTATACAAATGATATATGACCTTTTAATTTGTAATAATTGATATATTTGAAATAAATAATGTTAAAAACTTCAGTTTATTTTATATTAAAAACTAACTTTTATAAATCAATAATATAAAATATAATTTTTGTAATTATTAAAGTTAACGATCCAAGTTAAATTAACGTTAAAGATAACGGACAAAAAAATATTATTTTCTCTATCATTTTTATTAATGTAGATTTTGAATAAATTAAAAAACGTCATTAGATGATAAAAATATCATTTTTTAAAAACCCCTTTAAAAATAAAATACTTTTTACTTTAAAACTTTTTATTTTAAAAAAATTCATATTTTATAAAAAAAATTAAGTGTTCTTTATAATAAAAAAAATAAATTATGTATTACTTATTATAGTATGATAATTATTTAATAAAACAACTTATATTATATAATAGAAGTGAGAATATAATTATTTAATAAGAGAGAGAATTAAGTAGAATAATAAGGTGTTTACAAGTGGCAATTGTAGTGTAAGACGGTGACGTGGCAACAGTGGTGTACAATTGTGACAAGTGGCAAAATTTTTACTCTTTTATTATAGAGTATTGATATATATATATAGGGTAAGGAGTGAATAATAACCCACCTTAATTGAGGTAACCCATTAATCCTAGCAAAAAACGCTCAAATCGCAAAAAAAAAAATTTCATGGTTTTTTTTATGCAAAAATAGGGGGGGCTCCTTTTTTAAGTGTTCGCTAATTCACAAGCGTTAAAAAGTTAAACGAAATGTAAGTTTGCGTTACACTGCGAATATTTATTTAAGTGTCGCAGTGTAACGAAAACTTACATTTCGTTTAACTTTTTAACGCTTGTGAATTAGCGAACGCTTAAAAAAGGAGCCCCCCTATTTTTGCATAAAAAAAACCATGAAAATTTTTTTTTTGCGATTTGAGCGTTTTTTGCCAGGGTTAATGGGTTACCTCAATTAATGAGGGTTATTATATGATCCATTCCCTATATATATATATATATATATATATATATATATATAGGGCAATGTATAAAAAATAACCCTTATCTTTTGCTACAACTACATAGCCAATTTCAACCAATCATAAACTTACACATAAGCTTTTCATTAAAATATTAAAAAGGGCATCATAATCATTTTACCTTTATAAGTTTCCCCCCCTCTTTTTTAAACATTAATAACTTTTTTATAATATATTATTTTTAAAAAAAATTGCACCATTATATTCGTCTCATTTTTCTCTTTAATTCCGTTATAGTCTCGACTAATTTTTTTTACTTTTTTTAAATGCCCTATATTTACATCATTGTAACGAGCTTAAGTATAACAAATTTATTTGAAATTTTTTTAAAAATGATAAATTACGGTGATGTAATTTACATTGACGTAATTTATCGTGATTTAATTTACATTGACGTAAAATTCGGTTTCGGTTTTTTTCGGTGAATTTGGTTTAAATTACAGTGATGTAATTTACATTGACAACAAATTAGTTTAAATTTTTTTCGAAAATGATAAATTACATCACTATTATTATCATTGTGAGAGAAAAAAATCAAAATAATGTGTTCTATTACATCACTGTAATTTATCATTGTAATTATCATTGTTAGAGAAAAAAAATAAAATAATGCGTTACATCACCGTTAATTATGTCATTGTAAATTACTTCATTTTGTGTTACATTACTTTATTTTTTGTTACATTACTGTAATTTACCATTGTTAGAAAAAATTTCTAATTAATTTGGTATCTTTAAGCTCGTTACAATGATGTAAATAAATGACATCAAAGAAATAAAAAAAACTAGTCGAGACTATAACGAAATTAAAGAGAAAAATGAGACGAGTATAATGGTGCATTTTTAAAAAAAAAAAATAATATAGTATAAAAAAGTTATGAATGTTTAAAAAAAAAGAGGTAAACTTTACTTTAAATAACAAATGTCTTAAATTCCCTTTATATTAAAAATAAAGAAAAAAAAAAGAATCTGACACGTGTCACGTTCCTATACACTTACCTTTTTAAAGTAACCATTGGATGATGGTTATGTAGTTGTAGCAAAAGATAAGGATTATCAAAAATTCCATCCCCTATATATATATATATATATATATATATATATATATATATATATATATATATATATATATATATATATATATATATAGGAGAGCTTATAAGAAAACTCTTTATTTTGCATAAACCAAAAAAGTTCATACTTACCAATACATTTTAAAATTCTTTTTTCTATAATTTTTTGTTATAAGGTTAGAAATGTTGTAAATTTTTTTTTTTAATAAAGATATGTATATTACTAAGTTACGTATATGTAACTCAAAAAGTTTCGGATATAACTTGTAAAGTTACATATATGTAATAATATGAAATACATATATATTTTTTTTAACTTTTTTCTTCGATTTTACATTTCTTATCTTATAATATAAAGAAATAAAAAATGAAAAAAAAAGTTTAATTGGTAATGATATTGGTTAGTTTTTTAGTTTTATCCAAATGAAGGTTTAATTGAACATCATTTCTTAGTGTGAAAACTATTGTAAAAAACATATAAAAACGTTTGTTTTGAATTTTTTTTACAAGTTATAACACTATTTGACATATTTTAACGATCCTTAAACAAACTATAATAAACACACGGTTCACGAACGTGTCGTTGAATTGATACGGTCAAACCAGGTCAAACCAAGTCAAACACGGTCAAACTAAGTCAAACACGGACAAACATGATCGAACACGGATGAACATAACAACTTTGAGTTGTTTAGCACGAACACATGAAACGTATCGTGAACTCCACCGAGTTCCTGAGGTAATTTTAACTTGTAAGCAACCAGACCTATTCTTTCAGCAATTTCGAAAGGTCCAACATATCGAGGTGCAAGCTTCCCCTTTTTACCAAATCGCACCACCCCTGTCTAAGGTGATACATTTAAGAGGACTTTGTCAACAACAGCAAATTCCAAAGGCTTTCGCCATCTATCAGCGTAACGCTTTTGACAATCTCTAGCGGCTTTGATTTGTTCACGAATCTTATAGATCTTATCAATGGTCTCTTGGATTAGTTCTGGACTAGTGAGTTGTGATTCTACAATTTCAGTCCAAAAAACAGGCGATTAGCACTTACGTCCATATAACGCCTCAAAAGGTGCACATTTTATGCAAGAGTGATAGCTGTTATTGTAAGAAACTTCAACCAAAGGCAAATGAGAATCCGAGCTACCACCAAAATATGACTGACAGGCTCTCAACATATCTTCTAATGTTTGAATGGTCCTTTCACTTTGACCATCTGTCTGTAGATGATATGCTGTACTAAGGTCTAACGAGTTCCCAAGGCTTTTTGCAGCATTTGCCAAAACCTTGAAGTAAAGTGTCTATCGTGATCGGAAATGATAGACAAAGGAACACCATGTCTAGAAACGACTTCCTTGATATAATTACCAGCAAGCTTCTCCATCTTGTAGTCTTCGCGTATCGGTAAAAAGTGAGCCGATTTAGTCAACCGGTCGACGATGATCCATATGGTATCGTAACCTCCCATAGTTCGGGGAAGTTTTGTGATAAAATCCATGGAGATTTGCTACCATTTCTTCTGATGGATTTCAGGTTGCTGCACTAATCCTGAAGGTTTTTGATGCTCAGTTTTAACCTTTGAGCATGTTAAGCATTTCCCTACGTATGTAGCAATGTCTTTCTTCATCCCAGGCCAACAATAATATTCTTTCAGGTCGTGGTACATTTCGTCGGCTCCCGAATGAATAGAGTATTTATACTTATGAGCCTCGTCCAAAATAATCGATCTCAGCTCATCCAAGGTAGGCACCCGGATTCGGTTCATGAAGTAGCATACTTCATCTATTTAACTTCAAATTGTTTGTCCATTCCTCGCAATGCATCCTCTTTGTAATGATCTTTCTGCAATGCTCGTTTTTGCATATCGTGAATTTGAGGAATAAGACTTGATTGAATAGTCATAGTGATGGCTCGTACTAGGGTTGTTTTAACCCGTTCTTTATGACTCAATGCATCGACAACGACATTAGCCTTGCCTGGGTGATAGTGAATTTCGCATTCATAATCGTTTAATAATTCCACCCACATTCTTTGCCGCATATTCAGTTCTTTCTGGTTTATAATGTGCTGAAGGCTCTTTTGATCGGTGTAAATCACACACTTGGTACCATACAAATAATGCCTCCAGATTTTGAAGGCAAACACTACCGCTCTGAGTTCCAAGTCATGTGTAGTGTAGTTCTTGATGTGATGCATCGCAGAAGACCATAAAGTTATCGTTGCCTTCTGGAAGGGATAGAATGGGTGCTTTACACAACCTACATTTTAGGAGTTGAAATGATTCTTCTTGTCTTTTTCCCCAGTCGAACTTCTTGACCTTATGAGTTAACATTGTCAGTGGTTGTGCAATTCTTGAGAAGTACTCAATAAAACATCGGTAATACCCTGCCAATCCTAGGAACTGAAGAATTTCATAGGGTACCTCGGCGCTTCCCATTTTTGAATTGCCTCAATCTTTCTTGGGTCTACGTGAATGCCTCGTTCATTGATTACGTGCCCTAAGAAATGAACTTCTTTTAGCCAAAACTCTCATTTTGAAAATTTTGCATACAACTTTTCTTTTGTGAGTAATTCTAGAATCAGATTCAGATGTTTCTCATGATCTTGTTTCGTTTGTGAGTAGATGAGAATGCCATCTATGAATACAATCAAAAATTTATCTAAATAGGGTCTACACACCCTATTCATCAAATCCATGACTATTGCGGGGGCATTGGTAAACCCAAACGGCATTACTAAGAATTCGTAATGCCCATATCGAGTTCGGAAAGCAGTCTTTGGTATATCATCTTTTGGTACCCGTAGTTGATGGTATCCTAATCGCATGTCAATCTTCGAGAAGTAGGTGGATCCTTGCAGTTGATCAAACATATCATCAATTCTCGGTAACGAGTACTGATTCTTGACGGTTAATTTATTTAATTCTTGATAATCTATACACATGCGAAATGATCCATCTTTCTTTTTGATGAACAGGACTGGTGCTCCCCATGGGGAATAACTTGGTCTAATGAATCCTTTGCCAAGTAGTTCTTGCAACTGGCTTGACAGCTCCTGCATCTCTGATGGAGCTAAACGATAAGGATTTTTAGCTACCGGACCAGCTCCAGGCATTAAATGGGTTCTGAATTCAACTTGTCTCACAGGTGGAAGGCCAGGTAGATCCTTTGGGAATACCTCCGGGTGATTGAGTACTACTGGAATGTCTTGCAACTTCTTTTCTTTACCTTTCTTTTCTACTACATTAGCCAGGAAGGCGCAGTAGTTTTTCCTCAAGTACTTCTGGGCTTTTAAACAAGATATGATTTGTATCTTCTTCCCAGGGCTCTCCCCTTGAATGATCTGTATTTATCCAACGAGTAATGGTATTCGGACAAGTTTCTCATGGCAAACAATCTTTTCTTGGTTAGCAGACAACTAGTCCATACCGACTATAACATCAAAACTTTCTAATTCTATAGGAACCAAATCCAATTTGAGTATGTGTTCACCTACTGTTAATGTGGATCCTTGAAATATATTTACTGCTTTTATTTGTTTACCATTTGCATGTTCTATGCTATAAGGATGGTCTAATCTTTTAGTTTTCTGACCTAGCATAGATTCAAACTCACTTGACACAAAACTCTTATCAGCTCCCATCACTACTAGAAAATCGGCCTAATGCAACCCTAATAAAATGTTGCAATAGGCCTTGAAAAAGTTTCAATAGGCCTAATGCAACCTTTTATTAGGAGCTGCATTAGAAGCAGTTGCATTAGAGCTAATGCAACTTTTTCAAAGCTTAATGCAACTTTTTTCAATGTGTTGCATTTAATGTTCAAATGCAACTTTTTTAATATGTAACTTTTTTTTTATTATAATGAAACTTTTTTAGTTTGAAATGAAACTTTTTTAATACTCATATGCAACTTTTTTAATACTAAAATGCAACTTTTATTATATTTTGGTTACTAAAATGCAACATTTTCTACATGCAATTGTAACATTTATATACTTAGATGCAACCTTTATTATAAATTTGGTTACAAAATTGCAACCTTATTATAGATTTATGCAACCATTATTAGCTTTTTAGTAGAAAAGATACAACCTTTTTTTTTTTTTTTTTAAGTAAATGCAACATTTCTACAAATTTCAGTTACAATGTAATTAAGCAACATTCTTTAGCCCAAACCCAAATGCAATTTTGGAACATAAATTCATTTGCTATTAATTAATATGCATATAACTATAATCCCACAAAAGAGTAATAACACATAAGTTTAACAATGTAGCTTAACATAATTGTCTAAACTTAAATAACAAAAAATGAAAATATTCTAATCATCTCGATCTTCAGCTGGTAGTTGTTTAATAATTTTGCATCATAGCTTCCAAGTTTTGTCGCTGGCTGTCAATATCTTCACTCATGGCTTCAAGCTCGGCTTTTTTTCTTTCATGATTATCTTCAATCTCTTTGCGTATTTCGAGCAATTGGTATTTCTCAACATCAGCATGTGCTTTGAATGACTCCATTAGCCCCTCTGGAATCGTTATGATGTAGAAGCACCTTCAACTTTTTTTATGAGTGTATTTGTAACACCCCTACCATAAAACCGACGATATCCGTAGTTCTCTTTGTCCATTACAACAAGAAACAAGTCTATTGTTGTTTTTTCATTCTTTGCAGCCTTGTAGTTCTTCATTTGTTCCTGTAATATTGTCCAAAAAAATTATGAAAATATTGTCAAAACAATGTTAATAATTATGTTTGAAATGTATAGTAATTTAGAAATCAATTTAAAAGTAACAGAAACAAAAAATGATACAACTTAAATAATTACAAGACTAAACAAGCTCATTTATTAATTATAATTAAAACTTCAAACATAAGCACTATCTAAATAACTTTTGGTCTTGATACAACAATTATGATCATATAAAATTAGTAAATGTCTTAACGGGTCAAATGGTCCAGAAGTTTATATTTAATTATGTCAATTATGTGTTGTTTGAATAGGTATATGTGTTTTACACACATATACACACATTGCACTCGCACTACACACATATACACAAACTGCACATATGTACACACGAATTGCACATAAAACTGCACATATTTACGCACACTGCACTTAAACTGCACACATCTACACACACTGCACACATTTACACACACTGCACACACAATTTTCACACAATACACACACTGCAGCAATAAATCCTACACACACAACAATATAGCAGGCAAGAGGGCTGGTCATATTCGACATAGTGACAAGTCCAAAGGGGTTTGGGTCAAGAAAGGGTCTCGGAAAAATGAAAAAAAAAATTCGGGTCATAAAATATTTTCACAAAAAAAAAGGTTTAAACAAGGCTTGATTGGGTCCCCATTTGAACCAAAACTATGATTACCATTAATTGAACTCAATCAAACTAAATAACAATTGAACAAAATCCACTAAAATTGAACAAACTCTCAATGGCCTAAAACAAAATCCTCACTATTGATGAATTGAAGGTAAACTAACTTACCATATAAAGAAAAAGTTAGACACTTGGGTTAAACTTGGACTATTTCATTGAATATGTTGGTCCAAATGATAGTTGGATGGGTCAATTCATATCAAGGTTAACAAAAGAAGGTAGTAAAAAGTATCATGCTAGTGGGAAGAGTAAGAAACTCAATTCCCTTTATGGATCATAACTATAGTTGTAGATATTGGTTCAGTGTTTGGTGTTACCTATTATTGGTTTGGTACATAGTGCCTATTATTATATGGGTGTTTGATAGGGTTTGTGTTTCTTGGTTCTGGTGGTTGCTTCTTCTTGCTTCCTTTTGGTCACATATTGTTAGAGATTGGGTAATTATTAGTTTTGGCTGTATAGACATTTTGTTCAATGATGTTATGGATTCTTCTAGAAGTTATATGTACCATAAGACCCTCTATCATCATTAGAATTTGTTGAAGTTGAGTAAATGTGACTTTTGTTTCAAGATGGTGGCCAAGCCACGGGCCATTCCCCCTATTGGTTGTATTAAGTACAACACAAATCCTAGACAATACCGACACAAATTTACACACATACCCACATCTTTCACACAGCTACCCACATCTTGCACAAATTAACTAATTAAACAGTTAAGGAAATTTTTATATAGCAAATACATCTGGATCTATATATATGTGTGTGTATATGAGTGTGTGTGTGAGTGTGTGTGTGTGCTAGAATGCATATTTGAATTTCGTTGTTCTTGTTTTATTGTTCATAAAAAACGACCAAAAAGTTAGCTAATTTTGAAAAAGATATCCATTTTTACAAGTTGTACTTACAAGGAAATGTTATTTAAATAGTAAGAAAATTAGCAAACTATGAGCTGGCCGATAACAGGTTTACAAGTTATATCAGGCCATAACAGGTTTCCCCCAAAAAAACACTAGTCGAAACAAGCCTTCATAAAAAGTGACTCACCTAATACAAAACGACAAAGAAACATTGAGTATGTATATGCACAAACATAATTAGAGCATAAGTTTTAATTTACCTATTTGACGTGTTAAGACATTTTTGCAAAAAGTTGATCAATTGGTTGTATTAAGTCCAACACAAATGCCTAGACAATGCAGATGCAAATTTACACACTACACACAGCCACATCTTGCACAATCAGTTGTGCTTATGCTTCTATTGTTGATGTGGTTATGTTAGAAATATGTAACAAAAAGAAATGCGATCTAGAGGTTGAATGTGCAAGATGCAGATACAACAGGCTGCAAGGCTGGTTAGGACTGTCAGGAGCTATTAACACTCACAAAAACACAATATGCACACACAAACACATAGACAAACACACTCTGGACACATATGTTTTTGACAAGCCCATCAATTCTTAAAAATAAAAATAACACTTTGGTGTTATCTATTAAGTTTTTACCCATTTGACCATTAAGATACATTTACTAAAACTTGATTATTTAACAAATAGGATTCAATTTTAACAACTTGTCCATTTATTTCCTATTTAAAATAACTATTAGCCTACATTTGAAGGCTTATATGAATGATCAAAATTATGATGCTGGCAGCCTGGTACAAATCTTAAGGTTATAGTCTTTAGCCTCAATATATATGCATTTTCAAAATTGTTAACAAATGTTAGCTTAATATACTAGCTATATATACCAAAATAAAAAAACTTGTACAGTAAAAGGTTGATGTGTATGAACGAAAGAGGTTGCCGTGTATAAAAAAGTTTTAATATAACAAATACATCTCGATCTATATATACGTGACTAAAATTTCTGGGGCAAAATTGTCAAAGCTATCAATTTGGTTAATTAACTGATTAACCTGTGATGGTAATGTTTATATAACAAATAGATCTAGATCTATATACGTGTGTATGTCAAAAGTCTGTAATGTTAATTCAGTTGGTTTATATATAAACAGACACACACACATATATATAGTGTATGTGTGTGTGTTTGTGTTAGAATGCATATTTAAATTAGTTGTTCTTGTTTTATTCTTCATAACCTAAAACCAATAAGTTAGCTAATTTTGAAAGAGATTCATTTTTACAAGTTGTATATCATAAGGAAATGTTATTTAAATAGTAAGAAAATTAGCAAACTATGATGCAAATCAGGTCTATCTGCTGCAAATGTTTAGCTAATTCTAATAAATAGAAAAATCTATACAAAACTTAGCATACATAACAGAAAAATAAACATCAATAAGCTGGTCAATATATTTAAGGTTTTATTTGATTATGTGTATTCATTTGTATTCAAGCTTGCCTATTCGTATTTAAAAGATCATTTTTTTTATGTAAAGTGCACACGTACAGAGCAGCACATATTGAACGCATCACACACAAAGCAAACAACACATACAAACTGGATGCACTGCACATATCACACGCATTGTAGATGCTACACACACTGTACTATAGCTAACAATATGAGCTGGTCGGTTTTTGATCAGGTTATAAACATGTTTTCACAACCAAAAAAAAAACACTAGTCGACACAAACCTTCATAAAAAATGACTTAAGTAATACAAAACGACCAAAGAAACATTGAGTATGCATACGCACAGACATAATTAGAGCATAAGTTTTAATTTACCTATTTGACATGTTAAGACACTTTTACCAAAAGGTGATCAATTGGTTGTATTAAGTCCAACACAAATGCCTAGACAATGCAGACACAAATTTACACACATATACACATGGCACACAGCTACCCACATCTTGCACAAAAATTGTGTTTACGCTGCTATTGTTGATGTGGTTGCTGTTAGAAACATAAAACGAAAAGAAATGAGATCTAGAGGTTGAATGTGCAGACGACACATTCTTGAATAGAGATCAGCACACTACAAGGCTAGTTAGGACTGTCAAGCCTTTGACCCATTACTCCATTGCTTGACACATTAAAAATCATAACATAAGAATGTCAAAATTAATAAACTAACCATTCATCAATGACCAGCTAACTTGCTAAAGTGTGACCCATAAACAAACGATTCACCCAATATATACATGCCTTGTACAAAAATTACACACATATACACCCACAAGACACACAAACATACACACACTGCAGACATATAAACACACATGCACGCGTACACACACTGCACAGATAAAAACATACCATGCACACACATACAAACATTTTTACCTAATCATGGTTGTGTCTAAGACTTAAAGAAACTTACATGGCCTAAAAACTAGTATACTTGGGTATGTTTTGTATAGTCTAGAATTTAAATAATGTTAAAATGTATAAGGATATTTACACAAGATTAAACTTTAAGAACTTACAATTTTCCTTGTCGTGTCATCATATATGTCAACATATGTACGTCCTTCTGCCCTTTTACGTGTGCGTTCAAACAACTGGGTTAAAGTAGGCACTTTTCGGTGTTGGTCATCATTTTTCTGTATTCATAACACCAATAACATCAATAACAAACAATGGTTTATCAACCAACAAAAAGACACAATTCATTGGCAAAAATAAAATAAAATTACATTACCATCTCCTCACAAATCCTAGCAAAACTTTTCAGACCAGCAGTATGCATATTTTTTTGAGACATGCGAGATTGCTTTGCTCGAGCACAACGTTGCTGTATACAACTTAGCTAATTAGCAACTCTTAATAGCAAATAATGTTAATTGGAAATTGTTAAGAAAAATAATTCCACTTTTTTAGTACTCCATAAATGTAATAATTGTCTAAAATCATCTTTTGGAATGTTGCTCGGTCGATTATTCCACCTTGTTTTGTTGTCTTTAAATTGATATAAGTGTTTTTGCTTAAACCGACACTTGTGTACCTTAAATGATTGCCCAATGCTCTTTAAAACCCATGTCTTAGCAGAATCAGGCACGTCATATTTTTCCTTTAAAAGAGTTAGAATTTAGTTACAAATTACTACAAATAAATGAAATAAAACTAGAAAAAACCTTACCTCGACGTACTCCCATATCTTTTCTTTATGCGGTACCTTCTGCCATGAACTATGAATCAAAGGTGCGTGACTATAATTACGAGCTATGGTGCCCAAAAAACGAGAAAATTTTCCTACTACATCCTTCCCCTCTCTTACAGGTCCAACTAGTTGTCCAAATTCATTACATATATCCTCTATCCGCGTGTGCACATCATGAAGCATTGCCGATCCTCATTTTTTGGTTTTGGATATTCCTATACATTCGTCTACATTACAATATTCACACACATGCATATTTAACCAAAACAAAGGCAAAAACAAGGGGCAACAAACCTGTTGCTTTTTCTAATTCAAGACAGTGTACTTGATCGTGAATTAGTGCATCGCCTTCATCTTCCAAGTCGCGTGTCATGCTCATTATCCCCCGGTATCTCATCATCAATATTTGCAGATGCAATTTGGTCTATTTCCTCATATTCATCATCTTGGTCAACATAATCTTATCATTGTTAAACACAACAATATTAATAATTATAAATTGCAAAAGCATCATATAAGATAAATATACTAGTAGTGTGAATATTTGTTATTACTTAATAGTTAAATGAAAGTTAAGATTTTGAAAAAAAGTACCTTGAAATATGTCATCATCCTCATTCTCATCCTCATCCTCATCAACAAGAATCAAATGTTTATCTGATCTATGTTTAATACAAGTGTGATTTGCTAAATTCTTGTTGAAAATCTCCTTTGCCTTGTCCCTCTATTACTTGAAATTAGCTCACCCAAGGTAAGTGTTGCTTTAGAATGATGATCTTTTATTACATTTGAATACATGACATTCGGAGCATTAACACGACGTTGCTTTGCTACGCTAGCAATTTTAGTCATGGACATTGGTGCATTCATTAGACACGCACTGCACTAGAGCTAGCTGCCAATATGAGCTGGTCGATTTTTGATGAGGTCATAACAAGTTTTCATATAAATAAAACACTAGTCAAAACACGCATTCTTAAAAATGACCCAACTAATACAAAATGACCAAAGAAACATTGAATACGCATATGCACGGACATAATTAACACAAAAAAAACATTAACTTAGCATAATTATAAGTCTAACACTTAATTAAATTTACAAATTAGGAAAAATTTTAATGTTTGCACACACATATACATACACAATTATTTTTGTACCTTTATAACTCAATTATCATCATCTTCATCCGCGTGCATCCAATCCCATAATGTATCATCATAATCAGAATCATCACCATTATCTTTATCAATTACATCCGCGGTAGCCAGCTTTGTACTTGCCTCAACTATAAGTGGAGGGATATCTTCTCTTGACAAACAAGTCTCTTGCTCATTAGCTTGTGCAATATAACTTAACCGATCTTCATTAGAATCACACCAATATGAGTGACCATGAGTTTCATTATTTTCTTCATCGAAGTTATATACATCCCTTGGAATCGTACTAAGAACATAATGCAAACCATCTACTATAGGATCCAGTACATAAAACAACTGTTTCACTTGGGAAGGCATGACAAAAGGATCATCTGAATAACACAACTTCTTCATATTAACGCATGTTAAGCCATAATCATCTTTCTCAACTTGGTACCACTCACAATGAAATAACACAACTCTAAACTTTTCCCAATAGTCAAGTTCAAATATATCCATAATTCTACCATAATAGTAAACATTCCCAACGGCTGGATTCTTGTCCCGAGAACTTGCAAATCTTGGAGTTAAAGCTATAACAATAACACCGCTATTCTGAGTTTTACATTTATCATCTCTTGACTTTGTATGAAACCTATATCCATTCACATAATACCCATAGTATCTCTTGGATGTATTACCACGTCCCTTAGCAAGCCAAAAAATGTGATCTGGAACACTATTATTTAATACTTTGTCTTTGAACCAATCAGAAAAATCGTGACTATGGTTTTTTGCTCGTGCCCACCGACTTTGTTGGGGTTGACTTTCAACATAAGTTTCATACTCACTGCAACATTATTTAGAAAAAAATGTCATCAAATAAGTAATACTAACATATAATTTGAAGGAAATAGATGCACTAAATTAGTTATTGACTTGATATAGTCATTAACTTCTGCACAATCAGAATTGAATAGGGCATAACGATGTGCTTGTTCCTTTAAATTAGGGTCTAACGTGAAAACTTTGCCTCGTATGCCTTTTTTACCTCCTAATGGATGGCCACCATTCATGAATATTGGTTCATCTAATTCATTTTCACCCACCAAATCATCCTTATCTTCTACACCATTATTAACACTTTCATTTACTCCATGCATGTAACGCGAGCAAAAGGTCAAACATTCTTTAATAAAATACCCTTCTGCCATGGATCCCTCCGGTCGGCTCTTGTTTCGCACATATGATTTCAACTTGCATAAGTATCTTTCATAAAAATCATCCATCTATATTGAACTGGTCCTCCAAGATTAAATTCATTTACTAAGTGGATAGGTAAATGCACCATTACATCAAAAAAGTTTTGCAAGAATATTTTTTCAAATTCAGATAATGTATCCGTAATTTCTAATTGTAATATGTCAAGGTCTTTAGGCCTAATTACCTTACTACATAAGCTTCGAAAAAAGACACCCAACCTAATAAAAGGGATTGCCACATTCTTTGGTAATGATTTTCTTACGAAAACTTGAAGTAAATAATGCGAAAGGATGTGAGCATCATGACTCTTGTAACCCGATAATTTCTTTTGCAAAGAATGATCACAATGAGCAATATTAGACAAACAGCTGTAAGGTAGTTTTGTTTCATTTAGAACACGACAAAAATTAACTTTCTCCTTTGAAGACATTGAGAAACCTGCTTTTTGGATGATAACATGTTTGCCATATTCAGAAAGTATTGGTTGAAACCTTTCTTTAATGTCTAGTTCTAAAATGTCAAATCGATCTTTTGGATGATCTTTTGACTTTCCACTAATATCTAACAATGTCCCTATCACATTATCACATATATTTTTTTCAATGTGCATGACATCAAGATTATGTCTACATTTATTGAATTGCTAATATGACGAGTCAAAAAATATTGACCTTTTCTTCCACGGGCAAGTGCTATCATTTTTCTTCTTTTGTGTCTTTCCAAATAGATTATTAAAATTAGACAACTCACTCAAAGGATCAACACCTGATAGAGGTTTTGGAGAAACCCTCTCCTCAATCTTCTCGTTAAAAGCATGCTTGTTATGTTGATAAGAGTGTTGCGCATCTAGAAATATACGGTGATCCATATAACACATTTTCTTACTATGCGTCAAGTAAAATGAGCTAGTCTCATGATTACAACACGGACAAGCAAAATTTCCTTTTGTTTTCCATCCTGACAACATTGAGTAAGCTGGAAAATCACTAATTGTCCACATTAAGGCGGCATGCATTTCAAAGGTCTCATCACTAGATTTATCGTATATCTCCAACCCATTAATCCATAATTCTTTAAGCTCCTCAACTAAAGGTTGTAATAAACGTCTAGATTATTACTCAGAGATTTGGGTCCGGGAATTAGCAAAGACAATAAAAAGTATTATGGTTTTAGTGACATCCATGGAGGGAAATTGTAGTTAACCAATACCACAGGCCATGTGCTATGAGCAATGCTCATTGTTCCAAATGGATTAAATCCATCGCTTGACATCCCTAACCTCACATTTCTAGTTTCTTTTGCAAAATGAGTATACAAAGTATCAAATTCCTTCTAACTTTGCCCATCTGCAGGATGCTTTAAATTACCATATTTAGGGCGCCCCTTATCATGCCATGTCATATGTTTAGTTGTTTAACACAAAAAGTTTTTGCAACCTCGGTTTTAAAGGAAAATGCCACAAAACTTTAGCTGGAATTTTTGAAGGTTTTTTAGAATGCTCACTATTATGCTTTTTTTGTTCTTTCTCCTTCATTTGTTTCCATCTAGAAGTTTTACAAATGCGACATACTTCAATATGTTCATCCTCTTTCCAGTAAAGCATGCAATCATTTGGACATGCAGGAATCTTCTTATAATCAAGGCCTAAATCCCTTACGATTTTACTGGCTTCAGTAAAACTACTTGGAAGCTTTGCCTCTGGAATCATCTCTTTTAAAAGTATTAGAAGATCATCGAATGCCACATTACTAAGCCCATGAAGGTTCTTATACAGAATAAGTCTACCATTAAAAGATAGCTTTAAAAAACTTTTACACCCAGGGAATAAATCTTGCTTTCCATCTTCTATCAGTGTATACAACCTTTTAAGTTCTTCATTTGAACCTCCATTTTTCGTACTTGTTTCCTCTATAGTTTCTCTAAACCTATCATGTATTAATTCATCAAAATTGTCATGCATACCATCTCTATTATATCTTCTTTGCGAGAAGGTTTCTCCATGAAAGACCCATACATAGTAAGTAGTCTTCTACGAATCCGGGTCCTTTTAAATGATCAAACACTTCATCGATTCGACGCCAGTAATGGTTCTTACACTGTTTGCAAGGACAACAGATTTGATATCCTTTCGCCGCCTTACCAAATGAAGCATTAAGAAATCAATTACTCCGGCTTCAAATTCAGGTAACCGTCTAGGTAAATACATCCTATCTCTAACATTCCCCATGCCTCTTATATTCTGAAACTTATATCAAATTATTTCATAAAATTACATACTTTATAACTTTTTAGAAAACTTTTAATTTAGTGCAGCAAAAACTAAGTTGCTGCAATAATTGCCCAATTTGACAACTTTACAAATTTATTCAATATTTGATGTTCAGATATGGATTGTAGTAGACTCAAAGAGCTTTCCAACCATGTAAGGAAGATTTTCTACTAATTTTAATATTATTTTATATGATTTTTCAAAGAACAGGACAGATTCAACATTTAACAAAAAATTCAGCTTTTAGACAACACATGAAGCTGTTTTGAAATGTAGTTTTCGTCTATCTTTATATTTTATATATCTAAAAATCTGTAGAAAGTAGACTCCATAAGCTTTCCAACGACATATTACACATCTTAAACCGATTATTGGATAATTTTATATGATTTTTCTAAAACAATGCATCAATTAAAATAATTCCAATCAAAACTAGATCTAACTTTTCATTCATGCTTTTTAACAAACACTTGGTGTGCATATGATTTCTAACACATAATGTAATCACCTAAAATCTACTAATTAAGCATCATTCATTATCATACAATCTAAAAGTAAGTGATTTCAAATTCTTCTATATGATCTACATGAAACCCATTCGCATTTGATACCATCAAGCAACAATTTTCAGGTTTTTGCCCAACCCTTCCATAACCCACGAAGTATGCACTAAAACACAATAAAATACTCACCTTGATGTAGAGTAACACAAGTAGAACTACAATTTATAGTTGTATTCAAGATTAAGACTTGATTTGATGACAAGCAAGCTCAAAATCCAAATTTCAGGTTTCCTTCTTGGTTCTTGTTCACGTACATGGGTTTAACATCAATGTATGGGGATTTTGACCAAAGTCAATAATCCTCTCCTCTTTAAAAACTTAATTTTACAACTTGACAATTTAAACCCTTCTACTTTTCTATGGCAACTTAACTAGGTTTATTTGTTAGTTAGTAATTTTCTATTTAACTCACTAATCCAATTCATAGTTATATAATATTTAAATTAAAAGTTTCATCAACAATGATTAAATTCGTAAATAACTTAAAACGGGTCGTTACATAATTACATTTTGACACTGCATTTGGATGCAACCTTTAAAAATAATAGTTGTATTTAATTTTTAGCAATGTATTTCATTATTAAAGTTGCATTTAAAATTTTCACAATGCAATTTTTGAAGATAAAAGTTGCATTTTTAGTAAATTAGCAACTTTTAAATGCAAAAAGTTGCAAATTCAATAAAATGTTGCAACTTTTTATAGAAAATGTTGCATTAGATCTTTCATTGCTACCTTTATTTATAATAAAGTTGCATTAGAATCAAATGTAACTAATTTAAAAAAGGTTGCTTCTAAAAAGTTGCATTAGATCTATTTTGCATATCAAATAGTACAGATACATAGTGATTGTTAAGAAGATACGTACCTGTTACCACATTCGGGTCCACCCTTGTCTCATCTGCTCCCATCACAAATGCTCTACCTATAGAAAGGTTTCCATTTTTCCCTTGAACCGGCTTTGGGCATCAGAGTTTAAGGTGATCCGTGCTTCCACATTCAAAGCACGCCCTTGGTGCATGATTGGCTATTGCAGTTCCAGCATGTTTGCGTTGGTTAAAGTACTCCACTGTTTGCCCTAGTCTCTTGCAGTATGTACATTCCTTGCAAGGTGAAGTGGTTGGATGGTGATACTTGCACTTGGTACATTGTGGCATAGGCTCTCCATAAACTTTCTTCTCAGTTGTAAGAGCAGCAAAGTTACGAATGTGTTTGGGTTCTTTTGAAGTTCACGACTTAGCTTTCTTCGACTCGAAACGCTTCCACTTTTGCTTTCTAACCAGGACTCCTGTCCTCACCATCTGCAGTGGTTACCATGCCACGGATCTGAGGGGTGAGCCCCCAGATATATCGATCAATCTTCTTCTCCTTGGTTGAGACCATTTGTGTTATGGAATCTATTAGTGTAAGGTTGATGACCGGTTCCATCCATACGGAAGTTCCAGAATTCTTCCTCAACTTTCTGCATCTCGTTTTTCGAGCAGTACTCCTTGATGAGTAGTGCCTTGAGTTCTTTCCAGGTCATCGTTTCATTTGTTTCTCTTCCTTGGGCTTGTACTTGTGTGTTCTACCAGGTTAGAGCTTTGTTCTGGAATGAACAAGCAGTGTATTTGACTTTTTGAGTGTTCAGACACTCGCTTATGCTCAGAACTACCTCCATCTCTTCGATTCATCACAGGACCCCCGTCTCTCCTTTGGTTTCATAGAATTCTTTTGGTTTTCAAGAGACGAACGTCTTGTAAGAACAACCCTTTCGGTTGGTTTCACCCGTTGTGCCATCTTCAATGATGACGGGGCCATGGTGACTACCACTCCCATTAGTCCCGTCCTGCTTATTTGGAAATGCTGCCTTAATTTGTTGTGAAACAATTCGTATTCACGTCGTCAATGCTCAATGGGGGGTTGGCGTGGGTCGTCTTGGCGTTTCCCTCATTTTCCCCTAGTGTCTCGGTGTTTTCCTTATTTCCCCTGAGAGACTCGGTGTTTTCCTTATTTCCCCCGAGAGTGTCGGTGTTTTCCTTATTTCCCTTGGGTGGAGCATCCTTTGGCCGTCTTTCTCTACCTTTCGGAGGCATGCTCTATAAGTTAACAGATACATTATTTGGGAATTATTTAAATTAAACAACATATAATAAAATATTAGCATCACATCAATACATCATAATAGAAATAGTCTTACATATCCGAAATAAAATTACCTGGGAGCTCCTGCTCATTAAACAAAACCGGGTTTTCATAACACCTATCATCCTAAACCATCATCAGGTACATCACTCCCAAAATCGCTTCCATCACCACCCAAGCCACCATCATCACTGTTACTGTCCAACGCCGGTTCCTCCTTAACTCTTCGCGCAAGTATGCTACTCCCATGTCATTGGTATGCACATCATCGACTATGTCGTTCCATCCCTCGTGAAACTCTTGGGTTTTCTCCGCCTAATGATCGAATTCTATTCGGAAATTGTTGCTCCATTCTACAAACTCAGTGCGAATTACGTATTCTGCCTGCAGTCGGTGACGAAATGCCTCGGCTTGCTCCATACCATGGTTAGTAGCAGCTCTTCCTTCGAGTATTAGGGGCGCTTGGATGGCAATCCAGTTGTCTTTCGTGCAGTGGCTCGTGTGCGGCCACGTCCTCGAGGGAAGAACCGGTCTTTCGGATCTTCGGGCATCCTGGCTTGTGGGGGTGGTATGGGCACCTATTGCATTTTGTTATCTTCTTTAGATGAGTCAGAATGTTATGACGGATCTGTGTCGCTGTCCGACAGAATGACCAACGATATACGGTGGTTAATAAAATGGTTATCTTCAGACAACATTTTATTGCAATGAAATACACATTTAAATCAATATAAGCAATTAAAAAGAAATTCATCATACCATTAAAACTTCAACATAGTACACCAAAACATATAAGTTTGAAGATAGTTCTTATATAATGGGTAGCACAACCATAAGACGTAGTGTGATCACTTATCGTCTTATCACATAAACAAAATTGGTGTGACTGCCACCTATAACCTAATAGATGATATGGTAAATGATCCATGCGAGGGTTAGGATAACAGCCGTCACGCACAACAATTTCTCGAGTCTTCAAGTGATAATGAATACTTTGTTCTTCATGGTTCCGGGTGTTTTGGTCCACAATGACTAGCCCTTGTGTTAACTCCCGCATAAGATCAACAAGGTCATCCATACCTCTTTCGGCTGGAGGTCCTGGTCCTTTCCTCCTCCTGTTGGGCCTGGTAGATGCGTAGTTCCTCTTGGATATCATCGTGTTCGGCGGCTTGTCTCGCTCTTGAGGATTCCCCAACTTCAAAGTGAGATGGGGGAGGTGGCATGGCTTCTTCAGGCGTAGGCTGGACCATAGTTCTTGGCTAGCTAGACACCTCATCATTGGTGTCATTATACTCTATGGGAATATAACTTTCCCAGTCAGTTTCTTCTGTAGTCGTCAAATCGACGTGCAACTTACCGTCGAAATTATATTCCTTAACCATAGCTGCACCAAAACATGTTATCATGACCAAAAATGTATAAGTACATAAATGTGAGCATGCAGTTATAGTCTAGGCATTTTCTAAGTAAATCCTAGTTCCCTATAACCATTGGCTCTGATACCAATTTGTCATACCCCCACCAGCGGTGGAATCACGGGAGGTGAGACGATATGGAATGTAAGAGTGAAATGGTCAACAATGTTCATATCAATACTAGAATAAAATCCAACATCCAAAATATTACATCAATAATCATCTCAAAATAAACTATTACACCACTAGAAGATTCCAAAAGAATATGGCCTAATGATCTAGGCTATAATAGTTAATTTTCACGTGTAATATCCCAAAAGAAATGTAGTCATACCCTGGTTTTCTTAATGACCTGAAAAACATGAGAAAAATTGTCAACATATGTTGGTGAGTCTCGCAAATTTTATAGACTGTTCATCTCCCCAAGTGTTATGCTATCTTTAATATAATCATACGTTATTCATAAATGTGATAAGATGCAATCTACATAAGTCCTCAACCAAGCCTATGATTGACTGCCCTTGTTTATGATCCCATGATCAACAACTCTTCCCGAGTTCATAGTATGTATGTTGGAAATATTCATTCATCATGATTGACCACGCCATTAGGTGACTGTAGCTAGCAAGACCACTAGATAGATGAATTGGTCTTTAACCAAAATAGTATTATTCAATATGTCCATTGGCTCAAGCCTATGAGTTAATGGTTGTGTCTAAGCATGAATAAGTAGGGGACTTACGATAAAACAACAAAACCTTATGCAATCTACATCCAACTAACTTATGTTTTAACAATAACACACTTAGCATAAAGTCAAAAATGATTTAAGTATCATGCTTTTCACCCCAAAGAATAAAATAGTATAAAAGGGGTTGAGAAACTCACTCAATAATTTGTGTTGATAGAGAATGATAGTATGAGATGCGGTGTAGTTTCACTACGCAATCCCTATAATGTTCCAAAGTTTTATATCAACAATCATGTTATTGGGAACCACCAGTTATCCCTTTTGTTTGTATCATATGTTTATGTGTTTAAACATCTTTATTATGTCATGTCACACCCCGAGCCGGCGGGTTGGATTGACTTTTCCATCGAGCGGAAAGGTCTCGGGGCGCGATATAGTGTGATAACCGAACTGATCGGATTGTTTACATAGCACATGATATATGAATGAGAAAACTAAACATACATGCAATAAAAATTACACAGTTAAATTACATCAGTTTAAGTTCCATAACTTAACCCCTGCAATTCTAACAAAAGACATATGATATAAATCTGCACTACTGAACAAGAAGGACTTACGGAGAGCCAGCAAGGCTGGGAGAGTTAAAGATGTTGGGGAGTAAATAGGTTGCCTCTGGTCTGATCACAACACCTAGAATAGTCGTGGTGCTGGTGGTGCTATGATCTGCTGATCCGCTGGTTCTCCTTTTCCGATTGCTGGGTTCTTCGACCAGGTGGTAGCCTGCTGCTTCTTCAGGGGATCGGGAGGTTACTCCCTTATGTCTAGCTTGCTTATGGCCGAGAGAAGTGCGGGGAAAAGGCTGTTCGATTGAGGCAAAGGGAGTGGAAAATGTGGGTTGCTTCAGCCGAGAGAAACAAGGAAGAAGAGGTGTTTTTGGATGGATTGGTTTGGGGTGAAGGGGACCGGTATTTATAGGGTCATTGAGGGGGATATATTTACTGCATCTTTCTTTGTTTAGGGAACATTTAGCAAAGGAAATATGTCATGATTCTTGTAGTGCACTAGGGGCAAGTAAATCATAGGTAGTATCCTTAAAAATAGTACATACTCTTTCCTTGGAACTCCAAATGTACCTCTTGGATGATACTTCTTGTAGAAAAAGAAGGCTCACGAGCCACCTTCTTGACTAATGGAGCTTTGTAGGAGCTGAAAAAGGGTGCTCCTTGTACTCATTGTTGCTAACATGAAGTGTGGGAAAAGGTTTCGGCCAAGGCAGCAACAAGAGAAAGAATAAGGCTCAGATTTCATGGCTTCCTGAGATTGGTTTAAGATACTACGTTGTACCTTTGTGGCAGGAAAAGAAGTGAGCGTTGTCATAGGGTTTATATAATACATACTAGGATCTCTTAGAGATGGAATGCTAGTACTACTTAGTTCCAATTGAATTGTTTGGATCAAGGACTAACCGATTGGTTTGCCTCCAACCGAATTCTAATTAGTGGTGGTACATGATTTGTATGTAAGTATGGGGGGTTTGTTTTATGTTGGTTCGATTAAGCTACATCAAGAGTGAGGGAGAGAGTTTGATTAACATTCTTTACTTGGTGAGTTTTAATCTTAAGGGTTTAGTCATTTAAAGTGGTAGTGTTAGGTTGATAGTGTACTTATGATAGAGATCATGTAAGAATTTTCATGGTGTATCCTTTTCCATCGATTCTTCATATTCCCATCTTGTTTAGTTGGGACGAAATCCTTGTGGTTTAGGGAACCAATTGATTGGGTTCATGAGAATATAACCGAGTTAAGAGCCTCTAATTAGTTAAGTATAATGCCATCATAGATTTCCCTTAGGGTTTCATGTTGATATATTAATTTTTGGTGGGGGTGGGTTTACGTATGCATGTACCATGCATGTATACCTTTCCTCATGCATAACATGTATGTAGTTGTGGTTGTAGCTAGTATTTGTTTTATATTTACTTAAGTTGTTATAATGAAGCTTTGTATGTATGAGTGGACATGTTGGTTTAATTTAGTATGATCCTTAGATTTTTGTTTTAATACCCTTGTTCTAAAAATGAATATTGAGGACTTAAATACATGTTTTATAGTAGGTTGTTACATAAGATTTTCATTAAAATTTTCGGATGTTATATACAAATATCATATTATTTTCATATAAGAAATGAACACATTTTTGAACATAAACGAACACATTATCAAACATTCATAAACATAAATCATTATATATATTTTTTCGACTACGTACCATTCGTGTGAGGGATCCAAATCTGATGTTGAAGTGATCAGTAGAAATAATGTCGTAACTTGTGAAAACTAAAATTTCAATATAAAAGATGGATGCTTCTTGTAGTTTGTTAAGATAATTTCACAAAACGTACATGAAATTATTGCAAAGATTTCACGGTTAGGTAACTCATGCATAAGTCACCTTAATAATTATTTTATTATCACCATCAATTATTTTTTCTTAGACAAAGTTTACTTTTTCTACATTATAGGATTATATATTTAACGTTAACGGACGTATTTAAAATTTAGAAAGTGTTTACACGTGTATATCCAAAAAGATTTCCACCAATTAACATCGTAAATACATGAAAAAAATGTTTCAAACTATCTAAAAAATAATATTTTTATATTATAAAATTAAACGTGTCACGTTTTCCGTTTGTATATGCAGAGACAAAAATAGTTTTAAAATTATATTTAACAAATACCTTGTTTTTTAACAACAACAAAACTACATCATCGTTTGACGATTGCAAGATCCAAACCGACGTCACAAAAATAAACATGACAATAGCAAAATATACAGGGTTTTCGTATTAACTAGTCTCGTTACCTGCACATTACGACGACACCCATGTGTTACAAACTAATGATAATACTTAAAGAAAAATATGAATCTATGACTAATCTATTATTCATACAAAAATGAAGATAAAAAACCATTATTATGCCTCAGTAAGCTACGCTTAACAATTTTGAAAAGGAATTTAATGGGTAACAAATAGAAAATGTTAAAAGGGAAGAAAAATCTGAAAAAAAAAGAATTAAGCCTACAATATTTGATTGTGCGCCACCATAGTCTTAAAACCATACCCTAACCATCTCGAAAAAGCTCACTTTTGTGTTTGGAAGTTGAAATAAGCATATTTATACGCAACATCTACGTGAAAAGAGAGAGATAGAAAGAAAAAAACTTATATGGGTTTTAAACCTGACATGTCCGCTGAGATTCCTATCTATCACTCATGATAAATTCTAATGCGTTAGGTTCACAACCTGAAACGAGTTTTTTATAATTTTATACCCAACTATCTTCCCAACCTTTCAAATTGTTATATGTTATAGTATACCATCACTGTTATTTATACGTTATATCATGGTTAGGTTGGCGACATCCCACACATATTATTTTTACTAAGACATACTTTTTAAATAGTTTGTAATATTAAAAATATAAAAAATAATGTTATTAACGGTGTAACAATAAGTTAATCCAATATACTGTAACAATAAGTTAATCCAATATACACCTAAGTGGCTAGGTCTCATTAATATATAGTTTTTTTTTTCTTATTAAAATAATACTTTATACTAAATTAGTTTAGAAACACATGAATTAACTAAATATAATATATTACAAACTATAGTCTTCAAAAAGATTTATATATTATATTTATCAGATGTTGGCTAAATAAGAAATACGAATATTTAAAAATAATAAAAGCTTAATAATTAAAAAATTATATTTTAAGATAAAATACAATTATAATTTTCTTATAGTTTATAAGTTTTTAACAAATTAGTGAAGTAAAATGTGTATGTTTTTTAATAATTAACTATATAATTTTGTTTCTAAAAATATTAGTATTTTTGGGAAAACTTTTCTTAGAATTCATTAAAATATGAAACATGTCTCGTAAAAAATATTTATTTGCTAAAAGAGATAGATTAAGAATAAAAAAACATAGCAGAAAATTATTTATTTGTTGCTGTGTGCATGTATTAAAATAAAAAAATAAAATAAAATAAAAAAAGGGTAAAAGGCTTTGTACGAAAACTTCGGTCAACATGTCCGATTTCCGTGACACCGTACATAAACGAAGCTTCCTGCCCTATTTCTTCAACACTCTTCTCTAAACACCCAAAAAAAAAAAAAAAAATGCAGAAGTAATGAGAACCACCATGAATATGATCTTCATCTTCCTCCCTCTGTTCTTCACACTCACCACTCAATTCTCCCCATTTATCCAACCAAATTTCATCAAACAAGATTCCAGCAATGGAACAATCGATGATCCTGACTACTACTTCGAAGTCTCACTCCCACTGGTGTACGGAGACACTCCGGCATGCACCATGAATTTACTCAATCACAGCTTCACAAACATCACCCGTAAAACTAATTACACTGTCAGCGTCCCCTACAACCCACCGCCGGCGACATGCCACTGGTCCCACGCTGCTGTCGAATTCCGAGCTAAATGGACTCAAGGTAAGATGCACGAAGGTATCGTCGGAGTCTGGATCGGCGGAATTGAAATTTTTCGAACCAGTACGGCTATACCGGGTAAAAATGGAGGCTACTGGTTTGTTTGGAAGCAATTGAGCGAGTATTCTTCTGTTTTTGCTAAGCGCAATATCAAACTCACCGTCAGGATCGAAAACATCGTCGCCCCCGTCTTCACCGATGTTTATCGCGTTAATATATCTTTTCTGTTTTATCCAAAAGGAGCTGGAAGCATTCCGGGATCGTTTATTTCCGGTGAATCTGAAGGTCGTTCACTGAACAGAAAACTGTTCTCTGAGAAAGATTACGAAACTGAGGATCAATTAAGGCTTGATCGAGTTATGCTACCGTCGCATCTGTATGACACGCCGGCGGATCTCATAATCCCGGTGTCTGGAACGATTGATGAGGGATTTTGGTTCAAAATTGAAGATGGATCTGATGTGCGGACAGCAAATGTTCAAATTCCTAAAAGCACTTACAAAGCCGTGCTTGAATTGTATGTTTCGTTTCATGGTGATGATGAATACTGGTACATGAATCCTCCAGATTCATACATCGAAGCTAACAATTTACCCGCCAAGAAAGTTAACGGAGCATACCGTGAGGTTCTGGTGACAATCGACGGGAAATTGGTTGGAACCGTGATTCCGTTTCCGGTGATATCCCCCGGCGGAATCAATCCTTTGTTTTGGAAACCGGTTGTCTCCATCGGAGCTTTCGATCTTCCTTCTTATGATGTGGATTTGACTTCATATTTACGCCTTCTTCTGGACAACCAGAATCATTCAATCGGGTTTCAGGTTGCAGATGGAGTTTCATTTTGGCTTGTGGATGCGAATTTGCACCTGTGGTTGGATGGTTTGAGCATGCAAACGATGGTGGATTATGAAGCTCCAACAATGGAGATCGAACGGGAGTATGAATTCAAAGGTCTGGACGGTGAATTCAGCACAGAAGCTAAAAGAAGCTGGTCATCGATCCGTTGGGTGGAATCAAACATAGGCGTTTTAAAAACCAAGGTTACTGATGAAATTAAGTTCAAGAACAAGATTAAGTTCAAAGATTATGCAACAAGAAGAGAACTAGAGCAGACCATCAAAACCAAAACTAAGATTAAGATCACAAACAGCGAGGTATACATACGTATGTACGTACATACATACAATAATCAAACCCTAGCTTGACCTAACCAACCATTTAATTATAATTAACGATGATAAATACATATTCAACGTCATTAAGAGGTTATTTGGTAACCTCTTTTTAATGGTTTATAACATTTTAATGATTAACAAGTAATCTTAACTATAAATATATAGTTAAGAGATAACATTAAGAGAATAAATACATCTTACTTGTTGGGTAATTAATACGTCTTTTCTATATTTTTTTAAGGTAAAATTTTTGAAAAAGTTTAAAACACAAATGAGCTTGATCATTAGCGTATGAAAGATATAAAGTATTGATGGTAATTATCACGCAAGATTATTTTGTTCTTGTGCGATAACAATTACGGACCGTATCACCTAAGGATACTATCCAGATGCGAAGAATACGAACAGTATGGTACCAAACGATCCGTATATGGTTTTAGTCAAATGACCAAAGTTGTAATATGTCACATCAATTGTTCATATGTACTGTATAGTGCTACACGACCCTACTACATGCATGCAATATGATATACTATACGACTTGTATTATACGTATCAAAGGGAGATAAGATCAGATTTAATGTGACAAGTTACGAAGCAATACAAGCCGCATGGTACCAAACGACCCATATTTCCCTAATATTAACCAAATAACAATCTTAGGTGTATGTATAACCGCAACCCCATCATGTCCTTTCTTTTTTTCTTTTTCTTTAATCTAAATATGATAAAAACTAGTAAAATAAATTCCAACTAGCTAACTAACTAACTAACTAATATGTTGCTTCTTTCCGATACACAGGGTCATTCAATGGGAGAAACTAAAATTGAAAAAGAATATCCTATGAAAATCACCGTTGAACCTAGAGAGGGACCATCCAAAAACAGTTCTTTGGTGAAGACGACGGTGACTCAAAGCAGGTATGAAAAATTTTCGGATGAAAGAACTTCGATATCTAGCGTTTTGAAGCACGATATGAATTGTATCGGGTGGATGATGGAGAAGAATAATATCGTCGTTTCTGAAACTACCGAAAACCATCAGAATTACAGCTACATGGATGATAGGCACGGGTGTTATTCTCGAAAGGTTGATGTGGTTGATGGTGATGTTATTACGGATGAAACTACGCATGCTTGCATCAAATAATTGTGTGTGTGTTGTATCTCGTAATCTCTAACGAGATATAGCATTAATATATTTTAATTTAAGTTGAATGTTATCGAAATATTAACAATCAAGCGTTGGTAGCTTGATTATTAATGCATGCACACCCTAGTCTATACTATATATCAATGTTTGAATTCTAAAGTTGATGTTATGTTATTATACAACCCTATAAAAATTATAAATATAATAAAAAAAAACTAGTAGAATATATAGTAAAGAGATATTTTTATTAATATGGTTTATCCTTTAACTCCAATTCATTCCAAAACGAAAAGCTACTAGCGTTTTTGTCCCTATATTTGCAAAAAGCTCCATTTCAATTTTTTTTTTTGTCAGTTATACTTGACAGAGTGGTTAAAAAGACAGTTTTACCCTTAAAAGTTGTATCCGATGTTGTCCCCATGATATACATAAAATTTCATTACCATCCCCCTGAGCAGTTTGTTCTCCAAAATTTAAATAGCTGTAAAATTATCAAAATACCCCTACTTGCTGTAAACAGACTTTACCCATTTTAGTCGGGTCTAAACCATAAATTAATAATAAATATGTATGTAACGAGATTAATAGAAGCTAAGTTGAAATTTTGACCCAAATGGATCAAAAATGATCAAAATCATGCTAAGTTGGTGTTGTTTCTCTGCCGGCTTGAACATCATACATTTTAAAAATTAAACCAAATTAGCATACAAACACAACAGTAAACCAATGCTCAACATAATAGATCTTAAAAACTGAAACAAATTAATGCACACACATAAAAATTGGACTGAATTAGAGTTTTGGGCAAAATACATGGACAGGGGTGCCATTTTACTCAAATTCCAGCCATGGCATACATTTAAACACTTGTTTGTGTCTGTCCTGAAAAAAAATTAAAAGAGAATAGGGGCTCCAGTCCTTTTACAGGACAAGCTCCAACCAGCGTAAGTAAGATGGTAGAAGAAACTATGACACACGAAGACCCATCTTTCCACCAGCGAGCCATCTAAGGGTTCCTGATGGTGGTACCAACCAATAATTCCCATGGCGGATTCATGGTGGTTGACCATGTTCTTGGCGAAGAAAATTCACCTGTAACGGTAATGGTTACTTGGTTGTTGATGAGTATGATGGATTCCAGCGGCTGCAGTTAGGGTTGTTTCCCACCTCATTCAACTAGGATACTACTACCGACAGGTGGGAAAACAAATTTGTTGTTGTGGGCTTAATTTTTCAAAGTTTTTTAATTTGGGTTTGTGTTCTAATCAAAGGTTATTCCGACTCGTGAGCTATTCGAGATCGAATTTGTATAAAGCTCAAATGAACATAGCCTTATTGTGTCCGAGCTCGAGCCTAGAAATACGGCTAATTTAGTTATTGAGCCCGAGCCCGAACCTTTCATTTAAGGCTCGTTAAGGCTCGTGAGCCTTAACTAGCCTAGCATTATTTATAATAAATAATTTAATATATTATAACTGTTCTATTTTCTATTGTTTTCATTAGGGTTGGGAGGCGTCACCCTACCCTCCTAGATCATATTCAAAATTTTCATTTCTTTCCAATCATGAATATGGATCACTAAGGAGGCAATAGACTACCAATGAACTCCAGGAATCTCAAACTCCCAATCATCATGCTATTAATCTTTCATCAAGAGTTCATGACCACTTTTCATCCTTCATCGATCATTCATCAAGTCTCCAGACATGGCTCGTGATGCATGTGTTGTCACTCTTGAGTATTTCATTGATCGATTTCTATCGTTGTACACTTTAGGTAACCATTTATGTTGGACCGTGCGGAGTTATTAACCAGGAATATCCGACCTTAGACTCTATGGTCAAAGACTAGGTATTCACTCCCTCTTAAGTCAAACACTTAGTTATTTCAGATTGTTAAGTTAGCTAGAGAAAGAGAAATAGAATAAGAGCACAAGGAATTTTCGTGAAATTAATCTCGTAATGCAGGGAATGTTGGGATATAAATACCCAAACATTCAATGTTACAGGACAAAAATAATAAGACAAACAGCTGACAAAATACATACACTAATACAAACAAAATTGTACAACAACGAATAGAAAAGTCAACAACTACGAAACTAGGGTCTTCAATTATTCTTCTGTGGTTGTAAACAGGTTTTGTGTGATCAGTGGTTAAACCGCAAAATCTGTTCCACAGTTGTTTATTCAGCTATTGTCTTCAATGCATGATCCGCGGTTGTTGATTCCCCTGTTGTGATCCGCGGTTGTGATCCAAGGATGAGGATAAGTGTTTGAGAACAAATGTCCACGGTTATTCTTTTACAAACCATCCGCAGTTGTTATTCACTTGTTAGGATGCATAGTGGTTTTACTCAAAAGTTGAAAAGTGTGGTTGAGGCTCATCAGTAATTATTTTTCCAACAATCTTCATCTGAATTGATGAAGCCAAAACCACTTATTCATGACTTAGAATCAATTTGATTTGATCCCTAAGATTGCGCACAAACTGTAAAACATCATAGTTTGTATCAACATTCTCCAAAAGTTATGTATAACAAGACTTTCAGATAATTCTTGGAGAGGTTTAGGATGGAATCCTAGTTTGTAAAGGAGGTTCTTGACCCATTGAGTCTTTCAATGGTTATGGAGTTAGAATATTTATCGAAGAACCACCTTTTGATTCTAGCCTTAGAATGAGCAAGCTGTAGAGGTTGCGTCTGAGGTGGAGGAGATATAGGAAAATTAGGATCAGATGATGAAGGCCAATGTATGATCTCTCTTCTTTTGACTTGAGATTTCGAGTCGAGCACCTTCTTGACCACATCATGCTGATGAGGTTCATAGTTTCTCAATAGGACAAGTTTTAATTTTTCTTCAGTATCTATCCATGTATTGAACTTGCCATCCAAGGATGGCTGCATTAAACCAATCCCAGAACCTAGTAAAGGTTCATTCATGAACTGATCAATTATTGTCTTGTTTGTGGCATCCTTGGTTTCTATTACCATGGAGGATACTAAGGCTGCGAAAGGAGAAGCAGACTCTTGCCATAGTTCAGGGTGGTCACTATGGACCCTTTTAAATCTGGCACATTCATCGAACATCATATTGTCCTTCCATCTCATAATGGTGTTTCTTGCTTCCCAACCATTTATGATGAGGATATGTTTTATCATTTTCCTCTGTTCAGTTGTCTTCTTCTTTTTATTTTCCTCCTTCAGTCTTTTAGAAAGGACTTTAGCTTCCTTTTTGAGGCTTGTGATATCTCAGTTCATGAAGGTCTGTACTCTGTACTTTCCTTCATTCAGCAGGAACTTGATGATTTTCTTCCTCTCATCCTGATACGCTTTATCTTGTTACTGATCCATCAGAGTTATGTGATCCTGGTAGGCCTTGATTAACTCTTCTCCCTGAAGGCTAGAAGCTTCTAGATCAGCTAAGATCTTCTTCTCCCTCTCCTCTTATTCATTTATTTGGCTTTGAAGTTATTCAGTTGAGGGGATGTAGCTCTTTGGGGATTAGGACTCTCTCAGAGGAGCGGTTTGAGGTTTTTCAACTGCATCCCCAGCTAGTTTTATTGGAGAGGGAACTCTGGTAGTCTTGGGTGAATTGAGATCAGACTCATCATCATCAGCCAATCTAAGTTTTCTTCTTCTTGGCATTAGAGAAGAGATAGGATGATTAACATTTGAGTCTGAGTTTGACTCTGGTATGGGAGTTCAAGGTTTCTTGGGTTTGGCTGTGGGGGTTTTAGACTTTCTGGCTACACTCTTTTATCTTCTTGTGAAGGATCTAGTGATAATGGGTTTAGGTTTTTAGCTAATTTTGGATGAGTCCAAAAAGGTATGATCGGGTGAGGTTTCTCTAGATAAATCGAGGAGGGTTTTAGAAGGAGATTTGGGAAATAGGGTAGGTGAGGCTTCTCTGGTGGTTTTTGTAGGTGGGGGAGGAGTAGACCTGGAAGGGGAAGTTTGTTTAGAGGTATGTACATGGGAGGAGGAGGTATGATTGGGCTCTAGTTGGACAAACTCAATCTGAGCTTGTTTGGGTGGCTTCGGTTTACTGATCACCCCAGAAGCTCCCGTTTCTACTTGAGAAGCTGTTTGTTTTAGATTTTCTTCAAGACATGCCTTTGCCGCTGCAGTCTCAAACTGCTGATCCAGGGTGGCTTTGAAGAGTGCCTCTTGATTCTCTAGTTTCAAAACCTTTAACTTCCTTTGTCATATTCATCTTGGGCCCTTTTGGCTGTTGAGCATCAGGCATAAATTTTTTAGTCTCCCTCTTTTTGGCTTTATCAGCCTGTTCTTTTAACCAAGGGGGAGGAGGAGCAATTCCTGTGAGAGAATGCAGGAAAAGTTTTTGGTTTGCCACTTCATGTTTGAGGGATTTAATTTTGGAATCTACTAAAACTTTCAGTAAATCCATTTGGGTTGATTGGTGTAAAGAAATCTTTGGTAAAGTTGGTAAAGAAATTTGTAAGGTGGGTAGTAAGAAGTGGGTTTGACACTGCTTGAAGAACATGGGGAGCGAAGGTAGGAATAGTGGGAGTAGGTGTAGTGTTTGAGGGACCTACATTTGAAGGTGCTTGCATTGGGTTGGATTTGGGTTGCAGGACTTGGTCATTCAAGACTTTTGTAACCAACTTAGTGAGTTTGGCCACATCAGCCTGAATGTTGGTGACAGTTGCCGTCAATTCCTAGATTTTAAGGTGTGATTCGTCAATTCGTTTAAGGATATCATCCAAATCCCTGACTGGTATGTCAGTTTCAACATGACCCAAGTTCATCTCAGCATCTTCATGAACCCCTTTTCTTGGTACTGGGGATTTCTGGCCTCAGTTTCAAGAACTTCATTGGTCATTGCTGTAAATGGAGTCTTATTGCCTAATTTATCCAAATGAAGACCCCTTGGGCTTTCATATGGAGTGGATGCTCCAGATACATAATCTTGATGTCTAGATGGACTTGACACCATGATCTCATCCTCTTCTCCATGCGTTAGAGATTGATGGTCTTGGACCTGGTTTGAAGGGGCTGCTCCTCAGGTGGTGTGGTAAGAGGAGAACCAATAGGTCCAAGAGTAGAATCAATCTTTTGGAGAATCTGGGTAATAGAGTCAGTGGCTTGTTGGGTTGAATAAATAAGAGAGTCCTTGGGAGAGGGGACTGCCATCTATGTATCAAGTGTTACTTCAGTGGTTTGTGGGGGGATCCCTTTAAATTACAACATCATCCTTTTGAGAGAATTGATGAGGAGCTAGCTGGGTATGAGATTCAGGATCCACTTGTGAGGATGGGACAGATGGATCTTCTTGTCCTGGAGGGACACTGACTTGTTCAGGGATCTCATCTTCTTGAACAGTCCTTTTGGGTTTCTTAGAGTAAGGGGCTTTGGTTGATGGCTTTCTTTTAAATGGTACCTTTACAAGTGTGGAAGAGGAAGTGAATGTGGGTTCACCCTGGACGGTTGTATCCATAGTGTTATCCAATACCTTTGCATCAGTATTTAGCCTAGAAAAGGTTTGCTTGTCAATTACCTTGACACAAGAAATGGGGCAACATGAAATCTGTGTTTATTTTAGCAAACAAGCAGCTCTTCACAAAACTAGGATACATCAGAAACTAGGGTGCCTTTTGGTGCTGAACCAAATGGTCAAAGATAATTTGAGGCAAGTTTACCTTCTCGTTGGAAAGAATTGCATACATGACATATTGCATGTCATAAGGCATTTCTCCCCAAGTCGTGGTCTTTTGAGAGAGACACTACGGAATAGTGTGATTCATAAACTTGTACTTTGGGTAGAGATAATATTTGAACAAGGTTCTGTTCTTAAGTTCTCCCTGATAATCACACTGAATAAATGCAGCATGAAGGAGCTTAAGCGAAACAATTTCAGGTGCATCAGTGTCACCCAGATTTGGAGCAAGACTCAGTCTAGAAGGGGTGATAGTAACTTGTTGACCAACAACCTCTGAGGTTATGCTTTCAACAACATTATCCTTGGATACCAAAGTAGAGTTTGCCCAAAACTGGTTAAGGGCAGAAACAGAAATAGGAAGGTTGAGGGCAAGAGCGGTATGAACAAAAGAGTTTGAAAGAGTATTGATTACCTCATCATAGTGGGGGTATTCAGATGACTTGGTGAGGTATGCCACTAAGTTGTGTACTGGCTTGAGTTTCAGAGATTCATTCGCCATGTATGTAGAAGAGATCGAAGTAGAAGAACAATTTCAAATGAAAAACACAGTTACAAATCTTGCCTTAAGTTGAGGAGAAAAAGATGGAGAGAAAGTAACTGTTGCAAAGTATGTACGATTTCTTTGGAAAACCGCTAATACTTATAGCAAAAAGTAAAAGTATATTTTAGGGTTTTTACCCAACATACAAACCTGTAAGCATAAGAGAGTGAAAAAACAACAAACAAGTAACCATGCAAATCTTGAAGTACAGAGAGTGTTTTTTCTGGAATGAAGCCTGGTCGGTTGCCGTTACACAATATCATCATGAACATCAAGCTCAGATAGGATCAGTGTAAAGGCAGCGAGCCAGGTGACATGCCTGACAAGCAGATGTCCTTAACCAGAAGCAGCATTGTGAGTTTGATGGATATTAACTTCATGATATAGGGATGATCATTAAGTTTCAGAAAAATTAGGGTATTTGCGGAAGGTGGTAAGCATTGATTTGGGAACTACATATATAAATAAGAGGAAAGGAATCTATGGTCAAGGAAGTCAAAGGGGTAAAACGGTAAAAACAATGAGATATTTTAGCCGTAAAACAATTAATGAGGGTCAAATCCATGGATTAATTATGTAGTGTCATGTCCATAGAGTAATTACTGAAAGTCAAATTAGGGCGTAATTACCAAAGATAATAACCACAGAGTGAAAATGTTAACCACTGATTAATTACTGAGAGAATATAACGGATGTGGTATAACTACGGAAGGATGAAAGCAGTATGTAACAACGGATGTTGTACAACCACAGAAGTATAAAAGCGGTGGATTACAACAACTGCATATCCACTTTGATCTATTCGTAGTTAGGTATAACCGCTAAAAATGAACCATGGTTATTTTTTCAGTGTTTATTCCTTTGTCTGTTGTTAGGACAATTAAAGAATTATCCTTTTATGTAAAGTTTGAGGTTTAAGAATAATATTCTAAACCGTATTTATTAAACAATTAGCTCATATTTATCATGCCCAATTTTGAGACAAATTTTGAGAAAGAGTCTAAAGGTTTGGTAAATATGTCAGCAACTTGGTCACTTGTAGATACATGTTCTGGGACAATTAGTCCTTTTTCGAAACAGTCTCTTTTGAAGTGATGTCTTATTTCTATGTATTTTATTTTAGAATGATAGACAAGATTTTTTATTATGTTTTTAGCTGATTTGCTGTCTATTAAAAGGTGAGTTTTTAGCTCAGTTATTCCAAATTCCAGTTATTGGTATTGAAGCCACAAAACTTGTGTAGTACAATGTGCTGCTGCAATGTATTCAGCTTCAGTGGTTGAATTGGACATGGAGGTTTGTTTCTTGCTTTGCCATGAAACTAAGCAATTTGCAAAGAACTGGCATCCTCCAGAAGTTGATTTCCTTGTGAGAGAGCATCCTGCATAATCACTGTCTGAAAAAGCAACAAGCTTACAAGATTGATTAGCAGGATACCAAATACCAAGTACAGGAGTACCTTTCACGTATCTGAATATCTTCTTCACAAATGATAAATGGGATTGTTTGGGGGTAGATTGGTATCTAGCACAGACACATGTGGCATACATGATGTCTAACCTTGATGTAGTAAGATACATCAAAGATTCAATCATACATCAGTAGAGAGTTTGATTTACAGGTTCACCATCTTCATCTGGTGTTATTACAGGAGCAGTTTCCATCAGGGTAAAGATTATTTTACAATCATTCAATTCAAATTTATTTAAAAGATCTTTTATATATTTAGACTGATGAATAAAAATACCATTGGTGTTTGTTTGATTTGAAGACCTAGAAATGTCTTTAGTTCACTTAAGACACTCATTTCAATCTTTGAAGACATTAGTTTTGAAAATTGTTCACATAAGAAAGGATTTGTTGATACAAAAATTATGTCATCAACATAAATTTGAACCAACAAAAGTTCCTTTCCTACCCGTTTAATAAACAATGTATTATCATTGGTTCCTTTGGAATAATTGTTTGAAATAAGAAATGGAGAAAGAATGTCATACCAGGCTCTTCGTGCTTGTTTTAAACCATATAAGGCTTTATCTAGTCTGTATACCTAGTCAGGATGATGAACATCATCAAACCCTGGTGGTTGACAGACACAGACTTCTTCCTTAATAGTTCCATACAAGAATGCACTTTTTATATCCATTTGGAACACTTTTATTTTATGGTATATAGAAAAAGCAATAAAGAGTCTTATTGCTTCAAGTCTAGCTACAGGGCAAAGGTTTCATCATAATCAATGCATTCATTTTGGCAGTAACCTTAAACTACCAATCTGGCTTTATTTTTGACTACTATGCCCTTATCATCAATTTTATTCCTAAATACCCATCTTGTTTCAATTGGGTATTTTCCTTTGGGTAAAGGACATAGAGTCCAAACATTTTGTCTTTTAAACTGAAGCAGTTCATCCTGCATAGCTTCCTCCCAATTTATTATCCTTGATAGCCTCCTGATACTTTGAAGGCTCAATTTGGGATAAGAAGGTAGCATGAAGACAAAAGTTTGAGATTTGACTTTTGGTTTGAACATCTTTATTCAAATCACCTAGGATTTGTTCTAAAGGGTGATTCCTATTCAAAGGAATTATGTCCAAACAATTGTTAGCAGAAGCAGCATCAGAATAAGAGGAATTTTCAGCTAGACAAGGTGAGCTTTCACATATGGGAACAGGTTCACATATGGGAATAGCTGCTTGTTTAGAAGTGTTTACTGGAGCATTTTCAGTGATTGGAGATGTGGAAGTTGACACATGCTCCTTATGGTTTTGAGGATTTATTGGATAGGAAGGAATATATAGAAGAGAAAAATTGTGATATCTAACATTCCTCAGGAGATGATAAATCTTCAGAAGTTTGACATGATTTTGAAGAAGGAGACACAGATGGAGCAGAAGGAGTGTATGTAAAGCTTTCAAGATCAAACAAGTCATCATGAGTCAAGGGAAAGGAAGAAGTAGAGGCAGATTCATTGAATTTATCATCAATGGATTCTTGTACAATCTTAGTTCTAAGATTGAAAGCTCGGTAGGCTTTAGAGGTTTGAGAATATCTCACAAAGTATCCTGAATCCACTTTTGTAGCAAATTTGGACAGGGAATCCTTTGTATTTAAGATGAAAAATGAACATCCAAACACTCTGAAAAAGGAAATGAGAGGCTTTATTATATGGAGGACTTCATAGGCAATCTTATTATGTCTTTTCACAATGTGAACTCTGTTTAAAACATAACAAGCAGTGTTTACTACCTCAGCCCAGAAAGAAAAAGGTAATCTTGAGTCTGCAAACATTTTTCTTGCAGCCTCAATAAGTGTCCTATTTTTCCTTTCAACAACTTCATATTGAGCAGCAAATATAGGAACACTAGATTTGCTTTAGATGTACAGAACTCATCAAGAACATGATTCTTAAATTCAGTACCATTATCACTCCTTATTATTTATCAGAAGTCTCATCTTTGCTGTATAGAAAGAAGGTCCAGCAAAATCCTGAGTACCTCTTTTTAGCTAAACTAGCTAATTTCACTTGACCATAAAGATCCATATGAAGCATATGAAGATAGTCAGTTGTTTTAGATTCCTTAGTAGACTTATGTGAACATTTATGTTGCTTTCCTTTCAAGCAAGATTCTCATTGACCTTTAAAATGAAATTCTTTAAAAGGTATTCCTCTTACAAGTGAAAGAGTAGAACACTTGGTGCAAGCATGAGACAAGGCAGAGTAGTTTGGAATAACAGGTTTGTTTTCCTTCATTACTGGGTAGGGAGGATGAGGATGTGAAGGAGGAAACTTAATGTGATTCATAGGGATTTTTCCTTCATTAAGAGGATCCTTTGATTCAACAGTAGTTTATTTTATTTGTGTATCTTTCGAACTTCGAGTAAAGTTCATTGAAGGAGCAGTCGCTTTTTGTTTGAACTTTATCCAAGGATGTTTCCTCAGTTACTTCTGGCCCCTTGCGGTCCTATGGCAGTCCGGTGTGGCCCTTGGTGTGGCCTGGTCGCGGCTCAGGTGTGGCCCTGGTGCGGCCTAGCTGAGGCCCGGCTAAGGTGGCTGGATGGTGGTTACCTGCGGCAGCCACACAACCAACAAAGGTGGTCGACGGTTCTAAGGGAGTGGGAGAGTGGGTGAAAGAGTTGTGAAATGTGGTAGGTTAGATCTAGGTTTAATAGTCAACCCATGATCCATATTTTTAGGATCTTGGAATTACCAATTCAGAATTGGAATTCCCACATTTTATTTCACATTTAATTTAAATTAATCTCTTTTACTTTTATTAAACATTTTTAGTAATTAAACCATTTAATTACTACTCTTCAATATTACTAACTGACAATTAGTTTGTAACATATAATTAAATGTCTAAAGTTTAACTAATTCTGAATTCATGAATTAACATTTAATTAACAATCACTTATAATAAAGTTCAAAAATTTATTTTTTTAACAAATTAATTATCTCTATAATTAATTCCAACCGATTATTATTTCATAAATAAAAAAAAAATTCGATAAATTAAACCGACAATTTGTGATCGTATATTATGTTTAACAATTAAACATAAAGTCGTTGCCTTCCAAAGTGTAACACTTTGGATCATACTTTTGATAGCAACGTTGAACTTATCTTTAATCCGACATCCAATATCTAACATTTTTATCTTTTATTATTTTATCTACTTCCAAGTTTTTATTAGCTAGTTGTTGCTCAAGTTACTGGTTTTGTTGATGTAACAATATATTTGCTTTCTTTATTTTCGCAAACGCTTCATTACAAGATTCAGAACATAGTTTGTCTAGAAGAGCAAGAGATACCCGAGCATTAGATGAATAAGCATCAGGCTAGTCAGAAGAAGTTGAGGTTTCACCAATGGTCATTAATGCAAAGTTTGTGGGCTCATTGGTTATGAGGGCATAACCTACATCATTAGGCAGGCTGCTACGATCCACATACTCTTGAGTGAAAAGAGCAGGTTGGTTAGATTGGGAGGTTGGGAAAGCTGGGCCTGGAATAGTTATTTGTGAAGAAGAAGGTGAAACAATTTGAAGAGGTGCAGACATAAGTTGATACATGCTGCCATTGGCAGCTTGTACATACTGAACATTTGATGAAGGAGACTTTTGAACAAAATGAGGTGTAGCCTGATTAGCATTATGTTTTGGATAATGAGAAGAAGATGAAGAAAAAGATGTTGAGGAAGAATTTGTGTTAGAGAAAGTCACATAGGATGAAAAAGGATTGTTAGGGGCGTTTCTGCATTCCCTAGCAAAATGTCATATGCCATGACATCTATAACACTGAAATTTTGCTTTATTTAGACCTATTTTGGTCTTACCTTGGATACTAGGAAATTTTCTTTCTGTCCTTTTGTAGAACTTGTTAGTTCTTATTATCAAAAGGTCAAGTTGATTTAGGATATCCATTTCTTCCAAGTCTTCACTTGGAATGTGATGGTGATCATCCATGATAAAGCACAGGTTGTCAGGAGTGAAAGTATGGTCATCACATGAAGAGAAAGAAGTTGTGATGCCAGTGGTAATATCAATGTGTTCATGATAACTCTGATCAGAATTCTCAGAGTTATGAGCATGACTGAGGAGAGCCGTGTTTCCTTGGACATACTCTTTAGTTGATTTACCAGACTTTATTAGTTTTCTTTTCTGGTCTATCTCATGTTTAAAAGTGAGTATATGAAGTTGGGTAAGCGTGAGATTGCCGAAGTCTGGAGAAGATCTCATGACAATGGAATAAGTTTCCCACTGGTCAGGGAGAGATCTCAGAAAATGATTGAAAACATAAATAGTTGGGTAGACTTGACTCGCTAGTTTTAGTTCACTAAGAAGAGAGATGAACCGTTTCGAATTGTTGAGTCAATGACTCATTATTCAATTGAGTAAAAGTTTCATATTTTTGAGCTAATATCTCTCTAGTATTAGATACAATATCATCAGTGCCTCCAAACTATTCTTTTAAGGGCTCCCACAAGTCTTTTGCAGACTCATGGTTAAGGAGACCTGAATAGATATCATTTGGGGGAGCCATTGCTAACTGGGAATGAGCCTTGGCATCAAGCTCCAGTTTCAGATAATCTTCCTCTGTATAGGTGCGAGGATCTTTAGGAATTGATTCGCCACTCTCAGTGTGCAGGACCATAGGCTTATGTGGTCCGAACATGACTGATCTCCAACAACTAGTATGGTTGTTGGACAGGAAATGTATCATCCTCCTCTGCCATAAATTATACTGATGTCTCACCAGTATAGGAGGTTTAGTTGAAGAGCCATTGTTATGAGAACCAAGAGTAAATTTTTCTGCCATGGAGGTTAAAAACAGTATGAGAAAATCAATAGAAGAATGATATCTCAAGGTTGTTTGATGGAATGGTTTTGAATAGTCTTGAGTTCAAAACCAAACACCTACAAAAAATGAAAAACAGATGATACGAAGGAGTAAACCAAATTTTTGAAGAGTCTAAGCAACCGGATACCAAGAAGAGCTCTAATTTTTAGACTTGAGGGTTAAACCAAGACTAAATAACAAGGCTCTAATACCAATTGTTTGACCGTGAGGAGTTATTAACCAGGAATATCCGACTTTAGACTCTAGGGTCAAAGACTAGGTATTCACTCCCTCTTCAATCAAACACTTAGTTATTTCAGACTGTTAAGTTAACTAGATAAAGAGAAATAGAATAAGAGCACAAGGAATTTTCGAGAAAATCAATTCAAGTAATGCATGGAATGTTGAGATATAAATACCCAAACATTCAATGTTACTAACAAAAATAATAAGACAAACAGCTGACAAAATACACACACTAATACAAATAAAATTGTACAACAACTGATAAAAAAGTCAACAACTACAGAAACTAGGGTCTTTAGTTATTCTTCCGTGGTTGTTAACAGTTGTTGTGCGATTAGTGGTTAAACTGCGGAAGCTGATCCGCGGTTGTTGATTCCGCTGTTTTCTTCAATGCATGATCCGCGGTTATTGATTCCGCTGTTGTGATTCAAGGATGAGGCTTAGTGGTCGAAAACAAATGTTCGCAGTTGTTCCTTTACAAACCATCTGTGGTTGTTATTCAGTTTTTAGGCTGCACAGTGGTTTTAATCAGAAGTTGAAAAGTGTGGTTGAGGCTCATCAGTCCTTATTTTAACAGTTTATTCTACAATTCTTCTACCATTCTTAATCGTTTATAGTTGATTCTTTCTTTTTTGTACATATGCTTACAATTTTATATAGGTTTATCTTTTATGTTTGGGTTGGGATAATATGTATCCAATGTTGACTGTTTAATGTGTAAAACTTGCTTTGTAAGTTCAATGAAACTAGAAAAACTATGTTTATAAGTTCAATGATAAATACAGTCTTTGTTGCTCTGCATTTGCAGAATAATGGAACCTATGTGCTATGTTAAAACTTAATGTTTTTTTTCCATATATTTTGATATTAGATGAATTGATTATGAACTTTTGTGTTATGATAAAACTTGATCCAAGATATATTGATTATGACCTTGTGAAGAAAAAATTATTTTGTTATGGAAAACTTGATTTTATTCTCTTGATTATAATTAGTGTATATTTTCTATTTCATTTGTATTATGTTAACAACTTCATAATTATGAAAAAAGTAAGTGTAACTACTTGTCACACCTCAACTGAAAACGAAATACATCATGTATGAACGCAACTTTTCAAAAGCTCATGATAAAGTAAAAATGTATCATAATTCATTTAACCAAGTTAAATTGTCCTACAAACAAAACAAACAAAGCTTGTTCAAAATTTTATTTAAGCTCTAAGTTCAAAGCATCTTAGATGATTATCCAAAGGTTCACAAAGTTGTACCTGAAACATGATAAAAGTTGGAAAAGATCAACTACGAAAGTAGTTGATAAGAATAAAAAAGTTGACTCGAAAAATAGTTTAATAAGTTGGATTTTATGTATCATAAATATATCATACGATAAGGCTTAATATGGAAACATACATTGTGCTATTGCAGATCAAACCTTAGTTACCAAGTTAGGCATATAATCACATACTATCCTTATAATTCATATAGTTCAAATTGTGTGCAATAGTTCAAAACCAAAAGTTCCATAGTTCAATAGTTGGTAACTATGTGATCATCGGCTGGGTGGAGTGGTCAGGTCAATAGATATATCATCACAGTAGTCAGGTTAAGCTAGTTAATGATCAATGCAAGTTTCGAGTATAGTTCACATGTAGTTTGGGACACAAGGTCAAACCATAAGATAAGTTCATATATACAAATAGTTCAAATAGTGAAAGTTCATGTTTCAGCCCCGATGTTTTGAAAACAAAAACAAAATCAACAAAAGGGGATTATGAAACTCACTTGGATAAGATGGATAACTAAGTTGCAAGTTCACATAGTTGTAAGTCCAAATTTGTCAAACCCAGGCCGGCGGGCTGGATCAACTTTCCCGTCGAGCGGAATAGTCCTGGGCGCGATTGCATCGGTTGATGAGATTGTATTCATAGCACATGATATAAAAAGAGAATAACTAAATTGGTTTATAATTACAGAGTTAAATCACATCAGATCGAATTTGATAATTCAAAAATGTAAATCTTCAAAAAAATCATTGTAGTTCTCTATCTTGTAATTGTATAAGATATACAAAAGTGATTCATGTCATATTTTCAAAATAAATGCCTAACAAAAACAACAAGGTCTCTAGACTGGGCATCCTAGCATGTATCCTGAATCCTGGTGACTAAATCTATTCGTCACTTGAGAAAGCATGCAACAATTCAAATCAACACATGGTTGGTGAGTTCATATAGTTTAGTACTTTAAAAGTGTTTGTAAGCTTTGATCGACAAAACGTGTTAGAGTCTCCACCTAAAACCTCATTACTGACATCATCCTATCAAATCAAGGATGCTTATATATAGGGCATACGTAGGGTCCAGCCAAGCCGCCAGCCCACCACATACTTGACAAGACACGACTTTGCCCGTAATAGAAATAAAGATTTTCACTCTGTCCCAAATCTGTAACTCCATTCCTTGAATTACCACTATGATTTACTGATCCCTCAACCGATCATCCCCATGATCCCATTGTGAAAGTTGTAAAATATATTTAAAATGTCTAGCTAAATTAACAACTAAGCATAACTAAGTCATAATGGTTGGGTCTAGGTCAAACTCGAGTTATTCTAGTCAATTAGCTAAATGTTCTTAGTGGGTTAGTGGTTATTGTAAATATCATCACACATGTGGCCTAAAACTAAGAAAGCTAGGAGGTCTTGAGTTATGAACTTCTTGATTCGTTCTTGATTTGTTCGCACATGTTCTCTTTGATATATCACAGATGATCCACTAGAAAATTTAATTTGATTCGTACTTGATTCGTTGAAAAATGTACACTTGATTCATTGAAAGAGGTGTACTTGATTCATTGAAATGTGTGTACTTGATTCTTTGAAATATGTGTACTTGGTTCATTGAAATATGTGTACTTGGTTCGTTGAAAGATGTGTATACTTGATTCATTGAAAATAGATGGTTGATTCGTTGAAAATGTAAGTTTGATTCGTTGAAAATGTTTACTTGTTTAGTACCCATACTATATCCATGTGAAAATGATTTGAACTACCATATCAAAATATTAACAGGTAAAGATGATATGAAACAGTTATATGATATACCTAGATATACTCTAGAAATTCATCAATATACAAAATGTAAAGTTGAAAGCATTGCATACAAAATTATAATCGCAAGAAAAAAAAGTTAGCTTGCTCCTCAGCCCTACATTTATAAAGCAAAATGATAAGAAAAAGGGCAATGTACTCAATTGTATGTGTCTGATGATTGACTTCTTTACAGTTATGCACACTCATTGTTTGTTTGTGAATTGTATTCAAACCTGTGTTTCATTGATTGTTGTTCAACATTGTGATTATTTGTATGTGTTCAAGGTTATGTTTAAGGGTTTGGTTGACATCTAGGTGATCTATCTTGATTTTATGTGAGTTACTAATCTTCCTTATAAGATTAAAGTTGCATTTAAGCTGTTAGGCCATGTGTGATTAGGCTCCCAAGACTTGTTTAGGCCTTAAGACCTTAAGCTCTACCAAATTGCAAAGGCGATACATCTGTGGGTGATAAGGCATGCATACCTTGCATGCATTCTTTTCCCAAGGGTTCACCACCTTTGGCTTTGGTTTTGTTGTCCTTACTTAGCCCCTTATTTTTGCATTATACTTTGTGTGCTCTAGTTATGATCAAGTCACAACTTGATTACCCAAAGTCCACAAGTCTTGAACATTTAATGTTCCATAAGCCCTTATCAAGGTCCCTTGGAATCCTTGATGTCAAATATTGTTCTTGTTGTGTTTAGCCTAGCTATCATGGCCTTTCTTAGCTTAGAATGACTTAAACTAGTGAGTGGTGTTTAATTTCTAAGGGATAGAGTGGTCTAAGGGTGGTGTCGATACTAGTAGTATCTACACAGCCCCTTTAAAATTCATCCCCCAACACCCTGGCCCTCTCTTTGGTCTTATTGGGCATATGTTTCCTATGGGTTTAGTTAGATGAAGATTGCTTGGATTTCCTTTAAGAGGGTAGCATCAAAGGTTGATGGGTGGCTGAGGGGGAGTTTCAATACTAATAGTATTGACATCTATCTTGCACCACACTTGTCCATCACCCTACCGCATACTTAGCGTGGTAGTCTTGTAAATAAACTTTGAGCACCTTAGCCTCTCAAATATGGACCAAATCTTGTTCTATAATCCTTGGATTTCGTTGAATTAATAGTATCGACCATGTCCTAGGGGTATCGATACCGTCCTTAGAGAGTACAAAGGGAGGTTGCCGATACTAATAATATCGACCATCACTTTGAACTCTCCTCCTGGCCGTCGAACTTAACAATATCGATGGTAGCTTTGTTCATCCTACTTGGACTTCATTGAACTTAATAGTATTGACAGGGTCTTGGGTTGAGGGGGTTATCAAACTTCTTAGTATCGATGGGAAGTTTATTGTTCCAGCCAGCCCCATCGATACTAACATCCAGTTAGATCATCCATCGATACTACTTCATCCGGTCTCCAACACCTTGTCTAGCCTATGGTTGATTGAGGGCTTGTTCTTAGGTGTAGATGAGCTTAAACCTGGTTCTAAGTGACTTGTGTCCAAGTAGGGTGCAAACCCTAAAGATCCAAACCTTCTTTCTAAAATGCCAATCATTTGAGGGTGTTTTGTAGTAGATCCTTCATACTTTCATCTTCTAGAGGTTGAGAGGAACATTTAGACACCAAAAATTCCAAATTTGTTGAAGGTTTCCATAAGTTGAGTGTTGTTTCTTGTAGAGAGATAGAGAAATTCGAATTTTAGAGAGAGAAAAGAAGAAATTCTGGTGTGAGGGGAAATAATGGTGGGAAAAATGTGGCTTTTATAGCCCAAGTCTTTGTAAACATGATCGGTGTCGTTCGGTTGTGTTACGACGCGTAGATTCACAAAAGAACAACCGCGAACAATTGCTCTCAACCACTGAGCTTCATCTTGGAACACAACCACGGATCACCTTACCTTGGAAGAAAACATCTAAATCAATAATGAAAACCGCGGATCAGCAACTGCAGTTTGAACTCTGATCATACAATAACTGCTTACAACCACTGAAGAACTAAAGACTGAAGAACCACTGAAGACCTAAGCTTCCGTTGTTGTTGACTTTCCATTAGGTGTTGTACTATTTTGTTTGTATCAGTGTCTGTAACTTTGTTAGTTGTTTGAGTATTTATATCCCAACATTCCCTGCATTTTATGAATTGAATTTCTCAATAATTCCTTGTGTTATTTCTTTGTTATTCTTCTTTTAGCAAACTTAACAAACTATTGAAACTTCCAGGTGCTTTACTTAAGAGGGAGTTCATACCTAGTCTTTGACCTAGTTTCTAAAGTCAAATATACCTGGTAAACAACCTCCTGGTCCAACAATTGGTATCAGAGCCTTGTTCTTCAATTTTTGATTTAACCAACAAGTCTGAAAATCAGAGGTCACTTTGATATTCGGTTGCTTAGACTCTCTTTTTCAAAAAGATTGTACATCACTTCTTTGCTTTAAATTTTACACACTCTGCTGAAGGTGTTTGGTTTTGAATTCACCTAATTATTCAAAACCATTCCTACAAACAAACTAGAGATATTAGTCATCTATTGATCTTCTCTTATTGTTTCTTAACCATCATGGTAAAAAAGTTTAACATGGATCCTCACGACTGGTTCTGCCACAAAGCCTCCTATACTAGTTAGACATCAATATAACATATGGTAGAGGAGGATGATTGAATTCTGTCCAACAACCATCCTGGTTGTTGGAGGTCAATCATGATCAGACCACACAAACCTATGGTCCTGGACACAGATGCTGGCAACTATATTCCAAAAGATCCTCATAATTATACTGAGGAAGATCATCAGAAACTAGATCTTAATACTAAGGCTCATGCCTAGTTAGCTATGGCACTCCCAAATGAGATCTACTCAGGTCTCCTCCACCATGAATCTGCAAAAGATTTTTGGGATGCCTTAAAAGTAGGCCTGTAAATGAACCGAACAGTTCATGAACTGTTCGGTAAGAAGTTCGTTTATGTTCGTTTATTTAATAAATGAACGAACACGAACATAAAATTTGTGTTCGTTTAATCAAAATAAACGAACATGAACACACCTTTTGTTCGTTTATTTATGTTCATGAACAGTTCGGTTATGTTCGTTTATTTACGTTCGTTTATTTGTGTTCATTAATGTTCGTTTATGTTCGTTAACTATGTAATGTTCGTTTTTGTTCGGTTAACTGACTAATTTACGAATGATATGTATTTACATTTAAGAGACCTGTCATTTTTGCTCGTTTATAATTGTTCAATTGTGTTCGTTTATGTTTGTTCAATAGTGTTCATGTTCGTTTATGATTGTTCACTGGTGTTAAAAAAATGTCCATTTATGTTTGTTCGTTTATTTTGGTTCGTTTGTGTTCATGAACAGTTCGTTTAATTTACTAATGAACGAACAAATTTCATGTTCGTTAAGGTGTTCGTGTTCGTGTTCATGTTCGGTTAAGTTTAAATGAACGAACACGAACATGCCTGTGTTCGTGTTCGTTTGGTTCATTTACAGGCCTACTTAAAAGAGCAGTAATCTGAGAACCGCTGATGTTGTGGCTAACACCCGAGAGATATTGGCTCAACTATATGACACCTTCTCTTAACTTAATAATGAAACATTGACCGAGCAATTTGAAAGGTCCACTTCTCTTCTAAGTGAACTAAAATTGGCGGGCCAATAGTATCCTAACATCTCTGTACTTAATCGTTTTCTATGGTCCTTACATGACAAATGGGAAATATACTTGATTGTTATGAGGTCCTCTCTCCAGACTTTGGCAATCCTATGCTTACCCAACTTCGTAGTAAGCCATTCACATTTGAATGAGATTGACCTGAAAAGAAAACTCATAAAGTCTGTAAAGCAACTGAGGAGTATGTTCAAGTTAACACAACTCTCCTCAGTCACAACCATAACTCTAAAAATCTTGATCAGAGTTATGATGAACACATTGATATTACAACAGGCATCACAAGTTCTATCTCTTCATGTGATGATCTTGTCGTTTCTCCTGACAACTTGTGTTTTATCATGGATGATCTCCATCATATTCCAAGTGATGACTTGGAAGAGATGAATTTCCTAAATCAATTTGCCATTTGAAGCATCAGAACTAATAAGTTCTATAAAAGGACAGGAAGAAAATTTCCTGGTATCCATGATAGGTCCAAAATAGGTCTAAATAAAGCTAAGGTTCAATGCTATTGTTGTCATGGCACTGGACATTTTGCTAGGGAATGCATAAATGCTCCCAACAGTCAACCTTATCCTTATGTAACTTTCCCTTCTTCAAACTCCTCTAACACTTATTCTCACTACTCCAAACATAACCCTAATCAGGTTACTGCCCAAATTGTTCAAACTTCTCCTCAACAAACTGTTCAATATGTACAATCTGCTAATGTTTGTGTGTATCAACTCATGCCTGCTCCTATTCAGATAGTCACACCTCCTCCTTCCCAAGTGACTACTTCAGGCCCAGTTATTCGAACCTCTTAATCGAGTTAGCCAGATCTATTCTGACAGGAATATGTGGATTGGAGCAGCTTACCTATGATGCAGGTTATGCCCTCTTAGCCAATGAGCCCACAAACCTTGCACTTATGGCCATTGGTGAAACTTCAAACGCTCTGACTCACTTATTGCTGATTCACCTTCCCCTACTGCACATGTATCCTTTGCTATTCTTGAAAAACTTTGTTTAGAATCATGCATTGAAGCATTTGTCAACATAAAGTAGGTAAATGTTATGTTGCAAGAACAAAATCTGGAACTTGAACAACTTCTAGCCAATAAAAAATTGGAAGTTGAGAAAAAAGTAAAAGACAAAAATGGTCAAATCTCTCTTTTGAAAACTGAAAAACAAAATTTGCAGGAATTATTTGACTTATTACAAGAAAAATACTCTGCATACAAAGTTAAACTTTCTGAGACCAGAGTAAGCTGTGAAAAATGGGTAGATACCTGAAAAAGGATTTTGATTGCTTATTAAAAAGCAAGTTCATAGCTAGGCAAAATTCGGAATCGGATACAATCACACTATCCCACCTACTGATTATATATACTTCAATTGACAATAAAATGGAAAAAAGTGTTTCCAAACCTTTATGTCTGACATTTCTTCCTGATATCATTCCTTAAATAATGAACTCACCACCTAAGGTGTACCCATCTAGTTGACTTCAAATTTTTTTGTATTCCACTGTTACAAAAATAAATGAAATTTCTGATGAACTAAAGAAATTTCTACTAAAAGGGAAGTATCCTATGGTTGACATCAAGTTCCCTTTATCACATCCTCATCCTCCCTATCCCAAAATGCAAGCAAACAAACCTTTCATCCCTAATTATTCTGCTTTGTCACATGCTTGCACTAAGTGCTTCAAGTATAATCACTCAACAGAAGAGTGCTGGACTAAAACTCCACTTGAAAAACTTAGAAATAGATTGAAGGTAGAAAAGGCCTCATCCTCAAAAGGAACGCCTGCTAGCGTGGTGAAAAAGGCCAAAAAAACCAAATAAATCAAAGGTCATCGGTCCAAAAAGATCATCTCAACATCCATCTTCTCATACACAACCACCTTTAGCTCCTATTCCAAGACCCTCAATTGTTAGAAGTTCTCCTTTCTACTCAGTAATAGTTAACACTGCTCATTATTCATCAGCTTTTGTGAATTCACCCACTGTGAACACACAAATTGACCCACTGAACCAAAATCAGCAACAACTGATTAAGATGATGCAAAAACTATTGAAGAATTTGATGAAATAAAATAAACACTCAAAAGTTTCTTTCGTTGCCTAAATAAAAAAAGACCCTTATCTAACCTGTTGCATTTGATCATGTATGCAAATAGCATCTTCAAACGAGAATAATTTATGGTATATGGACAATGGAGGCTACATGCATATGACTGGATGCATTTCTATTCTCAATAATTTGATTGCAAGGAATGGAGGATTTGTATTCTTTGGAAATGACGCAAAGGGTTGGATAATTGGGTCTGGCTCTGTCTCTTGTGTTCAACTGCACTTTAAGGATGTCAGTTCACTTGAAAACCTCAAGTTTAATCTCTTGAGTGTATCTCAACTGGCAGACAAAAACTACAGTTCATTTTTCAACAAAGACAGTTGTAAAATTCTCTCCCCTGAAATAAACTCTAAAATAAAGGTCTTGATAGACCAACACATTCTCTTAATAGCTAAGAGAGGTGGGAATGTCTAAGTTGTTGACATCACAATGGATTCTTGATCCACTGTTCCTACGTGTTCATAGCTAAAGCATCATCTTCTGAAAATGTCCTTTGGCACCGAAGATTCAGTCATCTTAATCATCAATCCCTTCATAAGCTTTCTACTCTTTCACTTGTAAGAGGATTACCTTCTAAAGAATTTTACTTTGGAGGTCAATGTGAATCTTGCTTGAAAGGAAAGCAAGATAATCATCACATAAGTCCGTTGAGGAATCTAAGACAACTGACTATCTTCACATGCTTCATATGGATCTTTTTGGTCCAGTGAAGGTTGCTAGTCTAGCTAAAAAGAAATATTGTCTAGTTGTTGTAGATGATTACTCAAGATTTTGCTGGAGCTTCTTCCTCTACAACAAAGATAAGTCTTCTAATAAAATTAAGGCCCTTATCACTCAGATTGAAAGACAATTTGGTCATCCAATCAACATCACAAGGAGTGATAATGGGACTGAATTCAAGAATCATGCTCTTGATGAATCTGCACTTTTTAAGGAATCTTATAACAATACAGTGTTCCTAGAAATCCTGCCCAAAAATGAGTTACGGAAAGGAAAAATAGGACACTTATTGAGGCTGCAAGAACAATATCTTCTGGGCTAAGGCAGTAAGCATTACTAGTTATGTCTTAAACAGAGTTCATATTATGAAAAGACATAATAAGACTGCCTATGAAGTCCTTCATAAAATAAAGCCACTCATTTCTTTCTTCAGAGTGTTTGGATGTCCTTGCTTCATCTTAAACACAAAGGATTCCTTGTTCAATTTTGCTACAAAAGTGGACTTAGGATACTTTGTGGGACATTCTCAAACATCAAAAGCCTACACAGCCTCCAATCTGAGAACAAAGATTGTGAAAGAAACTATAGATGTTAAATTCAATGGATTTGCATCTAGTTTTTCTTTTCCCTCAACTCCTGAAGACTTTTTTGATCTTGAAAGCTTCACATACATTCCTCCTGCTCCATCTGTGTCTCCTTCTTCAGAATCTTGTCAAACTTCTTAAGATTTGTCATCTCTTGAGAAATGTTCAGTATCACAGTTAATTTTTCATATTCTTTCTTATCAAATAAATCCTTAAAAGCATGAGGAGCATGTGTCAACATCTATATCTCCAATTGCTGACACCATGCAAATAAATCAATTTGAACGGGAACAGGTTCCCAATCTTGATGCATCTCCTTCTCATGCTGAAAATTCGTCCTCCTCAAAAGCTGCTTCTACAAACAACTGTTTGGACATCATCCCCTTTAATAGAAATCATCCTCTTGAACTTATCCTAGGCGATTCAAATAAAGGTGTTCAAATAAGGAGTCAAATCTCAAACTTTTGTTTTCATGATGCCTTTCTGTCCTAAATAGAGCCCTCCAAATACCAAGAGGCTCTAAAAGACAATAACTGGGTGGAAGCTATGCCAGACGAAATGCTTCAGTTCAAAGGACAAAATGTCTGGCCCTTTGCCCTTACTAAATGGAAAATACCCAATTGGAACGAGATGGGTATTTAGGAATAAGACTTATGACAGGGGCTTTGTAGTCAAAAACAAAGCTGGATTGGTAGTTCAAGGTTACTGCCAGGAGGAAGGAATTGACTATGATGAAACCTTTGCCCCTATAGCCAGACTTGAAGCAATAAGACTCTTTCTTGCATTTGTTATATCCTATAAAATAAAAGTGTTTCAAATGGATATAAAAAGTGCCTTTTTGTATGGAACTATTAAGGAAGAAGTCTATGTCTATCAATGGCCAGGTTTTGATGATGTTCTTCATCCTGACTGGGTGTACAGACTAGATATAGCCTTATGTGGTTTAAAACAAGCCCCATGAGCCTGGTATGACACTCTTTCTCAATTTCTCCTTTCAAATAAGTTCCCGGGGGAACCATTGATAAAAAATTGTTTATCAAATGGGTAGATAAGGAACTTTTTTCGGTTCAAATTTATGTCGAAGACATCATCTTTGGGTCAACAAATCCTTCCTTATGTGAACAATTTCTAAGCTAACGTCTTCTAAGTTTGAAATGAGTCCCTTAAGTGAATTAAAAACATTTCTAGTGTAACACCCCGACCGATGGCGGAAACGTCGGGATGCCACGAGGGATGTGTAGATTGTTCAAAAGCTCGTGGGCATCTAAATATAAACCATCACATATCAATCAAACCAAATAAATGTTTACAAAAAAATCATGTTTATCATGAATTAAATACATCAATTACACAAAAGAATTAGCTAAACTAACTAAACTCTAATCGCCAGAATTTTAGTTAATTAGCTAAGTCCAAGATCCTATGTGATGATGTCCAAAAGTGAGAATTCACCTTCTTCAACCTACTTAGCTTCATCACCTGAAACATGTAAAGAAATCAAGTGTCAACTACTAAGTAGTTGGTGAGTAATCATAAGTTTTTATACTTTAAAAATGTTTTATAAAATGAGTATAAAAGTTTGTATTTTGAAAATATTTTATAAAAAGTTTAGATAAAATGAGTATAAGAACTTATGGTCTTTCTGAGGAAATCCACAAGAGTACCTGTGTGACAATCCGATACATATCCCAACACAATCAATCAAACACATAAACAATCACATAATCACATATCAATTCAGTTATAGACAATCAGAGATAATCATAGTCAATATTAGATAATCAAACACTTAACCATTCAACCAATCTCAACATCAATATTCTCAAATAATATCCGTGACTATACATGGACAATATGTAATTAACATAAGTTAAAAACATGATCCATGGAGTGGTGGCTAACCACGTGACAATACATGAAACCAATGCAATTAACCAAAGTCAAAGGCAATGTTTCACGGAGTTGTGATAATCCAAGTGACAATACATGTAATCCTTGTTATTGACCGAAGTCAATGACAATGTTACACGAATATATGCATATAAGTGATAATCCATAAGTAATGGTAATTCTAAAATGTGAATATCATATTGATAAACAGATATTATCCTTGTGTTATCAAAATAATATTTCAATTTGATATACATGCTTCACCTCCGAGTTTGAAAACAAAACAGTTTAAAAGAAAAGGAGGTTATGAGAACTCACCTGAAGTCCTTAGATTCAGTGTTCTTGTTAAATGCGCGCTCACGTATTATGAAATCAAAGACACTTCAACAACCTGTATTTCATACGCTCGTGTTCATAAGTATATGTGCTTCGTTTCCATTGCATGTCCATAATTGTTTCCTTTTAGATTCATTAATGTTTCACTAACTTAGTTTATTTATTCTAAGTTAGATTGTTTCACCAAACTTTTATTACTTATTACCTTACGAAGATAATTCAAACTCATTGGTGTTGGTTATCCAATATATATAACAATCTTTTACATAATGTTTTAATGTTACCTAAGTTGTAAAAGTTTCATCCTCATACACTTATGTATATACCTTCTTAGTTGCATGCATGTATGATCATTTATATTCACCACCATTCCATTTATTTAAAACTTAATTTAGAATTCAAAGAGGTTATATTTAAATTATTCTCATAAATTCCCAACTTAGATTTTTAAGAAAAAGGTGGTGATCCTTTAGCTTATCATGCATGCATGAATTTACATAGTTTCCATAGTCCTAGATCATCTCTACACTCTCGTTTGACATCTAGGTTTTAGTCATCCCTGAAGCAGCGAACCTACGACATTGTAGTGCCTAGGTTCGGCTGGTAGATCTCGGCCCAACACCTAGATTCGGCTAAAGGCTGAAATAAAGGAGGTTCGGCCCACGAGATGTGGCAGCCCAAATAGGTTCGGTAATGGAAGTTGGCAGCCAGGGTTCGCTTCCCATTGCAGGTTCGCAGCAAATCCCAAGTAAGGTTCGACAACAAGGACAAGGTTCGTGGCTCACTGGCTGTATAGAGTTCGGCCAGGGTTCGTGAAGCCACAAGGCGCGGCTGACCCTGCTAGGGTTTGGCAGTTTGAGAAGGGTTCGCTGAAACCACCAAACCATCCTAGGTTCGGCTAGGGTTCTTGACTGTTTACAGGTTCGTCTCTTGGAGGAAAGGTTCGGCTGTCTGGTTTGACATCAAGGGTTCGGCAACCGAAGGTTTGGCTGAGAAGGGTTCGCAGGCCACATGTTAATAGGTTCGTGGCCTTCCTGCCCTGCTTTGACAGGTTCGGCCCTTGCTCATCGCGAACCCAACAGCGTCAACCTGTTCATCCTCACATCTTCGAACAGCCCACCTACTATTGATGTGTTTCTAAGAGGTTTTAAGTATTTTACTGAGTTTATTAACATGATTCCAAGTGTTGTAATCGATTTAGATCATAAGTCGATTATAGAGTTTATGAGTTACACAAAACCGAAATTAAAACTTCAGATTTACCTCAAATGATGGATCAAACGTGTGATCTTCTTGTACTTCGTTGTTCTCCTTGATTCCCCGGTCGTTTAGGCTCCGAGATCTCGCAAATCCGTCAAGAATTGAAGGAGAAAAGCTAGAGAGAAGTGGGGAGGTGTGTGGGTGACGAAAATTGGAAGTTAGAGAGAGAGAGAGAGAGAGAGAGAGAGAGAGAGCTTGTGAAATGTGAGGAAAAAGATGGAGGATCTCTTCCATATTTCGCGTGTCTTTCCCGCGTGTCCGGTCTCGTTTTTATCGCGTTACGACTTATAAAATGTTCGGTTTTCATCGTGAAATATATTTAAACACAAGATGTTTAATACTTTATTTCATTTTAATTAAAACGATTTTCATTAAAATGGTTTCGTAAAAATAGTTTCGTTTTCATTTCCATTGAATTATTTATTTAATAAATAAATTGGTCGTATTTGTTTTTAGGTTGTGATTCCTAATAAACGTTTTAAGTTTTCTTCTATTAATTTAATATCGTTTGATATTATTTAGTTATCTCGTCGAAACACGTTACTTACGTACGTATTCGTAAAGATCGTCACCTTTGCGAATCCAACGCTCGTATCGTATTTCGATTCGATTTACGATTTATGGAATATCTTTCAGAATATTATTCTTAATAATTATATTCGTGTGAATCGTCACCCACGCGAATACATTATTAAGTTAATATTTATGAATTAATATTCGCGTTTAAATAATGTCCGTAACCTCACCATCGCGTAATTGTTTTTATTATAACTTCCATTATTTTATTAACTTTAATATTATAATTCCCAAACCAAAAACCCACTAAACCAAGTCACTGACACATCCATAATAGACCGAAATATGCATATGTATAGGGCATATGCAGAGGTATATCGCAACCTCCCCTACACCGTCCCACCGCTATTTCGATAAACCATGACCATGTGTCCTTGACTATGTTTAGCAACCAAACAACAAAACCAACTCTACAATGCTTTTCATTTCAACCAATAATCCATAATCCATATCATCTGTGATATAACTGCGATAAACTCTCTGGTTCTGTTTAGTTGAGTTACAACTAAACTTTCCCTGGTTTACGCGTATAATATGTTCTAAACATGTACACCCATAACAGTGATAATCATCAAATAATGCATCAATATTAATAATTACAAAATCTCAGGTCGCAACAGTACAATCGTACGGACAACCGGAAGTATAGTGATGTTACAGTCTCCCATAGTTAAAGGAATTTCGTCCCGAAATTCAACTTGGAGTGACCGTAGTATATAAATGTGGGTACTTAAGCTTCATCTGATCTTCCCGCTCCCATGTGAACTCTGGACCCCGCTTCGATTCCCAACGTACTTTGACAATTGGAATTCTACTGCGTTTGAGCTTTTTAACCTCACGATCCATTATCTCCACTGGTTTTTCAACAAAATGCATGGTATCATCGACGAGAATGTCATCGAGTGATACCTAAAGATCCTTATCAGCTAAGCACTTCCTTAAATTGGACACATGAAACGTTGGGTGCACGTTACTAAGTTCAGGCGGAAGTTCCAATTTGTAGGCAACCTTCTCGATCCGTTCAAGGATCTTAAAAGGGCCAACATATCGTGGAGCAAGCTTACCTTTCTTCCTGAATCGTACAATACCCTTCCAAGGCGATACCTTAAGTAATACCATATCTCCCACTTCAAACTCTAAAGGTTTTCGTCGTTTATCCGCATAACTCTTCTGTCAACTGCGTGCAGCTAACAGATTGTCACGAATCTGACGGATCTTTTCTGTCATTTCCTGAATAATCTTGGGACCAGTTATCTGCGATTCGCCGACCTCGGTCCAACAAATAGGCGACCGACATTTCCTGCCATAAAGAGCTTCAAACGGCGCCATACCGATGCTCGCGTGATAACTGTTGTTATACGAGAACTCAACCAATGGTAAATGTCTATCCCAATTGCCACCGAAATTGATGACACAAGCTCTCAACATGTCTTCCAATGTCTGAATCGTTCGCTTCGTCTGTCCATCCGTTTGAGGATGATAGGCAGTGCTAAGATCCAGTCTTGTTCCAAAGGCCTCATGAAGTGATTCCCAAAATCGTGCCGTGAAGCGAGCATCACGATCCGATATTATACTTAAGGGAATACCATGTCGACTAATGATCTCATCAATGTAGATACGCGCTAACTTCCGCACAGGGTAAGTTTCGCGTATCGGTAAGAAATGAGCCGACTTGGTCAATCTATCAACAATTACCCAAATGCTATCCTTACCGTTAGTGGTTCGTGGGAGTTTGGTAATAAAATCCATAGAGATATTCTCCCACTTCCACATCGTTATTTCTGGTTGTAATAACAATCCTGAAGGTCACTGGTGTTCTGCTTTGACTTTGGCACAGTTAAGGCACTTAGACACATACTCAGCAATATCCTTCTTCATTCCAGGCCACCAGTACAAGTCCCTAAGGTCTTGATACATCTTATCAGAACCCGGATGGATTGAGTAACGAGACTGATGAGCTTCATTCATAATCACCATCCTGAGATCACCTCTGTTCGGTATCCACAACCGATTCAAATAGTACATCAACCCATCATCCTTAGTTTCCAATAAAATCTCAGCCCCTCAAGACATCTCATTTTTCAAGTTATCTTGAGCCAATGATTGTTGTTGGGCTGTGAGAACATCATTACGGAGGTTAGTGTGCACTCGGACACTATCAATCTGAACTTGACTTTTGTGACTAAGCGCATCTGCTACTACATTCGCTTTACCAGGATGGTAGCGAATTTCACAGTCATAATCGTTCAACAGTTCAACCCATCTCCGTTGTCTCATATTAAGTTCTTTCTGATTGAGAATGTGCTGCAAACTTTTATGATCAGTAAAGACCACACACTTTGTGCCAAAAAGATAATGTCTCCATATCTTCAAGGCAAACACGACTGCACCAAGTTCTAAATCGTGTGTAGTGTATGTAACATCAGTGCCGGACGCGTGCCGGAACAGTGATCGTAACAGTAAACATGTACAGTGATTCAGGTACACATTTCGTTAAACTATGTTTAGACTATTTATACATTTGATTATCATGAAACTATTATACGATTGTCTGAATCTGACTAAAACCTTAGGGTTTAACAGTCTGAAACATGTCAGACAACACAGTGTTGGAACACAAATACTTGATGTGATACTATTTGGTGTATACGTATGTGAGGTTAAACAAAACGAAATTATAACGGTTATTGTTACGGAATGCTAAACCGACGAGTCATTCGTATAGGTGACGATCTGTACGAATAATTCTGAAAGTTTAACGTTCTGAAATAATGACTTAACAATAGCAAACAAGAATCAGAAAGCCAAACCATCGACGTGTTCGTCCGGATGACGATTCGAACGAATACGCGCGATGGTGACGCGATCTGATGAAACGAATAACGATACGATCGATCGTAAATTTAAAGAAATATTATATTTCTTATTTTACAATTTTGAAACTCATCATAAAATGATTTTAACTAAACTATTTTCTTAAATCGCGAATAAATTAATAAAACACGTAAAATATTATAATTCGATATTTAATTTTACGCAACGATATTTATTATAATTTCTAATAATATTTCTAATTTAGTCATTCTAGAATAATTATTTTTAGTTAAATTAGAATTTACGCGTGTAACGTGCCGGATACGCGACGAGATTACGAACCGAGCAACCGAAACGAACCCGAATACCCACGGGGTATTTAAGCACCAAATGAGGTGTTTTCTTTCATTTTTCAACCAACCACTCTCTCTCTCTAACCCTAAACCGTCACTTTCTCTCACAAGAAAACCATCACCATTGTTGAACTTTCAAGCTCTATATCTTCTTCATCTCTTAACGAAATTCAATGATTCTTGAACCCACGTGAAGCCTTTGACGAGCTCTACAAGGAAGTACAAAGGATCTACAAAAATATCCAGCCATTCTCGAGGTATTTGACCTTAAAGTCGCGAAAAATAGGGTTTTGTTGGTTAAAATTCGACCACACACACACCACCGGCGGAACCCTAAGCCATACGCTAGAAACACATGTTCCTGGTTGAGATCAACCGTTCGACATCATAGCCATACCCAGATCGTGAAACTAGGATGAATGATGATCATGACGAGCTGAGGATGAAGACTGTGGACCGGCCGAACCTTACATGGTGGCCGAACCTACAGTCTAAAGAGACGAACCCTATTGGTTTCAACCACCACCAAACCTTGGTCAGGTGTCACGAACCCATAGCAGCGGTCACCCTAAGCAACGAACCATGCCTCGGCCGAACCCTCTGCATGGAGCCGAACCCTTTATCAGCAACCATCGAACCTTCCGTGTCCTAGCCGAATCTTATTTCCCTAACGAACCTTTGGTTCGTCTACCGCACTTAGCCGAACCCTAGACAGGTTGACGAACCCTGGAGGCTGGACGAACCATAGGCAGTTGACCGAACCCATCAATGGTGGCGAACTCTACATCACGCGAACCATCCTTGAACCATGAGTACACGAACCTTCGGCGAGCCTAGAAACCACCGAACCTAACCGAATTGGTGTTGGACTCCCATGATCACGAACCTATGGAAGATGGTTGCCGAACCCATGCTAGTCGGCCCCCCCAAGGGTTCGCTGCTTTGGAAATTTGTTGTTCGAAGTGATGACCAGACAAGACCAACGGTGTATGTCTTGACCCAACACAAACTTCCTTGGCCCAACAACAATTAATTAGATCAAACCTATTTCAATAACAGGCCCAACAGACCCAATTCGTCTTCACTAGGCCCATAATAGCCTAAAGGCCCAACAACTTAGTTAATTAGCCCAATAAGTATTAATAGGCCCAATGACACTTCTCGGCCCAACACTACCACTCGGCCCATTTCCATGGTCACGGCCCAATTAAAATGCTAAGCCCATCTATGTCGGCCCACATTAATCTTTTGACCCAATAAATAACCCACAAGGTTTAAGTAACAACGGATATGAAATAAACGTAGCATGTTAAATTCGTTTAGCATCACAAATAAAAACCTAAGCTTCATATTTAGAAAACTCTTTTATTACTATGGAAATTCAAAAAGAATGAAAGATTTTGTTAGCAAAGTAAGGTTAATTCAAATCTTGTGGGAAATAGATGTCACAACCAAGACAATTATCTAAGGGTCGAGTGAAGATCAAGACACAAAGTGTTAGCCAACGTTAGGGCTAACACTAATGTTTATGCACACATAAATCAATCCAACACATACTCATAAAATTCAACATTATGAAATCAATACAGGAGAGTGAACATCATAACAAGAGCAACCAAAGAGCGCGTGCATTCTCTTTCTCTTTAGTTAAGTCAACCCTACTACTACAGGTGAGTTCATTTGTCCCCTTTCAAACTTATTTGTTTTAAATTCGGGACTGAGAAGCATGTTAAACATTTTATTAAAATGTTATTTAATGCTTTAAACATAAACATGATTGCTTATGATTGAAACCTTTACTTTAAGCTTGATGCTTAAAATCCATTGTTGATTACTTGATACGATTACATGATTCTTGATACAATTACATGAGACTTGATTCAATTACATGAGATGTTATACAATTACATGAGACACGATACAAATACATGATACTTGATTCAAATACATGAGACTTGATACTAATACATGAGTTATGATTGTTTGGAAACTATTACATGCTACTAGGCCATCATACATGTATCTAACCATAGTCTACGTAATTGCTGAACGTCTGGTATTCCAGAGCTTGTACCTATGGGGTGAGATACATGTAATAACATAAACATAATGATACTCAGCTATTACCTGGTTATAAGTGACATGTAATTGCTGAACGTCTGGTATTCCAGAGCTTTTGTCAGCTTATATGAGGTATGTAAAGGCTAAACATGAAAGTATCGATTCTAAGCTATTACCTGGTTATAAGAGACACGTAATTGCTGAACGTCTGGTATTCCAGAGCTTGTGTCGGCTTATATGAGGTATGTAAAGGCTAAACATAAACGTAACGTTACGGAGCTATTACCTGGTTATAAGGGACATGTAATTGCTGAACGTCTGGTATTCCAGAGCTTTTGTCATCTTATAAGAGGTATGTAAAGGCTAAACATAAACTTGTTGAATGCTAAGCTGTTATCTATATAAGAGACATGTAATTGCTAAACTTCTGGTATTCCAGAGCTTCTGTCTGCTTATAGGAGATATGTAATTGCTAAACTATGTGTAGGTGAATCTATGATGTTTGACAAACGTGATGAGAAACTAACACTTATGAATACAATAGACATGAAAACTTTGAAACAGATAACAAAGGCTTTGATGAGGATTGAGTTGTTTGGTAGGTAAAATGCTTAATTATTATTAACAACAATGTCATATCCGGGTTAGTATGTGGTGGGATGTTGGCTAGGGCTTGTTCCCTTACATATGCCCTATATATAAGCATACCGACTTGGATATTACAGGTGGAGTTAATGAGGTTAAGGTTTTACCGAAGGAGGTTTGTGAAACTATATTTAAACTTATAAAACTATATGAACTCACCAACCGTTGTGTTGACTTGATCTTTTTACATGCTTTCTCAGGTGAAGAACAGGTTTAAGCTTAAGCTTTTGGATATGCATACTAGACTGCCCAGATAGAGGACCTAGTAGACTTTTGGAAAGCACATCTTTGGTTGATGATAAACATTATTTTGATATCTTGCACATATACAAGATATAAACGTTTATTCTTTTGGTTAGGTTTACTTAGTTAAATTGCAGAACATTGCTATTGTAATTTAACTTTGTAATCCTATATATCATTTGATTGTGCTTTAGATATTCTTAAACGTTGATGCTATGTAAACAATCTGATCATCATGATTATCATCCGCGATATCACGCCCCGGGAACCTTCCGCCCGGCGGGGACTCCGATCCAACCCCGCCGGCTCGGGGTGTGACAGATTGGTATCAGAGCTCAAGGTTATAGAGAATAATAGGTCATTTACTAAAACGGTTTGGCCTAGACTATAACTTAGGGACCCTCATGTAGAGAACTTAAGACTTAAGTTTGCATTATGTTTTCTGCGTTCGATCATTGCACTAACCAAATTCTTTTGGTTATGATCAGAATGCCGCCAAGAAAACAACCTACCCCGCAAGTCTCTGCTCCTCATTCATCGACTCCTACACCACCGGATTCACCACCGCCACCTCCTCCTCCTCCGCACTCTCCACCACCAGGCTCAAGCAATACACCGACACTGGATCCTGCTACTATCGCGTTGGCTACGCTACTGAGTACTCAACTGACAAGCCAACTGAAAGAGGTCATCCCAGAGATGATAAATCGGATTCAGGGGCATGGCAACACCTCTGCCCATACCACCGGAGAGGCTAGTGGAAACACTGGTCATACGTCTGATTGCTCCTACAAATCCTTTGTAGGATGCAAACCTCCTAGTTTTACTGGAGTTGAAGGAGCTGTTGGATTAATCCAATGGCTAGAGAAAATGGAGAACACTCTGGACATTAGCAGTTGTCCAGAACATCACAAAGTTCGCTATGCAGCTGGTTCTTTCAGCAAGCGAGCTTTGACTTGGTGGAACGCACAGATAAGAGCCAAGGGAAGAGATGAAGCAATGGCGATGCCCTGGGCAGAATTTAAGCTTCTTCTGAGGAATGAGTTTTGCCCGAAACATGAACTACAACAACTGGAGATTGAGCTCTCGAATCATGAGATGAAGGGAGCTGACCACATGACTTTTACCAACCGTTATCATGAACTGGTAGCCCTGGTGCCAGAGATGGTGCCAACCTTGGAAAAGCTAATTGATCGCTATGTAGCAGGATTACCTTCATGTATACAAAGCGTTGTACTGGCTTCATATCCTGCTACTTTGGAGTCAGCCATTTCCCTCTCTGCTAAGCTTACCAAGGTAATGGTAAAGTCTGGAGTCTTGAAAGATGATACTGGAAAAGCCAAGGAAACAACATCGAAGAAACCCGAGTACCATCAGAAAAAGAAACAAAAGGTTGTCAAGAATTTCGCAGCCGTTACCCCTCTGCGACTGGCACCTGCAGCACCTGTCAATCCTACCACTAGGGGTTATGGAGGGGAATATCCTCAGTGCACAAACTGCAAGTATCATCATCCTGCTGGTGCTCAATGCAGGAAGTGCACGAATTGTGGCCGGTATGGCCACTGGGTTAACAAATGTCGCTTTGCGGTGAATCAAGCAACCAACACTGCAACAAGAGCACTACCACCACCACCACAGAACCCAGGCAATAACAACAACAGAGACTGCTACAACTGCGGGGAACCAGGTCACTTCTCCCGCAACTGTCCAAAGAAGGTGCAAGCTGGAGCACAAGCACCTCGTGGACGAGCTTTTGTCATTGGAGCTAATGCTGCACGTCAGGACTCTAATGTGGTCACTGGTACATTTCTTTTACATGACTCTTATGCATCCATACTATTTGATACTGGTGCAGACCAGAGTTTTATTTCATCTGATTTTGCACGACAACTTAGTCTTACTGAGGAAACTTTAGATTCCCCATACATTATTGAAGTAGCGAATGGAAAACAAGTTACTGTTAGCACTATACTTAGGAACTGCCCACTTACACTTATAGATCATACATTTTCCATCGACTTGTTGCCGATGGAGTTGGGCAGTTTCGATATCATCGTGGGGATGGATTGGCTCTCACTCAATCGAGTTGAAGTCATCTGTTCCGAGAAGCTACTTCGGATTCCAGTAACGGATGATCGTGTATTGGAAGTTCGTGGGGATCAAGCCAAGAGAAACGTAAAGATCATATCATGCATAAAAGCGCGTAAGTGTCTGCAAAAGAAGTGCATAGCATTCTTGGCTCATGTGGTGGAGAAAGACAAAGACAAGAAAACATTACAAGACGTACCGATAGTGAAAGAATATCCTGAAGTGTTTCCTGAAGATCTACCTGGTTTGCCTCCTGTGCAACCGGTAGAGTTTCGTATCGATCTGATTCCTGGAGCAACACCTGTTGCTAAATCTCCTTACAGGTTAGCACCTTCGGAGATGCAGGAATTATCTAACCAACTACAGGAGCTACTTGATAAAGGTTTCATCCGACCGAGCTACTCACCTTGGGGAGCTCCGGTTCTGTTCGTGAAAAAGAAGGATGGATCTTTTCGCATGTGCATAGACTACAGGGAGCTAAACAAACTAACCATCAAGAATCGGTATCCGTTACCGAGGATTGATGACTTATTTGATCAATTGCAAGGAGCTCAGTACTTTTCGAAGATCGATCTACATTCCGGATACCATCAGCTTAGAGTACAAGACGAAGACATACCGAAGACGGCGTTTCGCACCAGATACGGGCATTACGAGTTCATGGTGATGCCTTTTGGTTTGACGAATGCACCCGCGGTTTTCATGGATCTCATGAACCGTGTGTGTAAGCCGTACCTGGATCAATTTGTTATTGTTTTTATTGATGACATATTGATCTATTCTAAAAGCAAAGCAGAACACGAGCAACATCTGAGAACGATCTTGGAACTGTTAAAGGAAGAGAAACTCTATGCCAAATTCTCTAAGTGTGAGTTTTGGTTAAAAGAGGTTCAATTCCTAGGCCACGTTGTTAACAGTGAGGGAATTCACGTTGATCCTGCCAAGATCGAGGCAATAAAAGATTGGGACACTCCGAAGACACCGACGGAGATACGTTCTTTTCTAGGCTTAGCAGGCTATTACAGAAGGTTCATCTCGAACTTTTCTAAGATAGCCTTGCCACTCACAAAGCTAACACAGAAAAGCGAGCCGTTCGTTTGGGAACAAAAGCAAGAAGAAGCCTTTCAGACATTGAAGCAAAAGCTATGTGATGCTCCGATCTTATCCCTCCCAGATGGTTGTGATGATTTTGTTGTGTATTGTGATGCATCCCATCAGGGACTTGGCTGTGTACTTATGCAGCGGGACAAAGTCATTGCCTACGCTTCGAGACAATTAAAGATTCATGAGAAGAACTACACAACTCATGATCTGGAACTGGGAGCAGTGGTGTTTGCACTTAAGATCTGGAGGCATTACCTATATGGGACCAAGTGTACCATATTCACTGATCACAAAAGCCTACAACACATATTCGATCAGAAGGAACTCAACATGCGTCAGCGACGTTGGGTTGAGCTTCTGAATGACTATGACTGTGTGATCAAGTACCATCCGGGCAAGGCAAACGTCGTTGCTGATGCCTTGAGCCGGAAGGAACGGATCAAACCCTTGCGCGTCAGAGCAATGGGAATGACAGTGCAGACAAGCTTACACGACAATATCATGCAAGCACAACAAGAGGTGATTGAACGAGAAAACTTGAAGAAAGAACTTGATTGCGGTGTGGAGAAACATTTGGAGACAAAACCCGATGGACTTGTTTACTTCAAGGATCGAATCTGGATTCCTGCAGTAGATGAGTTGAGGAAACTTATTTTTGATGAAGCGCACAAAACCAAGTACTCTGTGCATCCCGGTGCTGATAAAATGTACCAAGACTTATGTGCATTTTATTGGTGGCCGGGTATGAAGAAAGACATAGCTGAGTATGTTGGTAGATGCCTTACGTGTGCTAAGGTGAAGGCGGAACACCAGAAACCATCTGGTTTGCTGGAACAGCCTGAAATACCACTATGGAAGTGGGAACAGATAGCTATGGACTTTGTTACCAAGCTACCCCGCACTTCCAGTGGACATGATACCATTTGGGTTATCGTTGATCGATTAACCAAGTCTGCTCATTTCTTGCCAATGCGAGAAACTTATACGATGGATAAACTAGCGAAGCTTTACATCGACGAGATAGTGGTACGCCATGGTGTGCCATTGTCTATCATTTCAGATCGTGATAGTAGATTTACATCAAGGTTCTGGCAATCATTGCAGAAATCTCTAGGGACGCAATTAAACTTGAGTACGGCTTATCATCCACAAACGGATGGTCAAAGCGAACGTACTATCCAAACCCTGGAGGATATGTTAAGAACTTGTGTTCTAGACTTCGGTGGTAATTGGGATTCCCACTTGCCACTAATCGAGTTCTCCTACAACAACAGTTATCACAGCAGCATCGGTTGTGCCCCATTCGAGGCTCTTTATGGTCGCAAATGTCGGTCACCGATCTGTTGGTCGGAAGTGGGAGATAATCGTATCACTGGGCCAGAACTTATTCAAGAAACTACAGACAAGATTGCTCAGATACAGCAAAGACTACAAGCAACACGAAGTAGACAAAAGAGCTATGCTGATAAACGGTGCAAGCCGTTGGAATTCCAAGTGGGAGACCGTGTCATGTTGAAGGTTTCCCCATGGAAGGGCGTAGTTCGATTCGCGAAGAAAGGCAAACTAACACCACGATACGTAGGACCGTTCGAAATCATCGAACGTATTGGTCCTGTAGCATACAGATTGAACTTACCGGATGAACTTAGTGGTGTACATGACGTGTTTCATGTCTCAAACTTGAAGAAATGCCTTGCTGATGAAACTCTTATCATACCAATTGAAGAAATTCAATTGGATGAAAACTTACGTTTTGTTGAAGAACCATTGGAGATTATGGATCGTGAAGTTAAACAACTGAGACGAAGTCGTATTCCTATTGTTAAAGTTCGTTGGAATTCAAGGCGCGGACCCGAGTTTACTTGGGAACGTGAAGATCACATGAGAAACAAGTATCCCCAACTCTTTGCTGAGGGAGTCGTACCGAATAACGAGTCTTAAATTTCGGGACGAAATTTCTCTAACAAGGGGAGACTGTAACATCAGTGCCGGACGCGTGCCGGAACAGTGATCGTAACAGTAAACATGTACAGTGATTCAGGTACACATTTCGTTAAACTATGTTTAGACTATTTATACATTTGATTATCATGAAACTATTATACGATTGTCTGAATCTGACTAAAACCTTAGGGTTTAACAGTCTGAAACATGTCAGACAACACAGTGTTGGAACACAAATACTTGATGTGATACTATTTGGTGTATACGTATGTGAGGTTAAACAAAACGAAATTATAACGGTTATTGTTACGGAATGCTAAACCGACGAGTCATTCGTATAGGTGACGATCTGTACGAATAATTCTGAAAGTTTAACGTTCTGAAATAATGACTTAACAATAGCAAACAAGAATCAGAAAGCCAAACCATCGACGTGTTCGTCCGGATGACGATTCGAACGAATACGCGCGATGGTGACGCGATCTGATGAAACGAATAACGATACGATCGATCGTAAATTTAAAGAAATATTATATTTCTTATTTTACAATTTTGAAACTCATCATAAAATGATTTTAACTAAACTATTTTCTTAAATCGCGAATAAATTAATAAAACACGTAAAATATTATAATTCGATATTTAATTTTACGCAACGATATTTATTATAATTTCTAATAATATTTCTAATTTAGTCATTCTAGAATAATTATTTTTAGTTAAATTAGAATTTACGCGTGTAACGTGCCGGATACGCGACGAGATTACGAACCGAGCAACCGAAACGAACCCGAATACCCACGGGGTATTTAAGCACCAAATGAGGTGTTTTCTTTCATTTTTCAACCAACCACTCTCTCTCTCTAACCCTAAACCGTCACTTTCTCTCACAAGAAAACCATCACCATTGTTGAACTTTCAAGCTCTATATCTTCTTCATCTCTTAACGAAATTCAATGATTCTTGAACCCACGTGAAGCCTTTGACGAGCTCTACAAGGAAGTACAAAGGATCTACAAAAATATCCAGCCATTCTCGAGGTATTTGACCTTAAAGTCGCGAAAAATAGGGTTTTGTTGGTTAAAATTCGACCACACACACACCACCGGCGGAACCCTAAGCCATACGCTAGAAACACATGTTCCTGGTTGAGATCAACCGTTCGACATCATAGCCATACCCAGATCGTGAAACTAGGATGAATGATGATCATGACGAGCTGAGGATGAAGACTGTGGACCGGCCGAACCTTACATGGTGGCCGAACCTACAGTCTAAAGAGACGAACCCTATTGGTTTCAACCACCACCAAACCTTGGTCAGGTGTCACGAACCCATAGCAGCGGTCACCCTAAGCAACGAACCATGCCTCGGCCGAACCCTCTGCATGGAACCGAACCCTTTATCAGCAACCATCGAACCTTCCGTGTCCTAGCCGAATCTTATTTCCCTAACGAACCTTTGGTTCGTCTACCGCACTTAGCCGAACCCTAGACAGGTTGACGAACCCTGGAGGCTGGACGAACCATAGGCAGTTGACCGAACCCATCAATGGTGGCGAACTCTACATCACGCGAACCATCCTTGAACCATGAGTACACGAACCTTCGGCGAGCCTAGAAACCACCGAACCTAACCGAATTGGTGTTGGACTCCCATGATCACGAACCTATGGAAGATGGTTGCCGAACCCATGCTAGTCGGCCCCCCCAAGGGTTCGCTGCTTTGGAAATTTGTTGTTCGAAGTGATGACCAGACAAGACCAACGGTGTATGTCTTGACCCAACACAAACTTCCTTGGCCCAACAACAATTAATTAGATCAAACCTATTTCAATAACAGGCCCAACAGACCCAATTCGTCTTCACTAGGCCCATAATAGCCTAAAGGCCCAACAACTTAGTTAATTAGCCCAATAAGTATTAATAGGCCCAATGACACTTCTCGGCCCAACACTACCACTCGGCCCATTTCCATGGTCACGGCCCAATTAAAATGCTAAGCCCATCTATGTCGGCCCACATTAATCTTTTGACCCAATAAATAACCCACAAGGTTTAAGTAACAACGGATATGAAATAAACGTAACATGTTAAATTGGTTTAGCATCACAAATAAAAACCTAAGCTTCATATTTAGAAAACTCTTTTATTACTATGGAAATTCAAAAAGAATGAAAGATTTTGTTAGCAAAGTAAGGTTAATTCAAATCTTGTGGGAAATAGATGTCACAACCAAGACAATTATCTAAGGGTCGAGTGAAGATCAAGACACAAAGTGTTAGCCAACGTTAGGGCTAACACTAATGTTTATGCACACATAAATCAATCCAACACATACTCATAAAATTCAACATTATGAAATCAATACAGGAGAGTGAACATCATAACAAGAGCAACCAAAGAGCGCGTGCATTCTCTTTCTCTTTAGTTAAGTCAACCCTACTACTACAGGTGAGTTCATTTGTCCCCTTTCAAACTTATTTGTTTTAAATTCGGGACTGAGAAGCATGTTAAACATTTTATTAAAATGTTATTTAATGCTTTAAACATAAACATGATTGCTTATGATTGAAACCTTTACTTTAAGCTTGATGCTTAAAATCCATTGTTGATTACTTGATACGATTACATGATTCTTGATACAATTACATGAGACTTGATTCAATTACATGAGATGTTATACAATTACATGAGACACGATACAAATACATGATACTTGATTCAAATACATGAGACTTGATACTAATACATGAGTTATGATTGTTTGGAAACTATTACATGCTACTAGGCCATCATACATGTATCTAACCATAGTCTACGTAATTGCTGAACGTCTGGTATTCCAGAGCTTGTACCTATGGGGTGAGATACATGTAATAACATAAACATAATGATACTCAGCTATTACCTGGTTATAAGTGACATGTAATTGCTGAACGTCTGGTATTCCAGAGCTTTTGTCAGCTTATATGAGGTATGTAAAGGCTAAACATGAAAGTATCGATTCTAAGCTATTACCTGGTTATAAGAGACACGTAATTGCTGAACGTCTGGTATTCCAGAGCTTGTGTCGGCTTATATGAGGTATGTAAAGGCTAAACATAAACGTAACGTTACGGAGCTATTACCTGGTTATAAGGGACATGTAATTGCTGAACGTCTGGTATTCCAGAGCTTTTGTCATCTTATAAGAGGTATGTAAAGGCTAAACATAAACTTGTTGAATGCTAAGCTGTTATCTATATAAGAGACATGTAATTGCTAAACTTCTGGTATTCCAGAGCTTCTGTCTGCTTATAGGAGATATGTAATTGCTAAACTATGTGTAGGTGAATCTATGATGTTTGACAAACGTGATGAGAAACTAACACTTATGAATACAATAGACATGAAAACTTTGAAACAGATAACAAAGGCTTTGATGAGGATTGAGTTGTTTGGTAGGTAAAATGCTTAATTATTATTAACAACAATGTCATATCCGGGTTAGTATGTGGTGGGATGTTGGCTAGGGCTTGTTCCCTTACATATGCCCTATATATAAGCATACCGACTTGGATATTACAGGTGGAGTTAATGAGGTTAAGGTTTTACCGAAGGAGGTTTGTGAAACTATATTTAAACTTATAAAACTATATGAACTCACCAACCGTTGTGTTGACTTGATCTTTTTACATGCTTTCTCAGGTGAAGAACAGGTTTAAGCTTAAGCTTTTGGATATGCATACTAGACTGCCCAGATAGAGGACCTAGTAGACTTTTGGAAAGCACATCTTTGGTTGATGATAAACATTATTTTGATATCTTGCACATATACAAGATATAAACGTTTATTCTTTTGGTTAGGTTTACTTAGTTAAATTGCAGAACATTGCTATTGTAATTTAACTTTGTAATCCTATATATCATTTGATTGTGCTTTAGATATTCTTAAACGTTGATGCTATGTAAACAATCTGATCATCATGATTATCATCCGCGATATCACGCCCCGGGAACCTTCCGCCCGGCGGGGACTCCGATCCAACCCCGCCGGCTCGGGGTGTGACAGTGTAGTTCTTCTCGTGAATTTTCAATTGTCTTGATGCATAAGCCACAACCTTTCCCCGTTGCATGAGAACACAACCGAGACCTAGGTTGGATGCATCACAGTAAACCACAAAATCATCATTTCCATCAGGCAGTGTCAAAAAAGGAGCATCACAAAGTTTCTGCTTCAAAGTCTGAAATGCCTCTTCTTGCTTCGGTCCCCATTCATACGGTTTATTCTTTTGAGTCAAAGAAGTGAGAGGGACAGCAGTCCTGGAGAAATTCGAGATGAACCGCCGATAGTAACCGGCAAGTCCGAGAAATGATCGAATCTCCGTCGGTGTCTTCGGTGTACTCAAATTCTTCACCTCATCAATCTTTGCAGGATCCACGTGAACACCATTTTCATTGACTATGTGTCCCAAGAATTGAACTTCCTTAAGCCAAAATTCACATTTAGAGAATTTGGCATACAATTGCTCTTTTCTTATGATCTCCAAAACCAACTTAAGGTATTGCTCGTGTTCTTCCTTGGTCTTTGAGTATATCAAAATATCATCAATGAATACAATCACAAATTTATCCAAGTATGGCCTGCAAACTCGGTTCATGAGGTCCATGAAAACCGCAGGTGCATTGGTAAGGCCGAAAGGCATTACCAAAAACTCATAATGGCCATATCTTGTTCTGAAAGCTTTCTTGGGAATATCATCATCATGTACGCAAAGCTGATGATACCCAGACCTAAGATCGATCTTTGAAAACCATGCCGAGCCTTGAAGCTGATCGAAGAGATCGTCGATACGCGGCAGTGGATATCGATTCTTAATTGTGAGCTTGTTTAATTCGCGGTAGTCGATGCACATTCGGAATGACCCGTCCTTCTTCTTGACAAACAAGACCGGTGCACCCCATGGCGAATGGCTCGGGCGAATAAATCCCTTATCAGTAAGTTCTTGTAGTTGGCTCGCCATTTCTTGCAACTCCGAAGGTGCAAGTCTGTAAGGAGCTTTGGCGACAGGGTTCGCACCAGGTACTAAGTCAATTCGAAACTCTACTTGACGTTCTGTGGAAGACCCAGCAAATCATCTGGAAATACTTCAGGAAAATTTCTGATTACAGGAACATCTTCAATCCTCTTTCCTTTCTCTTTCTTCTCCACAATATGTGCTAAGAATGCTATACATTTCTTCCTAAGGTACTTGTGTGCTTTAGTGCAAGACATCAGCTTAAGACCTTTACTAGAAGTTTCTCCAAAGACTCTTAAAGTTTCACCCGAAGGTAAAGGAAAGCGAATGTATTTTTCATGGCAAATTATCTCCGCTTTGTGGGTGGCTAACCAATCCATGCCTATGATAACATCAAAGCTACCCAGATGCATAGGTATGAGATCAATTGGGAAAACGTGATCACTTAAGTTCACAGTACATCCAATAATAACAGTGTCAATATCAATAGTGTTTTCGTCAGCCACCTCCACGTTAAACGATTTATCTAAATATGTACGTGTTCTACCAAGCAAGCATTCAAAATCATATGAAACGAAACTCCTATCAGCTCCAGAATCAAATAAGACAGACGCATAAGAGTTGTTGATCAAAAATGTACCATTGACCACATCTTGGTTGGCTTGAGCCGCTGAAGCATTCAGTTGAAACGCTCTGCCTCTTGCCACCCTCTGATTGTTTCCAGTCAACTTTGGGCACTGATTTCTGAAGTGACCCACTTCACCACACTCATAACAGGCTCTTGCCTGTGCAGGAGGTACCTGGCGAACGGGTACATCTGGAATAGGTTGAGCTTGTGGAGCTGGCAGTGCGAACGGTGCATGTTGCATCCTTTGTGCTTGCGGTGCACTCTTACAAACATTTTCAAAATGACCATACTTGCCGCAGTTGTTGCAGACGCGACATGGCAAGTTAGGTGCATAGTGATATCGGCATGTATTACATTGGGGAGTGTTCCCAACATAATTCCTGGCAGTAGTGTTGTTTGACGATTGCTGCGCGGACTTAGCAGCAGGAGCAGTGACCATAAAGTTTCTGGTCTTCCTCTTTTTGTTGCTGCCTTTTGAAGAACTAGCAACCTCAGTCTTTACTTCTGTTTTCGTTTCCTTTACATCAGCCTTTCTTTCAGTCTTCTTTGTTCCTTTCCTTGTGAGAGTTCCAGATTTCACATGATTATCGGTGAGTGTAGCAGATAAACGAATCGCAGCCTCAAGTGTTTGGGGTTGCTCCCATAGACGGTGTCTTGAATCTGCATAGGCAACCCGCCTATATACTTCTCAATAGCTCTCTCAAGTGGTGTAACAAGATGAGGCACCAGCAGGCTATACTCATGGAACTGAGTATTGTAGATTACATTTTCCCCGCTGTCCTGCTTGAGTTCCCAGAACTCAGTCTCAAGCTTCCTCATCTCGCTGCGAGGACAAAATTCAGTGGTCATCATATCCTTGACCTCCTTCCATGTTAGCGCTAAGGCAGCATCAACTCCCCTAGTTCGTTTCTCCCCATTCCACCATGTTAGTGCTCTCTTTTGGAAAACACTAGTGGCATAACGAACTTTCAGGCTCTCGGGGCAATCGCTGTTGATGAAAGTGTTCTCCATACTCTCGAACCACTGCAGCAGACCAGTGGTTGACTCAGAACCCGTAAACTTCTGTGGATTACAGGAGTTGAAGTGTTTGAACGTGCAAGTTGGCGGGTTTGCACCACCTCTGTTCTGAGTGAGAGACTGATTGGCTTGTGTCAGTTGATTCACCAATCCAGAGATAAGGTTTGCTAACTCTTGTATGCCGGAGTTGGCATTACTGTTGTTAGCATCCCCATTGTTCGAGTCATCTTTGTTGTGACGGCACGGCGGCATGTTTCTGAAGAATTAGAAACATGTTACTACCGTTTACAACGTAAGTCATACAAACAATGGTCAAATGAGTTCATTTAAACAGTTGGGATTACATATAGGAACTATATTTTTCTCCTATCTGTCATTAAACTCATAGCATTTATAAATTCCCTAATATTATACTAAGTGTCCTAGTTGGTCATAACTAATACTAGTTAACTATTCCTAAATTTCATACATTCTCCACCCTATACCAACACTGACAACCTCCCGATGCAATGCAACAAGCTTATATATAGGGCATATGCAGAGGTAGATCGCAATCTCCCCTACACCGTCCCACCACCGTTCCATTGCACCACGATTATGCCCTTGTTAGCATTTAGAGTGTATCATGTATCTTACCATAGTCTCACTTCACAAACCTTATCCTAGATAGGATAAATTTGAGTGAAGTGGTCTTCCGTTCCCTTGGACAATTAGGTTCACCTAATGTCTAAGTTCACCTGACATGTAGGTTTACCTATTTCTAAGTTCACCTAATGTCTAAGTTCACCTGACATTAAAGTTCCCCTAATGTCTAAGTTCACTAAGTTTCATACCAAATTCCAATGTCCATAATCATCAATAAGGGTTCATATCATCACTGAGTGCTCTTATTGTCACTAAGTGTTCATATCCTCCTTATAATTTATTCTCATCAAGTGTCCATACCATCTCTAAGTGTTAGTATCATCACTATGCGTTTATATTATCCCCAAGTGTCTATATCATCACCCAAGTCTTACAATCCATTACTAATCGTTCGTATAGTTCGTTGATCCTATGCACCCTACGTGTCCAATAAGTGTGTTCACAAGTGACTTTATAAGTGTTTATTAAATGTGGTCATCCATGAGTCAATCCAAACCAATCCAACAAACATACCATCAACATCCATATCCCATCAATCTCAACTTTACAACAATTCCTAGTAATATCCTTAGTTCCTGACACTGACAGACCCCCAATATACTACAAATGGTATATGTATAGGGCATATGTAAGGGTCAGTCGCAACTGCCCTAGCCAACATCCCACCACCTTTGTAGTATACTATGAGTGTGTCCTTGTCTGGAGATCAAGAGATCTAGCAGATAATTCCTAAAGCACATAAATTCCTAGGCAGTTAAGTTCATAAGCAGATAATTTCCCAAACGGGTAGTTCCCACATTCTTCAATACTGACACAAAGGATTCCTTGTTCAATTTTGCTACAAAAGTGGACTTAGCATACTTTGTGGGACATTATCAAATATCAAAAGCCTACAGAGCCTCCAATCTGAGAACAAAGATTGTGATAGAAACTATAGATGTTAAATTCAATGGATTTGCATCTAGTTTTTCTTTTCCCTCAACTCCTGAAGACTTTTTTGATCTTGAAAGCTTCACATACATTCCTCCTGCTCCATCTGTGTCTCCTTCTTCAGAATCTTGTCAAACTTCTTAAGATTTGTCATCTCTTGAGAAATGTTCAGTATCACAGTTAATTTTTCATATTCTTTCTTATCAAATAAATCCTCAAAAGCATGAGGAGCATGTGTCAACATCTATATCTCCAATTGCTGACACCATGCAAATAAATCAATTTGAACAGGAACAGGTTCCCAATCTTGATGCATCTCCTTCTCATGCTGAAAATTCGTCCTCCTCAAAAGCTGCTTCTACAAACAACTGTTTGGACATTATTCCATTTAATAGAAATCATCCTCTTGAACTTATCCTAGGCGATTCAAATAAAGGTGTTCAAATAAGGAGTCAAATCTCAAACTTTTGTTTTCATGATGCCTTTCTGTCCTATATAGAGCCCTCCAAATACCAAGAGGCTCTAAAAGACAATAACTGGGTGGAAGCTATGCCAGACGAAATGCTTCAGTTCAAAGGACAAAATGTCTGGCCCTTTGCCCTTACTAAATGGAAAATACCCAATTGGAACGAGATGGGTATTTAGGAATAAGACTGATGACAGGGGCTTTGTAGTCAAAAACAAAGCTGGATTGGTAGTTCAAGGTTACTGCCAGGAGGAAGGAATTGACTATGATGAAACCTTTGCCCCTATAGCCAGACTTGAAGCAATAAGACTCTTTCTTGCATTTGTTATATCCTATAAAATAAAAGTGTTTCAAATGGATATAAAAAGTGCCCTTTTGTATGGAACTATTAAGGAAGAAGTCTATGTCTATCAATGGCCAGGTTTTGATGATGTTCTTCATCCTGACTGGGTGTACAGACTAGATATAGCCTTATGTGGTTTAAAACAAGCCCCATGAGCCTGGTATGACACTCTTTCTCAATTTCTCCTTTCAAATAAGTTCCCGGGGGAACCATTGATAAAAAATTGTTTATCAAATGGGTAGATAAGGAACTTTTGTCGGTTCAAATTTATGTCGATGACATCATCTTTGGGTCAACAAATCCTTCCTTATGTGAACAATTTCTAAGCTAACGTCTTCTAAGTTTGAAATGAGTCCCTTAAGTGAATTAAAAACATTTCTAGTGTAACACCCCGACTGATGGCGGAAACGTCGGGATGCCACGAGGGATGTGTAGATTGGTCAAAAGCTCGTGGGCATCTAAATATAAACCATCACATATCAATCAAACCAAATAAATGTTTACACAAAAATAATGTTTATCATGAATTAAATACATCAATTACACAAAAGAATTAGCTAAACTAACTAAACTCTAATCGGCAGAATTTTAGTTAATTAGCTAAGTCCAAGATCCTATGTGATGATGTCCAAAAGTGAGAATTCACCTTCTTCAACCTACTTAGCTTCATCACCTGAAACATGTAAAGAAATCAAGTGTCAACTACTAAGTAGTTGGTGAGTAATCATAAGTTTTTATACTTTAAAAATGTTTTATAAAATGAGTATAAAAGTTTGTATTTTGAAAAGATTTTATAAAAAGTTTAGATAAAATGAGTATAAGAACTTATGGTCTTTCTGAGGAAATCCACAAGAGTACCTGTGTGACAATCCAATACATATCCCAACACAATCAATCAAACACATAAACAATCACATAATCACATATCAATTCAGTCATAGACAATCAGAGATAATCATAGTCAATATTAGATAATCAAACACTTAACCATTCAACCAATCTCAACATCAATATTCTCAAATAATATCCGTGACTATACATGGACAATATGTAATTAACATAAGTTAAAAACATGATCCATGGAGTGGTGGCTAACCGCGTGACAATACATGAAACCAATGCAATTAACCAAAGTCAAAGGCAATGTTTCACGGAGTTGTGATAATCCAAGTGACAATACATGCAATCCTTGTTATTGACCGAAGTCAATGACAATGTTACACGAATATATGCATATAAGTGATAATCCATAAGTAATGGTAATTCTAAAATGTGAATATCATATTGATAAACAGATATTATCCTTGTGTTATCAAAATAATATTTGAATTTGGTATACATGCTTCACCTCCGAGTTTGAAAACAAAACAGTTTAAAAGAAAAGGAGGTTATGAGAACTCACCTGAAGTCCTTAGATTCAGTGTTCTTGTTAAATGCGCGCTCACGTATTATGAAATCAAAGACACTTCAACAACCTGTATTTGATACGCTCGTGTTCATAAGTATATGCGCTTCGTTTCCATTGCATGTCCATAATTGTTTCCTTTTAGATTCATTAATGTTTCACTAACTTAGTTTATTTATTCTAATTTAGATTGTTTCATTAAACTTTTATTACTTATCACCTTACGAAGATAATTCAAACTCATTGGTGTTGGTTATCCAATATATATAACAATCTTTTACGTAATGTATTAATGTTACCTAAGTTGTAAAAGTTTCATCCTCATACACTTATGTATATACCTTCTTAGTTGCATGCATGTATGATCATTTATATTCACCACCATTCCATTTATTTAAAACTTAATTTAGAATTCAAAGAGGTTATATTTAAATTATTCTCATAAATTCCCAACTTAGATTTTTAAGAAAAAGGTGGTGATCCTTTAGCTTATCATGCATGCATGAATTTACATAGTTTCCATAGTCCTAGATCATCTCTACACTCTCGTTCGACATCTAGGTTTTAGTCATCCCTGAAGCAGCGAACCTACGGCATTGTAGTGCCTAGGTTCGGCTGGTAGATCTCGGCCCAACACCTAGGTTCGGCTAAAGGCTGAAATAAAGGAGGTTCGGCCCACGAGATGTTGCAGCCCAAATAGGTTCGGTAATGGAAGTTGGCAGCCAGGGTTCGCTTCCCATTGCAGGTTCGCAGCAAATCCCAAGTAAGGTTCGACAACAAGGACAAGGTTCGTGGCTCACTGGCTGTATAGAGTTTGGCCAGGTTTCGTGAAGCCACAAGGCGCGGCTGACCCTGCTTGGGTTCGACAGTTTGAGAAGGGTTCGCTGAAACCACCGAACCATCCTAGGTTCGGCTAGGGTTCTTGACTGTTTACAGGTTTGTCTCTTGGAGGAAAGGTTCGGCTGTCTGGTTTGACATCAAGGGTTCGGCAACCGAAGGTGTGGCTGAGAAGGGTTTGCAGGCCACATGTTAATAGGTTCGTGGCCTTCCTACCCAGCTTTGACAGGTTCGGCCCTTGCTCATCGCTTACCCAATAGCGTCAACCTGTTCATCCTCACATCTTCGAACAGCCCACCCACTATAGATGTGTTTCTAAGAGTTTTTTAAGTATTTTACTGAGTTTATTAACATGATTCCAAGTGTTGTAATGGATTTAGATCATAAGTCGATTATAGAGTTTATGAGTTACACAAAACCGAAATTTAAAACTTTAGATTTACCTCAAATGATGGATCAAACGTGTGATCTTCTTGTACTTCCTTGTTCTCCTTGATTCTCCGGTCGTTTAGGCTCCGAGATCTCACAAATCCGTCAAGAATTGAAGGAGAAAAGCTAGAGAGAAGTGGGGAGGTGTGTGGGTGAAGAAAATTGGAAGTTAGAGAGAGAGAGAGAGCTTGTGAAATGTGAGGAAAAAGATGGAGGATCTCCTCCATATTTCGCGTGTCTTTCCCGCGTGTTCGGTCTCGTTTTTATCGCGTTACGACTTATAAAATGTTCGGTTTTCATCGTGAAATATATTTAAACACAAGATGTTTAATACTTTATTTCATTTTAATTAAAACGATTTTCATTAAAATGGTTTCGTAAAAACAGTTTCGTTTTCATTTTTGTTAAATTATTTATTTAATAAATAAATTGATCGTATTTGTTTTTAGGTTGTGATTCCTAATAAACGTTTTAAGTTTTCATCTATTAATTTAATATCGTTTGATATTATTTAGTTATCTCGTCGAAACACGTTACTTACGTAGGTATTCGTAAAGATCGTCACCTTTGCGAATCCAACGCTCGTATCGTATTTCGATTCGATTTACGATTTATGGAATATCGTTTCAGAATGTTATTCTTAATAATTATATTCGTGTGAATCGTCACCCACGCGAATACATTATTAAGTTAATATTTATGAATTAATATTCGCGTTTAAATAATGTCCGTAACCTCACCATCGCGTAATTGTTTTTATTATAACTTCCATTATTTTATTAACTTTAATATTATAATTCCCAAACCAAAAACCCACTAAACCAAGTCACTGACACATCCATGATAGACCGAAATATGCATATGTATAGGGCATATGCAGAGGTATATCGCAACCTCCCCTACACCGTCCCACCGCTATTTCGATAAACCATGACCATGTGTCCTTGACTATGTTTAGCAACCAAACAACAAAACCAACTCTACAATCCTTTTCATTTCAACCAATAATCCATAATCCATATCATCTGTGATATAACTGCGATAAACTCTCTGGTTCTGTTTAGTTGAGTTACAACTAAACTTTCCCCGGTTTACGCGTATAATATGTTCTAAACATGTATACCCATAACAGTGATAATCATCAAATAATGCATCAATATTAATAATTACAAAATCTCAGGTCGTAACAGTACAATCGTACGGATGTACGGACAACTGGAAGTACAGTGATGTTACATCTAGGACTTCAAATCAAACAAACTCCAAATGGGATTTTTATTTATCAGTCTAAATAGATAAAAGATCTTTTAACTAAATTTGAAATGACTGATTGTAAAACAATTTCTATCCCTATGGAAACTGCCCTATAATAACACCAGATGATGATGGTGAACTTATAGATCAAACTTTCTACAGGTGCATGGTTAGATCTTTGATGAATTTGACTGCATCAAGGCCAGACATCATGTATGCCACATGTGTTTGTGATAGATACCAATCTTCTCCTAAACAGTCTCATTTATCCTTTGACAAAAGGATATTCAGATACCTGAAAGGTACCCTTGTACTAGGTCTTTGGTTTCCTTCTAATCAATTTTGCAAGCTTGTTGCTTTTTCAGACAGTGATTATGCCTAATGCTCTCTTACAAGGATATCAACTTCTGGAGGATGCTGGTTCTTTGTAAATTTCTTAGTTTCATGGCAAAGCAAGAAACAACCTTCAGTCTGTAACTCAACTGCTGAAGCCGAATATATTGCAGCATCACACTGTACTGTATAAGTCCTATGGCTTCAATACCAGCTAATGGATTTTGGAATAACTGATTTAAAAACTCTACTTTTGACAGACAGTGAAGCTGCTAAAAACATAATAAAGAACGTTGTCTATGATTCTAAAACTAAACACAATTAAATAAGACACCACTTTATAAGGGACTGTTTTGAAAAAGGACTAATTGTCCTAGAACATGTACCAACAACTGACCAAGCTGTAGACATATTTACCAAACCATTAGACTCGTTAACTTTCTCTAAACTTGTCTCAAAATTGGGCATGATAAATATGAGCTAGTTGTTTGATAAATAAGGTTTAAAATTGTCTTTGAACCTTCAAATTGTACAATAAAGGATCACTCATTAATTATCCTAATTACGGACAAGGGATAAGCACTGAGAGAATAACCTTGGTACACTCTTCATTGGTTATACCTGACCGCGGATAGACCACAATGAATATACAGTTGTAATTCACTGCTTTTATCTCTCCGTGGTTATACCACATCTGTTGTTACATTCTCTCCGTGGTTATACAACATTCGTTGTTACATTCTCTCCGTGGTTATACCATATCCGTTGTTATTCTCTCACAGTGGTTATAATCCTCACTAATTACTCTGTGGTTATTACCCTCAGTAATTAATCCGTGGTTTTAATCCACATTATTCACTCCATGGATGTGACACTCAGAAAATTAATCCGGGATTTGACTCTCATTAATTGTTATACGACTAAAATATCTCCATGTTCTTACCTTTTTACCCTTTGACTTTGTTGACCACCAGTTCTTTTCCCTTATTTATACATGTCATTCCCAAGTCAGCCGTTTGCATCTTCTGTTCTTACCCTAATTTTAGAAACTTCATGATCATCTTGATTTATGAAGTTAATCTCCTTCAAACTAACAATGTTGTTTGTGGTTAAGGACATCTGCTTGTCAGGAATGTCTTCTGGCTTGGTGCATTAACACTGATATGTCTGAGCTTAATGCTCATGATGCTTTAGTGTAACGGGATCGAACAACGCTTCATTCCAGACAACACACTCTCTGTATTTCAAGATCTACATGGTATTACTGTTTTTTCCTTTTGTTTATCTATCTCCTCTGTTTACATGTTTATCTTGTGGTTAAAATCCCTAAAATGACTTTTTACTTTAGGCTATAAGTATTAGTGGTTTCCTAAATATATCGCTCACACTTTGCAATGGTTATCTTCTCTCCATCTTTTTCTCCTAAACTTAAGGCATGTTCTGTAACTGTGTTGTTCATTTGTAACGTTCCTTTTTTTCTTTGATCTTTTCAAAAACCCTGAAACATTTTGATCTGTTATTCATTTTGCAATTATCTATGGTGACCGAGTCACTGAAACTGAAGCCAATGCACAACCTAGTTGCATATCTCACCAAGTTCTCTGAATACCCCCACTGTGATGAGGTGATTGAACTCTCTCAAACTCTTTTGTTCATACTGCTCTCACTATTAACCCTCCTAATTCTGTCTCCACCCTTAAACAAGTTTTGGCAAACTCTGCCCTAGTAACTAAGTACAACATTGCTGAAAGCATAACCTCTAAGGTTGCTGGTCAACAAGTTACCATAACCCCTTCTCTGCTATGTCTTGCTCTAAACCTTGTTGACACTGAAGCACCCTTCACTGTCCCTCTTAGGCTCCTTCATGCTGAATTTATTCAGTGTGTTATCTTGGAGACCTTAAGAACAAGACCTTGTACAAGGCATATCTTTATCCCAAGTACAAGTTTCTGCATCACACTATTCTCTAGTGTCTTTCTCAGAAGACTACAAGTTTAGGAGAAATGCCATATGACATGCAATATGTCATGTATGCAGTTCTCACCAACAAGAAGGTTAGTTTGTTTCAACTTATCTTTGACCATTTGGTTCATCACTAGAAGGCCCCTAAGTTTGTGATGTATCCCTGGTTTGTAATGGCCTGCTTGTTCAATGAGTTAAACATTGTTTGTCATGTTGCCCCTGTTTCTTTTGTCAAGGCAATTGACAAACAAACGTTTGCTAGGCTAAACAGTAATGCAAAGGTACTGGATGACACTTAGGACACAACCGTCCAAAGTGAACTCACATATGCATCCTCTTCCACACCTGTAAAGGTACCAACCAAAAGAAAACCAACAACGAAAGCCCCTCACTCTAACAAACCCAAAAAGACGGTTCAGTAAAATGAGATCCCTAAACAAGTCGTTGTAGACAAGATAATCCATTTGACCCATCCACGCTGGTGGATCCTGAATCTCATACCCAGCAAGCTCCTCATCAATCCTCTCAACAGGATGATGTTGTAATCCACAGGGAACCCACACAAACCAGTGAAGTATCACTTGATACTCAGATGGCAGTCCCCTATCCCATGGACTCTCCTGTTTCTTCAACCCATCAAACCACCGACTCAATATCCCATATTCTCCAAGAGATTGACTCTGATCTTGGAACTACTAGCTTTCCTTTCACCACAACACTTAAGGAGCAGCCCCTTCAAACCAGGGTCTAGGATGGTCAATGTCCAACCCATGGAGAAGAGGATGAGATCAGGGTGTCAAGCCCATCTAGACATCCAGATCATGTATCTGGAGCATCTACTCCACATGAAAGCCCAAGTGGTCTTCATTTGGATGGATTAGGCAATGGTAATCCATTTACGGCAATGGGTAATGAAGTTCTTGAAACTGAGGCCAGAAATCCCAGTACATGAAAATCCTGAGATGGACTCGGGTCATGTTGAAACTGACACACCAGTAAGGGATTTGGATGACCAAGACCTGCAATCCAAATATAACACAATGTAGGCAACTGCACCTGAAGGTCCCCCAGACACTACAACCACCTGCACTACTCCTGCCTTCACTTCCCAAGTTTTTCATGAAGTGTTAATCCCACTTCTTACCACCCATATCACACAATTCTTTCAAACCTTTGCCAAAGACTTCTTCCAAACCAAGAAAACCCAAATGTATCTCCTGCAAATCTAAGTAGATTCCAAAATCAAAAGCCTCAAGCACCCAAGAAGGCTCAAAATGAACAGGCTGATGAAGCCAAAAAGAGGGAGAGTGAAAACTTCTCACAGATGCTCAAGCACCCAAGAAGGCTCAAAATGAAACTGAGAGACAAAAACTGAAGGCCTTGATACTCAAGAATCAAGAGGCCCTTCTCAAGGATGTCTTGGATCAACATTTTGTGGCTGCAGCTACAAAGGCCAGCCTTGAACAGAAGCTAAAAGAATTGGCTTCTTAACTGGAGACGGGAGCATCTCGGGTGATCAGCAAACCCAAACCCAAGCCAAATAAACCAGATCCTATTGTCCCAGTAAAAACTATAACTGGAGCTGGGGCTTCTTCTTCTTCTTCAGCCCCATCTACCCAAGAAAAACCGGCTCAAACAGAGCCTGCCCTATCAGAGCCCAAACAAGCCTCCTCCTCTCCTGAACATTCTTCTAAACCAACTTCCCCTGCCAAGTGTACACCTCCCTCACATACAAACACCACTAGTGAATCCTCACCCACCTTATATCCCATATCTGCTTCACAAACCCTCCTGGACTTATCCAGAGAAACCTCACCTACTCATACCCTTCTGGACTCATCCAAAATTGGCCAAAAACCCAGACCTATTATCACTCTCTCTTTCACAAGAAGACAAAAGAGTGTAGCCAAAAATTCCAAAACCCCCACAGCCAAACCTCAAAAGCCTCTAACCCTTATACCAGAGTTAAACTCAGACTCAAATGATAATCAACCTATCACATCTCTAATGCCAAGAAAAAGGCTTATATTGGTTGATGATGATGAGTCTGATTTCAATCCACCCAAGACTACCAGAGTTTCCTCTCCAATAAAACCAGCTGAGGCTGCAGCTAAGAAACCTCAAACCTCTCCTCCAAGAGAATCTTACTCCCCCAAAGAGGCACATCCTTTCAACTGAATATTTTCAAAGCCAAATTTATGAACATGAAGAAAAGCAGAAGAAGATCCTAGCTGATATTGAAGCTTCAGGCCTTTCAATAGAAGAGCTGATCAAGGAATGCCAGGATCAGATAATCCTGATTGATCAGCAACAGGATGAAGCCTATCAGGCTGAGAGAGAGAAAATAATCAAGTTTTTGCTGAATGAGGGTAAGTACAAAGTAGATACCTTCATGAACTGGGATATCACAAGCCTCGGAAAGGAAGCTGGAGTCCTTTCTAAAAGAGTGAAGGAGGAAAATAAAAAGAAGAAGACTGCTGAACAGAGGAAAAGGATAAAATATATCCTTATCCAAAATGGTTAGGAAGCAAGGAACACCACTATGAGCTTCGTAATGGCATATATTCACAAAAGAACAACCACAGACAATTGCTCTCAACCACTGAGCTTCACCCTGGAACACAACCACGGATCAACTTACCTTGGAAGACAACAGCTGAATCAATAATGACAACCGCGTATCAGAAACCGCGGTTTGAACTTTGATCACACTACTGCTTACAACCATGGAAGAACTAAAGACTAAAGAACCACTAAAGACGTAAGTTTCTGTTGTTGTACTATTTTGTTTGTATCAATGTCAGTAACTTTGTCAGCTGTTTGTCTAATTGTTTTTGTCTTGTTAATTTTTGTGTTTTCATATCCCAACATTCCATGCATTTTATGAATTGAATTTCCCGATAATTCCTTGTGCTATTTCTCTGTTATTTTTCTTTTAGCTAACTTAACAAACTATTGAAACTACCAAGTGCTTGACTTGAAAGAGAGTTCATACCTAGTCTTTGACCTGGTTTCTAATGTCTAATATATCTGGTAAACAACCTCCTGGCCCAACAGGTTCACTCTATCACTATTCCAATTGAGCTTCTCCATGTGTATCTGCTTTGTCCTGTAAGTCGCAAGAGTATTGCTAGTGATCAATACTGTCTGTTTTTCACTAATAAGTTTTCTAGATACTCTTGGGTTTTCATCATATTGGAGTAATCAGAGACCTTTGAGTGCATACAAGTTTTATTCACAAAACTAGAATCTCTATATAAACTTAAGATTCGGATGTTTGAATCAAATAACAGGACTATATATAAAAATCATAATATGGAGACATTTTGCAACGCACATGGTATTTTACACCAATTTAATGTTCCATATGTTCCACAAATGAATGGTGTTGCTAAACGAAAGAACAAAACATTGATTAAGGCTTCTTGGACTATGCTTGCTGACTCTTCCTTACCGTACAGTTTTTCAATGAAGCCATTGCCAACGCTTTCTATACATTAAATCGAGTATTGATTGTCAAGAGACACAGGAAAACTTGCTTTGAACAGTTCCATAACAGGAAACCAAATCTTCAGTACCTTGAACCATTTGGTGCTTTGTGTACTATGCTTAAACATCATGAGCAAGGCAATTTCAACGAGAAAGTGGAGGAACGATATTTTCTTGGGTATAGTACCCCCAACAAATGGGTGTACAACAGATCCTCTCACAATGTGAAAGAATGGTACCATGTAGATGTTCAATGTTACTCCACACCTCCTCCGGGAAAAGGTCCTCATTGGGTGTTTGATTATTCTGACCTTTTCAACTCATTCAACATTCCTTCCGAGTTCTCAGATGAAGACGTTGCAATCCAGATGATGTATGACGCACAAAATGCACCTGAGGGACAAATGCACCTCCTTCGTTCTTAGTTGAATCTGGCGTTCCAGACCATCTGCAAGTAAAATATGACACTTCAGATTCAAAGGACCAAGACTCTTATCCAGATGTTGTTCATCATGAAGTTGAGAATGTAATTCCTACTCTTGAGGATATTAATATCAACAATCTAGATCTGAATGTTGTTGTTCATGCACATCCTGTTGGCAGAATCAACAATATCCATCCTCAAGAAAACATCATTGGAGTTGTGACTGGTGGAGTCAAAACTCGAAGACAGTTAACTTCAAGAGGGCTTGTTGACGTTCTTGAGTCTAGGCATGTCAAATTATGTGCTCATTCTTGTATTATTTCGCAGATTGAACCCAGATCCGTGTCTAAAGCACTAAAAGAAGAATCATGGGTGCATGCTATGCAGGTTGAACTACTTTAGTTTAAAATGCTTGGAGTACGGAAACTAGTTGACCTACCAAAGGGTGCAAAGGTGATCGGCACTCGATGGGTTCATCGCTACAAACGAGACAATCAAGGGATCACAGTGCATAACAAAGTACGTCTGGTTATGCAGGGGATCAGACAGATTGAAGGAATTGACTATAATAAAGTGTTTGCACCGTTTCCTCGTCTCAAAGCAATCAAAATTTTCTTGTCATATGCAAATGCATCCTACAAAAAATTCAAGGTCTATCAATTGGATGTCAAAAGTGTTTTCCTTCATGGTGTGATCAGTGTGTGACATCCGTCAACTTTCAAGTATGAGTTAACTTAACACCGTTAGTATATTCAAAGCTGATTATGACTATACCATCATAAAACTTAAAATATTATTTTAAATCTATCAAAGTATATATATTTTTAATGCATAGTTTTGCATTTTATAAATTATACTTTGCGATAAACTATTCCAAAACCAACAATCGTGATAGCTCGGTTAACGAATTTAACACATATACTTGTTTTAGCTTAAAATAATAAATCAAAAGCGAAGAACTCGAATTTGACGAAGAAAAACAGTAAATTAGAATATTAACTTGTACATTTACAGACAATAGATTATATCTGTGTTTTACCCGGTTAAAACTAACACAATGAACCAAATATGATCTAAGATAACTATTATCAATTAAAAGTTGATTATTTTAGTAAGTTTTAATATTTTAAAAATTTTAGAATAAAAATCATGTATAAATAATTACCCGGTACAAGATCTGAACACCGTAACACTCAGATTATACCAGTTATGCCATTAGAAAAAATTCCACCATATCTCTTGTTATGACAAGAGTACGGACACTTGTCATGATATGCCTTACATGAATCTCTAGAAAATATTTAAAAAGGATACAAAATCTTGCATACAATCTTGGTTAACCATCCTAACACTCCAACACCTATTTTTCTTCCCCCCCTCCTCTTGGCCGTAACCCTCCACCACACTTCACCATTTTCAAATTTCAACCATCTTCTTCATTCTTACAAGCTTGTGGTGATTTTGGATGGCCTTTGGGAAAGATTTCGTGCAAAAACCTACACTTTGTTTCATCTAGCTTCATGTCACTAAGGTATAACATTCATCTTTATATGTTTTCTTAAAATCATAAAAAAAAATAGAAGTGTTGATCATCAAACTTTAAAGAAATAGAACCAAGAACATGGGTTTTTTTTTTAAAAGAATGAAAATTATTTATATGTTTGTGTCTATGATGAGGGATGCATGCAAGTGTGTGTGTGTATATATATATATATATTTGAATGTATAACAAACTTAAAATAATTGATGAGTGCATGCATGTAAGAATTTACATATACAAACGGATGATCAAACTATTTATTTTAAATATATGAAAACAAACATTTCTGAAATTTTGGCAGAAAATTAACACGACTTCAACAAGTCATAAAATGATAATGACAGCTCCAAAATGAACAAACTCAGATTCCACGACTATATTGTGTTAGCTTTCCATGCGCTACTTATTCAGCTTCTAACTCGACCAAATGATGCTCCAAACCGCCTTCACAAGATTAGTGCGCGTATTTGTACCCCTGACTTGTGCAACTATTTTCACTTACTTAAGATCCGATTAATGAAAATATTTCTAAATGAAAGTTGTTCATAATATATTAAAATGGTATACTGCAGAGTTTTGTAATCTAACTCAAAGGTTTACTATCTCAAAAATGAATCCGAACTCACTGGACTTAATCTGTCAAAACAGAAACTTTAAGGACTTATACTTGTGTGACTGTTTTGACCCATTTTAAAGCAAAATCACGAAATGTTTTCTAAATGAAAGTTGTTCAAAACACCTTAAAATAATTGATTGTAAAGTTTCATAATTTTAGTACAACGATTTCTATTTTTAAAGTTCATCCAAAGAAGCCGGACAGAATCTATACAAAAACAGTTTTATAAACTTTGACATTTCTATATATATTAGTTATTTTCAAATATATAAAAGTGTATATATGTCATACACACACTTGAATGATGTGATATATGTATATACTTGTAAATATGTTATATACGTTGATATAATTAATGAGTTTTGAAGTTCCTAAGCAAAATGGTAATTCTTTCAAAATGTGTCGTTATGATGATGAAATTTTTATAAAATCCAACACTTAGTACTTTCAACGCATTATTACAAATATTTAAATATAAGTAAAAAGCATAATTATTTTAAGAAAATCCCGAAACTTAAATTAACCAAATATACAAAAAGCACGACAACAATATACGATAAAACGAACCACATTAAGTACAAAAACTCAAAAGAAATCTATAATGTTGTAGGTTCCTAATACAGTACTAGCTTGGACAACATCCTGATTTCTGTTTCCAGCTCAGTTTGTAAGGTGAGTTACATAGCCCCCTTTTTGTTCTTGTTGCTTACAAAATATATCGGGGCCGGAACATGTTTAACTTTGAACTATTTTCTTCAATTCAAACTTGTATCTATGTGGATTTGAGCTATATGTCCCAAACTACCATCTTAACTATACTTAACTTGTGCATTGATCATTAACTTGTGAAAGCCAAACTGTTGTGATGATGGATCTATTGAACTGACCACTCCACCTAGCCGGTGATCCCACGGTACTTAACTATTTTGAGGGTAGTATGAAGTACTATGTCTAACTAGGTTAACTAAGGTTTGATCTGCAATAGTTACATGTGTATGTTTCCAGATATTGCCTTATATCACTATGTTACATATGAATTGCAAAGCTTATCTTTTTTTGAACTGTTAACTTTTGGTGTCAAAACCTATGTTTCTCACCAACTATTTATAGTTTACCTTTGAATCTAAACATGTTTTAGGTACAAACGAGTGAAGCTATGAGGATCATGTAGGGCTTTTGGACTTAGAATAAACTTTGAAGAACTACGGGCTTATTTATTTTTGAACTACTTGTATGACACTTAATTTGGAATGTAATAAATATTCAACTTTAATAGTTGATCATGAGCTTTTGAACAGTCGCAGTCGCGTCCCGACATTATTCCGTCGTTGGTTGGGGTGTGACACAGTGAGACCGTTTATGTCTACCAACCTCCCAGGTTTGAAGATCCATGTAACAAGCCGAATTTTCGTCTCACCTTGTTGTAAAGTTCTATGACCAAAGTGTGACAATGGAAACTTAGAAAAAAATGAAACTATGTGGTTTTTAAAAATATAATATGTAACCTCAAGGAGCCTAAGTGAAACATTTAATTAATTCCCCTTTCAATGTGTGGAGCTTACAACAAAACTTCCCAAACTCTATGACTCATTCTTTAAACCGAATCCTCATCTCACGGAAGCACTCTTTAGATCTTCCTTATTCCTAGTGATCATTCCATTCAATCATCTTTACGAACAACAACGGTTAGGGTGCCATAATATAGCCATCAAGTAAGTCTCTAATCTTGATATTCATACGGCTTATTTGTGATTGAATGAAGAACATAACCTAGTGTTGTTTTAGGTTTCAGAACAGGTTTCCTCAACGCATGTTTGTACTGTTTAGGGGCTGCAACTCGATCAAATCGCACAACGGGTATGTACTTGTTGCATAAAAATTGATAAAATTCAATAGTTGTTTCGGTTCAGTTCGCATGGCAAACCTGTGTAGTTAATATGAAACTAGTTATGGTTTTACATGGGTTAATCATCTTCAAGATGATGGTCCTCTTCGAGGGAGTCCCGGGACCTCATCATATGAACGAACCGAACCATTAAACGAAGTAGAATAAACCGTGTAAAAAATTGATGGGTTTGTGCGCATGAGTGCAAATGATATGTATGTGTAGGTGTGAAATTTGAATTGAAAGTATGGCAATTATAGGAACTGGTATGTATGGGTGCTTGGTGTTTTAGTGTGTGTGCAAAATAAGTATGTGAGTGTCAAAGCATGTGGGTATAAGTTAGAATGCAGGTATGAGTTTATATGTGAGTTAAAGTCTATGCATAAAAAAAACAAACAAATAAAATAAATAAAATGCATGCATAAGTGTGTATTAGAATGCATGTGTGAGTGTGTTTATATGATATGGATTACTAGTATGCTTCCATGAATTATATATATATAATACAATGTGGGTGAGCACAAGTTTAGGAATGAATTGTTTAATGAATAAACATGGGCATGGGTTGGATGTAATTGAGTGTGCTTAGGGAGTATGAAAATCAAGTACAGTTTAACAAGAAAATGGATTATCGGTTGTTAACTCAGCGCACCCACACCGACCAGTCAAGTGTAAACTTAATCATAATTGAGTTGTGTAATGAACGGTTCAAGTATATCATAAATTATGATAAACTATGTAGGTTTTTGAACTTTTCTCACTGCACGAGCTTCTTGAAATTATCTACCTTTGTGAGAGACAAGCTTTATACAAAGGTGAGTTCTAAATGCCCTCTTTTAAATGCTTGTAATTTTTTTTAAACATTTTGGGCAAATATACATGCTAGTTTATGTTAATTTTGAGATGTGATTATAAGTTATTATTTTAAAGTTTTATCAATTACTTGGATAATGTATTATCCAGTGTACGAGTTTATATTGCTAATTGATGCCTTATAAATGATTCAATGTATGAAAATGATGCTATGAGATGAATGTGTTATGTGATTTATACTCATGTACAAGTCGGGTCATTACGCAGAGTCTTGTTATGGGGAAGAAGTAACCTATAACTTGACTAAACAAGAAGTCCTATAAATGACATAAAGGGAAGAAGTACTTGTGTCACATTGGGGAAGAAGTAACCCGATTGTGACACCCCGCAATTTTCAGGTCAGCTGCTATTTTGTTAAATATTTAGTTAATTGATTATTTGTGCACGTGGCACTAGAATTAGATTAATTTAGAGTGACACGTGGCACGACAGTATGAACACTGACACGCAACAGGATAATCCGAGGAGTTATCGAGAAACCGCACACACGTGTCAAAACACACGAACATTGGTGAATGTTTAGCACATTGTGTAACACAACACTCGAAACCACACGAAACACTCGAACACTGAACTTAGAATTTTAAACGAGGCCAAACGACAGTTCGTAAACATGAAAACGGCGACGAACGGATCAAACCTATGAAACTAGGCTTATTGGGCTCTCCAGGGGCCCATCGCGTACAGGCCCTATAGCGGTACGCGACGAGTTTCGAGAGAATTTAAATCCCGAAATCCATCGCGCTACGCGGAAGTAATCTTGGAGCCTCTCCGCGGTACGCGATGGGTGTCAGACGGCAAATCTTTATAAAACCAAGATTGTAATCATTCTAAGCCACCCTAATCTCTTATTCTCGATTCCCATGCACCTAAACTTCGTCTTCTTCATCTGAAAACCTTCTGGCAGCCATTGGAGACCTGTTGAGAGCCCAAGAACTTGAAGGTTGAAGCCTAACATCCAGCTAGGAGCTCAGAAATCACCACTACGACCTTGTGGCTACACGTTCTTGCTGACCAGGAGCTTGAGAGGATGGATACTCATCATCTCATAGAACTTTGAAGCATTTGAGGTAGTTTCTATGGCTAATGTGCACTCTCATCACACACAAACACTCTCACAAGCTTCGAAACCCAAATGCAAGCTCTAAATCCTTGCATGCACAAACTTTCAACCATTTGGATCTTGGTTTGTAGCTTTTAATGTATTTCTTGATGATATAAGGTGATATAATGATGTTTGTGACGATCTATGAGGTTGTGTATGTTGAGATATCATGATTTGGTCATAAACTAGTGAAAAACCCACATGCATGTATGATCCATGGCATGTGGGATGATTTTGTTGATTCAAATATGTTTCTTGATGATATTGTAAGTATGTAGCATGATTAGATCTTATTGAAATAATTAAAGATATGGTTTTTGACAAACTTTCTATTAATAGTAACTTTTTAGTTACAAGATGATGATTTGGAGAAAATGATGAACATGCATGTATAAAGACTTGTTATTTGAATGATATTATGATGATTAGAAACTTAGGAATGTGATCTTGATGTGGTTATGGTCATTTTTGACATAGTTACTATATTTAGTAACTTTTCGGGACAAAATAATGATAGGAAATGATTTGGGCTATGTTGGTATGTTTAAATGATGTTAAATCACTTATTATGATGGTTTGTGGTATAAAAATGGTTTAGAAATGTTTAGAATGGTCATTTGTATGCGAAATTGCAAAGTTACTATTTATAGTAACTTTATTTTTAGAAGTGTTAACTTTTGAATATTTTGTATGTTTCGAACATGCTAAGTGGTTTAATATGCTTTAACATGATGATAGTATGCTAAGTTAGATGGTTCCCGATATCGCATATGCTAGAAATGGAAACTTTCCATTTTAGGAAACCTTTATGTGCAAACATGATATAAGTGACTTATGTGATTTCGTATGATAATGTACTATGTGTTAACATGATCACATAGGACTAACGAGCATGCTAGAAACCTAAAATCGTTATGCTTTTGTGGAACTTGTCATAAATGGAAACTTACTATAAATAGTAAGTTGTCTATAGATGCGACTTGCGCGTTTTGCACACGACGAGCACTTACAGGATTGTTACACGATTCATAAATGACACACGGTTCACCAACGGGTCGTTGACTTGACACGGTTAACTTTAGTCAAACACGGTCAATGTGGACCATCACGAGCAAACACGGTCATTATGGACCGACACGGACAAACATGAACAACCGAGGGTTGTTGAGACTAACACTAACACAAGCACCGTCACTTACACAAACTCACGTATGGTATACGATATAGGTAGCCGGTGACCGACTACACTACTTGACGCTTCAGGAGCTTACGCTTACACTCGTTCACATCACTAAGGTGAGTTTACGGCCCCTCTTTACTCTTTTCAAACGTTTTAAATAGGGGGAGAATACTAGTTGCATCGAGTCAAACATCTATTACTGTACAAACATTTTTACTGTGTATGCTGGTTTATTAGACAAACATTAAGTGTTGAACTCGTAACAAGCCCTCACAAAGTCTTACCGTTAACGTACGAACAACGTGGTAGGTTTGAATTGATTCATTTGGGTGTGACTAACCCCACGGGGCACAATATTGACTGGATGTCATAACCCGTGAAACTCTGACCTAACTTGCTGTGTGTACGAGACACAGCGGAGGCAAGAGTAAACAAGTCTAGTTCGGTAGTGACGCACTGACACTTGGAGCCTAGGGTTCGGTACTAACATTATGATAAACAGCATGACACATGTTTTACTTACTATATGTATATATCAAAACCTGTGAGCTCACCAACCATTGTGTTGACACTTTCTTTTAAACTTGTATTCTCAGGTAACTGACAGGCGTACGGATTCAGGACACGTACCTAAGGACTTGAGCTTAGGACCTGCACGTTGCATGTCGTGTCATTTTATCAAACATTTTCTAACTATGTTATGTATTAAACATCGTAGTGTCTGACAATTTGTTTCCGCTGTTTAAACAGTTATATTTCCGCTGCTTGTATCAAACTTATTATTTCCGCTGCAATACTATTTAATTTCCGCTGCAAACTATTTTATTTCTTTATGTCAAACAGTGTATTTGAAAAGGCATATAGAGTTGTTCTATATGACCTTGAGCTGTGATTATGGCCACGTCACACCCACGTGGACTGACACCACGAGTGGGAATTTGGGGGTGTGACACCGATGTAGGATGAAGAGAGTCCCTAGCAGTACCATGACTTAATGCTTGATCTGCCCTTGGGAAATTATGGATTGCAGACTTGTGCATTGACTATTTTATGTTTTATATGTTCATCTTATGTTAATAAATATTTAATTATGAATCGTTTTGGTAAAAACCTAGGACTCACTTAGCAACGCTGACTTTTGGATGTATATTAGATTGAATTTCCGGTAACTATGCTAGGATGGGATCTCTTGGTTGATTGTAGAAGCTACCCATACCGTTTGAAGACTATCATTTTCTGTTTTAGACATTTTAAATTCTGTTTGAACTTGTTTGGTTTGTTTAATTATGGCTATGATTTGATGGTTACGACTTTCCACTGCAATGTTAAGACCTTTCAGTTTTATTTGAACTATGTTAATGCTAGGAATGACCAACTGTAGGACCTCCCGGGTTTGGGGTCTTACAATCCATTACGCCGTGACCAAGTCTACAAGATGGACAAGGTCGTGTATGGATTACACCAAGCTTTGCGAGCATGGTATGAGACACTCTCTACTCACCTTTTGAACAACTGATTCAGAAGAGGTGTCATCGACTGGACGTTGTTTATTCGAGAAAAGGATGGAGACTTACTTCTTGTACATGTTTATGTGGATGATATCTTTTTTTTTGTATCCACAAATGATGTTATGAGTAAAGATTTCAAAAAATTTATGAAAGACAAGTTTGAGACGAGTTCCATGGGAGAGATGAAGTTCTTTCTTGGATTGCAAACGGATCAAAATAAGGCGGGGATCCTTATTCATCAAACCAAATATGTTGGTGACATATGGAGACGGTTCTATATGTTTGACGCTAAGCCTGCCGGTACCCCACTGGTAGTTGATCACAGGATTACTCCAGATTAAAAGGGGGAGTTAATTGATGACCCAATGTAATGTGGGATGATCGGATCTATCATGTATCTTACTGCATCTCGGCCAAATATCATGTTTGCTACTTTCCTGTGTGCCCGCTATTAGTCAAAGCCAAGGGTCTCTCATCATATTGATGTGAAATGGATTTTTCGTTATCTGAAGGGTACTCTGGATATTGGATTGGCATCCTAATGATAATGATTTTGAACTTACTACTTATAATGACTTACTTAACAATGGCTGCAATCGCAACTACAAGTCTACTTCAATGGGGTGTCAATTTTTCGGCAAATGACTAGTTATCTAGCAATGTAAGAAGCAGACATCGGTGTCTGCTTCTACTTGTGAGGCTGAGTATATAGCTGCTGCGAGTTGTTGTTTTCATATCATTTGGATTCAACAGTAGATGAGGGACTACGGTTTGCAATTTTCTAACACCCATATCTATGTTGATAACACTTCTTCCATCACCGTCACTAGAAAGCCTATACAACACATGAAAACAAAACACATCGACATCAAATATAACTTTATCCGTCATTTTTTTGAAAAGAAATTAATTGCTATTGTTAAAATTCACACCGACCAACAAAACGCCGATCACTATACCAAAGCTCTTAACAAATCCAGGTTTTTATATTTGATATCTACTAATGGGGTCACGAAGAATAATGAGGTCATACCTTACACTGAATCTAACCAGTGATCATTGTCTTGTTTTTTGTTAATGCATATTTTGGGTGTCCGTTGCTGGTCGAATAGTATAGGATTAGTATATGTTGAATTGTATTCACTTGTATGTATTTGTATGTTGTTACACTGGGAACTGGGGCATATGCCAATGGGTATAATGTGTATGGGCCCATTCGTACGAATGAGCATACGAATGAGTCCATTTGTTCGAATGGAAATGACATATATAAATCAATTCTCAGTGTAGATTTTGTTATGGTTTTTGAGAGTTCTTAGGGTTTGAGCAGGAGAGGGGAGAGATCATGCTTGATCTCTACCTAGCAACGACTATGTTCTTTTATGTGTAGGGATTCAATCATGTAATCAATCGTTTCGTTCAATGTTCAACTGATTTGGTTCATATTGTTTATGTGTTCTTGACCTAAACCTTCCATCCAACACAGAAATGTCGATCCTAAATGTTTTTTTGCCTTTGTACATGTTGGATCGTGAACACTTGTTTTCGTATTCAATTGTTAGACTCGATTTTCAAGAACAACGCTAAAGTTCCCTCTCAAGTCAAGAATCTGGTGCCTAGCTTGTTCTTTAAGTCTTATATTTCTATTAAAAAACAGAACAATAATACAGGTAATAACGGGAATACAAATCCATATAATTCAACGAATCTTTGGATATAAATACCAAAACATTAATACAAAGAAGGCAAAGAGTGATAAGACAAACTGCTCACATTACAGACTTTGATATATAAGATAGACATACATAACCATGGATAAAAGTCAACAACAACAGAAAGAGTAAGACACTAAGACTAAAACCTTCAGTGGTTCTTCAGTCTTGGTCTTCGGTAGTTGTTATCCATGGCTTGATTCAGAGTCCTTGCCGCGTTTGCTTTTCTGTGGTTATCTTGTAATGAAGAGCTTCCGAAGATATGCTTCTGAAGGAGGACTTCTAGAGTTATTCTAAGAGGATCTTCCGTTGTTGCTTCAAATGAAGATCTTCCGATATTATTCTGAGGGAGGTCTTCCGTTTTTGTTCTAAAGAATGTCTTTCGATGTTATTATGAAGAAGGGAAAGGTTATAAGAAGGATGGTTATGGCTCATCGGTCCTTTTTTTTCAACAATCTCCCTCTGGACTGATTAAGCTAAAACCATTTATTTTGTGAATAAGAATTTCAAGTGTAACTGACCTTTTAGATTCATGAACGAAATCTTGCACTTGAAAATGTCCCAAATCATTTCCAAGATTAAGTTGCAACACCTTCCTTAGGTCTGTATCTGATAGATCTAAGATAGAATACCAATTTGAGAAGGAAATTGTAGAGCCATTGTACCTTCTATCACAATAGAATTGGTAGCATCATTAAAGAACCATCTTCTTATCCCTGGATTCTCTGGGAATACGTGCTTGTATTTATTAGAAGGTGGGTTTGACTCTTTTTGAGGGCTGGTCTATTTGGGAACAAGTATAGTGGGAGGAACAGTTTAATGTTGTGTAGGGTGATGGTAAAAAATGTTTCATGCCAAGGCTTAGGATGGTCCTTGTTCTCATTTTTGAACTTAGAACATTCATTATATAAATGAGTGTCCTTCCACATTATGATAGCATTCTTTGTATCCCAACCATTTTGGATTAGGATGTGATTTATTTTTCTCCTCTACTCTGTCTTCCATATCCTACTTGCATCTGCCTTTAGTCTGGCAGTGAGGTTATCGGCTTCATTTCTTAAACTAGTGATGTCCCAGTTCATTAAGGTCTCAACTTTTTATTTTCCTTCATCCAATAGAAATTTGATTATATTCTCCCTCTCAGCCTCATAGTTCTTCTTTTATTGAAGATCCATCGAAGTGATCCAATTTTGATAGGCTTTGACAAGGACATCCCCAGTTAGCCTAAAGGCTTGAAGATCATCTAAGATCTTGTATTCTCTTTCTTCCCCACAGTCTTTACTAGTTTCCTTTTTTTGGATTTTAGTGATGAGATAGGTCTGTTATCATTAGAACTAGTAATGATTCTTTATTCGAGACTGGAGGCTTAGGGAATTTGGCTGAGCTTGGTTTGGGTCTCTTTGCCATATGTGTCTTTCTTCTTGAGAAATAATGTTTTATCTTAGGTTGACGTTTGGAAGGAATCTTTGAAAGATTTAGAAGGGTTTCAGATGTAGATTGAGGTTAGAGAGTGGGAGATGAGCTCCTTACAGGTGTGGGTACCCTAGTATGTACAAGAGAGGTAGGGTTAGAGTTTATTTTAATGGGAGAGTTTGCAATAGTTGTTTGTGCATGCTTGGAAGTTATTTGTGCAAGGGTTGCTTGGGTATCGGTAGTTGTTTGGGGTTCAGAAGTTTGTTGGAGTTTAGTGGTCATTTTTATGCCACTGATAGGTATGGTGGGTATGGGCTTTATGGCTTTGGGTTTCGGTTTTCTGGTAGTACCATAATTGATGGTTTTCTATTTGAGAGGCAGTTTCTTCTCTTTTTGTGCCTAGATGGCTATAGTAGTTTCTGCTTGAAACTCTTGATCCCTAACAGCTTTGAGAAACGCCTCTTGGTTTTTTAGTTTTACAAGCTTCACCTTCTGCCACTCAGCTTCATAAGCAGTGTAATGTACCTTTTTTTTCTTGGTTCTGGGGATTTCTAGCCTTAGTGTTATGCACTTCATCAACTATTGCCATAGATGGAGTCTTATTTCCTGATCCATATATGTGAATGCCACTTGGACTATCACATGAGGTGGATGCTCAAATTATATGGTCTAAGTGTCCGGATGGACTAGGCACCCTAACCTCATCCTCATCTCCAATGGGTGGAGATTGTACATTTAGGACAGTGGGTTGAAGGGGCTACTCCTCAATATTATAAGAGAGAAGAGAACCACCAATCCTAAAAGTTGTATCAATCTCACGGAGAATTTGGTTTATAGTTTCATGGATGGTCTGGGTTTCACAAGCAGAGGTACCCATGGGAGAGTGGACTACTAACTGAGTATCAATAGATACTTCAACTGTTGATGTAGATTCCCTTTGGAATACAACATCATCCTGTTGAGAGGATTGATGAGGAGTTGGCTCGGGTTGAGATTCTGGATTTACCTTAGAGTATGTTTCACTTGGATCCTATTGTTTAGCAGGGACAATGACTTGTGCAGGGATCTTATCTTCCTGAACAGTCTTTATGGGATTTTTTGAAGAAACTTTGGAGGGGGCTTTGGATGTTTGTTTTCTTTTGGTCGGTACCTTTGCAGGTGTGGAAGTGGAGGTCGATGTGGGTTTACCTTAGATGGTTATGTCCTTAGTATCATCCATTGTGTTTGCTTCAATTGGTAGCCAAGCAAAGGTCCGCTTATTAATTGCCTTTGTGTGTGAAATAGAGGCAATATGGCACACAGTGTTTATTTGATGCAACAGACAAGCCATCACAAACCTAGGAAATATTAGAAATTTGGGGGCCCGCTGGTGGTGCACAAGACGATCAAAGATGATATGAGCTAACCTTACCTTTTTGTTGGTGAGAAGTGCATACATGAAATATTGCATGTCATATGGCATTTCTCCCCATGTGGTTTTTTTTGTGATAAGAACTGTAGAATTTTGTGGTATAGAAACTTGTACTTGGGTTGAAAGAAGGCTTTGTACAACGTTCCATTCTTTTGGTCTCCTTGGTAATCACACACAACAAATTCAGCGTGGAGAAGACCTACCGTGAATGTGGTAGGAGAGTCCAAATCCAGAAGAAATCAGAGAAGGTGTTATGGTGACCTGTTGTTTAGCCCAAAATTCATTCAGGGCAGTGACCGAGATGTTAGGGTTTATGATCAGTGTTGTGTGAATAAACAAACTTGACAAGAGATCGATTATCTCATCGTACTGAGGATACTCAGATGATCGAGTGAGATAGATAATTAGGTTATGAACGGGTTTAAGTTTCAGAGAATTGAGAGTCATTGAATCAAATAAGAACAAAGACGAAAGTGAGAGCAATTTAGAGAGTTCGAAGAAAGAAAAACAAAGAAGATGTTTTTATAAAATCAAGAGTGGATCTACAGGAAGAAACTGCTAGCACTTATAACAAAATGACGGATTATTCGATTAGGTCAAACATGCAAAACTTAACAATGGCAAAAAAAAAAAAGGAATAAGGAGGGAGACAACAAAACGACAAAATAATGCAATCAGACAAAAATTTTGTAAATGCATAGACAGTGGTTTGATCGGAATGAAGCCTGGTCCGATTTCGTCATTTTTACTCATCTTAAGCATAAAGCTCAGACGACTTAATTAAAGTGATTGCATCGAGCAAGACAACATTGGTCACACACATCTATCCTCAATCTTGAACTCACCATTCTTGATCAAGGATTATGTCAAACAATGTGATTAAGAAGAGCTAATGAGTTTTTCATAGAAATTAAGGCAAGTGCGTAAGGAAGAAATGTGGGAGAGAAGGTTTTGGATTCATTTTCTTCCCTCTTATTGTCAATCGGAGTATAATTAATGGGTGGGGGAGTCTGATTATACCTGATTCTGACCCTTGCTTTGCTGTGAACTTGCTTCTTCAGAAGCAACTGAAATCCTTTGCAGGATCCTTTCACATTTCATAGCTAAGTTTGGTTTCAGAGAGCTCAGATTTGCGTGCAACATATTTTTCATCTAGCAAGTCAAATTATGCTTGCAAATCTGACTTTTCAGACTTCAAAGATGAAATTTGGTTATTTTATCTTTTATTACATTTTCAACCTTTGATTTTTTATTTGTTGGAAGTTGTTCAAAATCTAGGTTCTACTCTTGCAATGATACATTTGCCTACTTAATGTTAGCAAATGCTGCAATGCAATCTTCTGAACATAGCTTCTCAATTAGAGCAGGGGATCCCTTAATAGCCTGTGAAGAGGTTTTAGCAACAGATGGGGTAGAGGAGCTTGATGGTTCATCAATGGCCATGAGGGCATAGTTTATTGCCTCATTGATTATGAGAGCAGAGCCTGCCTCGTTAGGCAAATTGCTCCAATCTACATATTCCTGTGAGAAAAGAGCAAGCTCACTAGGCAAGCTTTGAAGATTTAGGCCTGGAGTTTTCGCTTGAGATGGAGAAGGGGCCACACTTGAAAGGAGGGACTTGTATGCATGATTTGAAACAAATTGCCATTCGCAGCTTGTACATATTGTCCAGTTATTTGAGAAGGAGAGTAGACAATATGAGCGGTACCCTGATTTGGATTGTACTTATAAAAGTGAGAAGAAAAAGAAGAAGAAGAAGAAGAAGAAGAAGAGTTTGAAGAAGGTAAGGTAGGGTAAGTCACATAGGAAGGGGTGAACTGTTCGGAGCAATTTTGCATTCCCGAGCAAAGTGTCCAAGACCATGACATTGGTAGCATTTTACTTTTGCTTTATTCAGACCAACCTTGGTCTTACCATGGATACATGGGAATTTTCTCCAAGTTCTTTTATGGAACATATTAGTTCTAATACTAAGAAGGACAAGCTGATTAATAATGACCATTTCCTACAAATCATCACAAGGGATGTGATGGAGTCATTCATGATAAGACATTGATTTTCATGCGCATCATCACCATAAGGCATTAGAGCAGAGATGCCTGAGGTAATGTCAATATACTCATCAGAACTCTAATAAGATGTCTGAGAATTGTGAGAGTGGCTGAGAAGAGCAGTGTTCCCTGTGTTCCCTTGAACATACTCAGTTGTTGATTTACCAGACTTGATAAGCTTTCATTTTTGGTCAATCTTTCTCTCAAAGGTGAACAACTTACCATGGAGTTGGGTAAGTGAAAGATTGCCAAAGTCTGGAGAAGATCTCATGACAATGGAATTTGTCTCCCATTTTTCCGGTAGAGATCTTAGGAAACGGTTAAGGACAGAAATAGTAGGGTATTCCTATTCGGAAAGTTTAAGTTCACTAAAAAGAGAAGTGAACCTTTCGAGCTATTGAGTAAGTGACTCACCGTTCAGTTGGGAGAAGGTCTCATAGTGTTGTGCTAATATCTCCCTTCTAATTGCAACAACCTCAGTTGTTCCGCCAAACTACTCTTTTAGAGCATCCCATACATCCTTAGTGTATTCATGGTGTAGAAGACCTGAATAGATCTCATTTGGCAGGGCCATGGCCAACTGAGAATGAGCTTTAGCATCAAGCTCAAGTTTTTGGTAGTCTTCCTCGTAGTAGTTCTGAGAATCTTTAGACACTTGGTTGCTTGTTTCAGTGTCAAGGACCATTGGTTTGTGTGGTCCTATCATTACTGACCTCCAACAGCCACTATGGTTGACGGATAAGAAATGAATCTTCCCCGTTTGCCATATGTTATACTGATGACGAACCAGTATTAGAGGCTTGGTGGCAGATCCAGTGTTATGTGGGTCTAATTTCAATTCTTCTGCAATGTCGAGTAGTAAACAACTAGAAAAGATCAATGAAGATGATATCTCAAGTATGTTCAACAGAATGATTTTGAATAATGAGTTGTATTCAAAACCACGCAATCTTAGCAGGTGACAAAAACTTAAACAAACAAAGAGATGAACAAGAATTTTAAAGAGGAGTCTGCATAATTGAATATCAAAGTGAGCTTTGATTTTCAGACTAGATGATTATATCACAATCCGAAGAAATAGGCTTTGATACCAATTGTTGGATCGTGAACACTTGTTATCGTATTTAATTGTTAGACTCGATTTGCAAGAACAAGGCTAGAGCACCCTCTCAAGTCAAGAATCCGGTGCCTAGCTTGTTCTTTAAGTTGTATGCTTATATTAAACAAATATAACAATAATACAAGTAATAACAGGAAGACAAATCCATATAATTCAAAGATTGTTTTGGTATAAATACCGAAACATTAATACAAAGAAGACAAAGAGTAATAAGACAAACTGCTGATACTACAGACTCTGATACATACGACATACATACATAACCATTATAAAAGTCAACAACAACTGAAAGAGTAAGACCCTAAAACTAAAACCTTCAGTGCAGTATTGGTCTTCAGTAGTTGTTATCCATGGCCTGCTTCAGATTCCTTTCCGCATTTGCTTTTCCACAGTTATTCTTGAAATGAAGAGCTTCCGAAGGAGGTCTTTTGGAGTTATTCTAAGAGGATATTTTGTTGTTGCTTCAAATGAAGATCTTCCGATATTATTCAAAGGGAGGTCTTCCGTTATTGTTCAGAAGAATGTCTTCCGATGTTATTCAAAAGAAGGGAAATGCTATAAGAAGGATGGTTATGGCTCACCAGTCCTTATTTTTCAATAGTACATATGTTCATTTGTCTAAATTTCTTTAAAAAATCCAATAAACCCAAAAAGATTTCCTGTTTTAAGATTTTAGGGGGAGAAAAAGCAATATATTCTGAAAAACCAAAAACATTAAAAAAATTCTTAGAAAATGAGAATTTGATGTGATCTAAATAAGAAGTAATGGCATGCTTGAAAGTAAAGTTTAGTTGTTTAAACTGAAAGCATATAGACTTATGACGTGATGTTTTCATAGGCTTGTCTCTCTGATTCTCGAACATAGTTGGTTATTCAAAATGGTTGACTTGTGGTAATCCTTCAAGAAAACTAGTTACAGGGATGAAAAATTGATGGTTCAAATCATCTTGCACCTATTATCATAAACATTATGAGGTTTCCAAAAAAAAATGATTCCATGTTCATATACGTGCCATATTGTTGTGTCGCAGCCTAGCTGAAGTCGCCTATCCGGGTGAGGATGATTATATCAAAGAAATATAAAGCAAGATCCGATTCTGTACACGTGCCATATTACTAGATTTCAGCCAAGTTGAAGCCATCCATTTAGATAAGAAAAATATAGGAATATACAAAAAGAAGAATAAGTTTGATTCCATACATGTGCCAAACACTAGGATGCTTCCTAGTTGAAGACATCCATTTGGATAGAGAAATCTTAGTCAACATCACTCTTACACGTGCCATAGTGCTTTATAAAGTACCTTGCTTAATTCGTCCATAAGATTGTGTTGACCATCAGTCGTTATCAAAATAAAAATACAAAAATATGATAAATTGAAACCTTATAGATTTATGATCATAGGTCTTAAGTTACACATAGAAGAGTCATCAACTAGATTTGAACTTAACAAGTTGACACTAAAGTGGGTCACACAATCAGAAGCTATGCTTGATTATAGATGTGTTGTAAGATGATGTTTGAATATAGGCTTAAAGTATACAAATATGTCAATAATCACATCATCGTATGGCTAATAGTTTACCAATAAAATTTTCAGGATTGATATGTCTTAGCAACTATATCCAGAGTGCATCTTTCACAGGAAAAACATGCGTTTTTAAGTTTCCTGTTTGTACAGTTTTCTTTCAGTTTGAAAATCTTAGAAAAAATACAAAAAGATTTTAGATTCTTGTTATTTTCAATGACCATGGTTAGTTAAGTTGTTCAGTCATATCCATAATCTGCATCAAACCAGAAAAACTTCATAATTCTTTTAACATCATGGTCATAACGTTAGTTTAAAATAATTGTTGTGTTTGAGTGCTTGTTTTGGCCAAAACGTCAAGTGTATTAAGGGTTAAAGCACATTTTCATGAATGAACAAGTTAGGCCAATAGGTCATTCTCATAAATAAATGGCATTTAGCGCAGATGGAAGAGTCATTGATCCATATCAATCTATGTTGGAAACTTTCACAATCGAAATGTTGATTTGTGGAGGAGATTGGATTTGACAAATTTATGAAGTAAAAAAACATAAAGTAAATTATAGAACCTTAAAAAAATTAGTATATGATTGAATATTTGTTATTATAAATGATAACTTTGTGAGATCAAAGATGTCTATGTTCTAATCATGTTTTCCATACAAATTCAAAGGTGCTAACAGGCTGCCAGGTCTTACCGCCTGCTTTTTTTCTTCTTAATTAGAACATTTTTGTTTACTCTAGACATGAGGTTGTTACTTATTAGTTTCTAATTAAACAAATATTATGTAATAATGAATCTAATTAACCAGATTGTGTGTTTTCTATATCAATTCAAGTTATCAATTGTATACATCTTTTAGGTTTGTTTATGTTATTGCTTAACAATTTGACTTGATGTTCTAGGTTGAAAAAGAAGAAGACATGCTTTTATGGAATATGACTATGTTTATTTGAGAAGATCATGTATTTTGTTTATACACAATGTATATCTAGATATTTTTTAAATGTTACTCTTGTCTTGTAACTTGGTTTAGGTATTTTTGTTTTGCGTTAAAACTTTGTGTGTTCGTATGCTTTAAGACAACCATCAGAAAGAAGGTCACCTTCATGTGCATCAAGTTTTCCAGGAGTGTCAACGGGTGTTTGAACATGATTGCAGTCGTTCATCTTTTCACAAATAAGAATGTCATGAGCTACTTTTGTGGTGACAAAAACATACCATTACAATCACGTGTAACTGAGATGCAACGAAAATAACTAAAGGGACCAAGATCCTTCATGGCGAATTCGGATGACAATCGGGCTAGAAGAAGCTGTTTTAGATCTGAAGATGACATGGTGAGAATGATGTCATCAACATGTATTTTTTTTAAATGTTACTCTAAAACCCAAGTTTAAAACAAAGTCATTAAACATTTGGTACCAAGCAGGAGGTTCCTGTTTGAGTCCAGGGAGGGACTTTCGCAAATGACAAACATGGTGAGGATAGGACGGATGGCAAAAACACAATGGTTGATGCTATAAATTGTTTCCTGTAAGTTGCCATGAAGAAAATCGTTTTTGACATCAAGTTAGCTAATTTCCTATTGGTGAAGCAATGTGATACCCAAATTGTTCTGATCGTAGATGGTTTAACTACGGGTATCAAGGTTTTATGATAATTAACTCCCACCTGTTATGATCGACCATCACATACCAACCTGGCCTTGTATCATTCACGAGAGCCGTTTGATTTGGTCTTGTGTTTAAATATCCACACACAACGAATTAGATTCATATCTGGACGACGAGGTACTAACTCCCAAGTATTATTTTCAATAAGCACATTAAATTTATCTGTCATGGCCCATAACCAAACGGCTTGGGTAAGTGCTTCAGTTAGGTTACGTGGTATAGCTTTAAATATGGTTATGGAGTGCAGAATGAGTGTAGTTTTTGGTTTGGATACCAAACATATTGTGTGTGTTCATAGTCTAAAGTGTTTTAGGTGGTGGCATTGGTGGTGGTGGTGGTGGGGATGGTGGAGGTGGAGTTGGCGTTGGCGTTGGCAGTGGTGGTGGAGATGACGATTGAAGGGTTGGTTATGTAGAGATGTGTTTGGGTCATCATGTATAAACTTGTATGGGAGGTTGGGGAGCTGAAGAGTGTATGGGTGGTGGCCAGGCTGTATCCTGTTTGGAGGAGGTGGTGGTTGTTGGTGATGGGTTTGTAACATGTGTAGATGGTCCTTGCTGAGTAGGTGAGGGAGAATGGTGTGCCGATGGACCGGAATTAGGTAGCCAAATGGAAGGGTTGATAAAAGGAAAATTTGTTTCATCAAACACAACATGGCGAGAAATGAACAATTTTTTGAGTTGACATGTCATAACATTTATACACTCTATGATTAGAGGAGTAATTAGGAAAACACATGTAGAAGAACGTGGTTGAAGTTTGTTAATGGATGAAGAGTGAAAAGGAGGATAACAAAGACAACCATGCATGCGAAGATGAGCATAAGAGGGATGTTTATGATAGAGAAGAAAGGTAGGTGTTTGATGTTGCTTGTTTTTGGATTGGAGGATGTTTAGAAGATAAGTAGCCATTTCGATGTAACGACCCGTTTTGGGAAAATTATTATAATAAAATTTATCGGGTGCAATTTTGAGTTTAATATTTAATTAACTAATATTTGGATGTGCTTAGTATGATAAACTAGTTAACTAAATTATTTAATCTGGTTATGTGTCATATAAAGTTGAGGGACTAGTTTTGACAAGTACCCAAACTTGTTTATATGAAGTGTGTAGTTGTTGACTTGGTAAAAATACAACTTCATTCTTCTCTTTGCCTTGGTCGACGCCCAGAGAAAACCCACAAGAAGGAATTCAGAGATTCTGGCAAATTGGCTCCAATGTTTGCTTGAATCCTTCATGCAAGCTTAAATTGTGACTATTCTTGTTATTCTACAACCATAGGTAAGTGATTTGGTGTGTTTGATTATGATTTTAATAGGTCTTATGGGTGCTCATGGGTTTGAGTTTGAAACCAGAAATTGATAATTGGTTTTAGGTTATTATGTATGTATGATTGTAGAAATCATGTGAGTAATGCATGGAAACCTTGAATTTCATGTTTTTGGTTGATGATTATAACTTGAATTTTATGAAAGAAGTTCATAAGAACTTGGCAAATTAGCAATTAGGTATTGACTTGAATTTTTGATTTCAATTGATAAGATCATTTGTAAAATTTTGAAATTTCTAAATATTTTAGGTGAATTTCAGGGAATTGATTTACTTAGAATAAAAATGGAAATTATAATCTTTTAAATAAATTGAGTTTTAATGGGTAGAAGATTTCTGCACACCAAGTGTTTGTTGAAATGCTAAAAATTTGCTTTTGGTCAAACTTGAGACTTGAATCTTGAATTTGAGTCCAAATTGGTTATCATCTTGAACGTATGATAAATTGATAACAAACGGGTTTAATTGGGGTAGCATATGTCAAGCTTAACTAGAATTGTAGTTAAGAGAATTGGAAATGTTATTGATTATAGGTGGGAGTAGCGAAAGTTCGAAGGAAAGTCAAAGAAAAGACAAAGCACCAATTGTTAATCCGTGATTATAGTGCTAAGGTAAGTTACGCCACTTACTAAACACCGGTTATGTGTAGTAGATATAGTCTACTAATTTGTTTTTGTTGATTATGAATTTGATTAATTTCATACATTGATTTGGGTTGATTGCATAATTGGATTGTTGGTCAATATGACATATTATGTTAATTGTGGCTTTGGTTATTGATGATGAACTTGAGTGTCTTATGGTTAAGTAAAACTATAGTAGAAGTACTGATGCGTGAATACCATATTATTAACCTTTGAAATTGGATAAACTTGTAGTTGATTTTCTTATGATTGAAATCTATGATGGAAGAACTTGAGTGATAACATCATAGTATGGATTATTGTAATGTTATGATTGAAGTACTAGCATGTGAACATCATAACAATATTAAATACTAACCACTAGATTGTGGTAGTGATATAGTAATGTTATGATGGAAAGACTTGAGTGAGAACATTATAATAATGGCTGAATATTAACCACTAGTTGTGGTAATAATATGTTAATGTTATGATGGAAGGACTAGAGTGAGAACATCATAACAATGTTTGAATACTATACACTAGAGTGTGATAGTAGGATTTTAAATTTATGATGGAAGTACATGTGTGAAAACATCATAGCAAAAGCTTGGTATGCAATTCAGAAATTGGGTAGTTTTGACCCGTTAAGAAATTAAACTTAGAATTATTGAATCAAAGTTGAATTTTGTTACTTTGATTTGATTGATTTGATGTTGTAAATATGCATAAATATGAAATATATGGGTTAGTTTGGGTGAAAACTAAGAAAAAGTAATGGTCAGAAACGCTCAAAACGACTTAAAACAACAAATTTGGGTTTGTTGGCATAAATATGGCTTATCATACGCCCAGATGGGCGTATCATATGCCCAGTCATGGTATCACATGCCCAGAAGTTTCTGCCAACGACCAGTCATACGCCCAACTGCAGAATTTTTGTAACTTTCATATGATTAACCGTACTTTTTCGGGGCTTTAAATGGGTGATTTACTTATTCATATGAACTGATTGTGAGCATACATGTTGTGTTAGCAGGTCAAAAATTGGTGTGCATTCAGAGGTAATGATAGGGCACTTCTTTTGTAAAGATCAAACGATATGAAAACTTTGGTTGTTGGGTTTTCGTGTAAACCATATGTTAATGATTTTGTGTTGTAATTAAAGTTAACAAATGTGTTTAAAATATGTTTTGGTTTCACACTTCATAAATGACCTGTTTTGTAAAAATTTAAGTTGTAAATTTTCTGGAACTATATTTTGAACACGTGTAATCACGTAATGATTTTGGGTGTTACATTCGAGTGCATGATACAAAAAATGCGGGGTAGAGAAGCATGTGTCGAAAGAGTGCGGACGATTATGTTATTAAGTGAACGAAATTTCCGTTCAGCCTTTTCGTTCTGAGGGGAAGTATGAGGACACGAGAAGCAGATACTCAAGACGGTATTTCAACTGTGAACTCGGACTTGACGCTCTACGGCATATGCCTGAGCCCACCTAGGAGAAACTCTATAACTGGGTAAACTCCTAACTTGTCACATAGGAAAGTCAATAGGGTAACCTATAGGCTAGAAGCCCTATGGTTTAATAAAATATTAAATCGTGTGTTTAACATATTTTAGTTAAAGACAGATTTGTCATCTCAATCATGCTCGAATTATTCGTTAACCAAGATCATCTGAAATAGCTCATGTAACAAATTAATGAGTTTTTTGAATTGTTGTAACATATATAATTATTATTTTCTTTGTTAACTGAAATTTTGAAAATACTAAAAGCTAATGTACCAAAATTTATTCTTAAATTATTATCATAAATTATCATAAACATATAAGAAAAGCTAGGGAAAAATGTTAAAGGCAACTAAATATAATACTCTACAATTAAAAGAATGTAACATGTGTAATATATGATGATAATATATAATATTATAATCAAAATTGAAAGTGAAACTTAATATTTAATTAGATATGAAGTTGAAAACTCCCAATATTTATTAGGAATAATTATTTGGTATAATGTTTTGTATATGATTAACTGTTAACAAGAACTTAAAAAATAAAAATACGTGTATCAATGATGTTTTAGAAAACTAGACCTCATGTTTTATTTATTAGTTGATAGAAAACACTGTAACTAATGCTCAAAAAATAGTTTTTTTTTTAATATTGATATTCTACGTACCACGTATATTATTTAACCAGGTTTACTGGGCAGAGTTAAGACATACGCCCCCAAGATATGCGAGAACCCCTTGTAATAGGGAATCCTTAGTCACTATTACATGCATTTATTTATCTGTTTTTCGTGTACTAATTACTCCTGCATTTTTAGTTGTATTTTGTCCCTTTTTTTCATTTTAAATAATATTGTTTTATTTACATATTGCAAACGGTAGGATTGGTGTGTGTGTGTTTAATGGTATAGATCATGGCGATGAACCTCTAAAATCAAATATCATGAAGTTCATATATGGATCGAGTAGAGAGTCAAGAGAGTACAACATGAGTCACTACATGTTGTACCATGTATCATGTGATTTTAAATACATGAGCTAAAACTGATCCAGCAACAACTTCATTGATGAGTTGTACACACTAAATTTACCAAAGTTTTTTTTATAACAATATGTAGTGTTATAAAAGTTGAATGGATCCGAAATCATGTCCAATTATTTCACAATCGAACCTCATTTGTGGTGCACGATGTGTGTCATCAAGAGGTAAAAAAAAAATTAATTACAGGGCTAGGGAAAAAGATTTTAATTATATAAAAGGGTTGAAATGTTGTAGCGTTAACAAGTCTTTTTTTCCTTAAAAATTGCATTTTGGTTATCGTGTTGAGTATATGTTACAAGTCGAAGGTGTAAAATGTTTTCATCATTGTGTTTTATAATTTAGCTTATTTTATATTATTTTGTCATTGTGTTTTTGGGTATTAGGACCAAGTTCTAACAGGATTTTGTTGTAACCGATTTAATCGATTCAATTCTAATGTAATTGATTTCATGTGCTAGTGTTTAAGTGATTTATTTAAATCTACAAGTGTATTATGTTAATTTTATATTTTATTCGCTCATCATACACCCTTAAAAATTATATAACTTTTACATATTTTATTATTTTTTCAAATATAAATCATGAAATATATAATTTTGTTATTTTTAAATTGATTATAAAATTGTTGTACGTTTTTTTATATTTATTGACATGGTATATTGATACATGATTAGATACACGTGTATAAGATTCAATTTTTAAAATTTATTTTATTTACACGTGTGTCAAATTATAAAAAAAAATATACATATATGTAAGATCTGGTTTTAAAAACACATTTGTAGTATTATGTTTATAAGTGTAAAATTATTTATAATGTACACATTTGCAAACTGTATATTCTACACGTTTAATAAAAAAGTCAAATTAAATAAGAATTTAAGATTTAATTAATCAAGACTTAATAATAATGAAAAAATCACAACAATATTTAATTAAAAAAATGTAAAATTACGCTTCTATCTTTTAAATTAATGCAGTATACATATAAACTTTTTTCTCAACATAAATGAAAATATATATATTTAATTAACTTTAATTAAACATTATTTTCTAATTATTTTAATACATCTATTAGATAAGGTTAAACACTAAGGTCGTGTTTGTTTTTCACAGGTAAAACGTCTGCGGTCTGCGGACCAAATCTGCAAACCTCTTTTGCAGAAGAGGTGGAACAAACTCCTGCAAGAAGAGTTTTTGAGGGTGTTTGTTTTCCAAAAACCTCTTCAAACAATAAAATCTCTTCCCAACCCACCGTCCCCCAACCCCACTGTCTTGCTCAACCTCTTCGAATACCCCACCTACCGCCGCCGCCACTGTTGAGCAACCACCATCCACCACTGTCACCATCACCTCGATCGAAGGAACCAGGGGCGACGACCGGTGGTTGCTTCCGGCGATCGAGCCCACGCAGACCAAACTCCTGCCGTCGATCGAGCCCTCGTTCTAAAACCCTAACGATCTAACCCTAACCTGCAACGGTGGAGGAGGAGACCACGTGGTTGCTTGAGGCGACTGCGACGACGGTGGAGCAAGGTGGTGGAGGAGGAGACCGCGTCTGGTGGAGATCGAACGACCTAGGGTTCGTCTCCCCTTTCCTTCAATCGAACGACTAGGGTTCGCGTCTGTGGAGGAGGAGACCGCGTCTGGTGGAGATCGGTGGAGGGCGGCGGCAGTGGAGACCATGCGTCTGGTGTTCGCCGTTGGGAAGAAGAGAAAGGGACGGGAAGAGCTTTGAAGAGGATGGTCCATGTCTGCACCAAGAAGAGGTCGCACAGACGTTTTTTAATGAAATGTATGCGAGAAAACAAACACCCTTCATCTGTCCGTGGTCTGCGGGGCGCAAACAAAAGAGGTTTCGCAGACGTTTTTGATAAAAACAAACAGCCCCTAACTCTCTAACTAATGATTATCAAAGAAGCACTCTTCTTAACACCAATGTTTTCAGACCGGGCCGGATATCAAACTGGTCATCATAGAGGTCCACTGGTCGGATCAGTTCAACCGGTTCGACCGGATCCAAGAACGGGGTAAAGTGATAATTAATTTTTTAAAATTAAAAATATATAGATAATTTACATCACAAGATATGATGTAGTTAGATTATTAGTTTATCTAAAATAATGAAAATAATAGTTAAACTCTTTAATAATTAAATTTTTTAATAGATTTGATATACATGCAACATGTTGCTATTTAAATGTTTAATTTCTTTTGTTTACAAGATATTAATTTTATTTTCAATAATACACGGGGTTTTTACATATTTTCTCAAATCATGTTTTATTAGCATTGTACATTATGCATTGAAAATATGTACCTTGGAGAAATATGTAATTTTTCAAGTTAAGAAGATCGAGGAAATATGTGATTCTCCCACAATACAAACATCAAGTTAGTTGAAATGGTAAAAAACAAACCCTTAATGTTTTGAGATCAAGCTTTAATCTAGCAGAATATTTACAGCTTTTTGACCTTTGAGTCCTAACTCCGAAATTGTTGCAAAAGAAGTCCCACATTGCACACCGCCTTCTATCTTTGAGTCCCTAATTGCTACAAAAAAAGTCCCACATCAACCCACTGAAAAATTCACAATCTTCCAGCACTTCATAAATTAAAGTCACTTCCACCAAAATCTTGTATACGGTCCAGCCGTTCTTTCCGGTTCCCCGGTTAAACTGTCCATTGCAAAATAGTCCGGTTCTTGGGGAAGCGGGTTTTCTAGCTAAAATGAACGGGTGAACCAATTGGTTTCCGTTCTAACCGGTTGAATCGGGTGGTCTGGTCCGTCTCCTAAACACTGCTTAACACACACACGAATATAAAGTACAGGGCTATGTAACAACCAATAATAATACAGGTATTAATTCTTTCAGGGTAAGTTATTTTAGAACAAATATGATTAAAACAAATTTGGGTATCAGACTAAAATAAACAAGTAGTTATTTTTAACAAAGTAAGTGAAGGTAAAACGATTAAATCAGTGTGGGCAAGCAAATATATATATATATATATATATATATATATATAGGGGAGGGATATTCTAAGAAGGCAAAAAACCATGAGAAGTGTGAGAAGCCACGAGAATGTGACACGTGTATTTTAGGGTAAAGGGTATAAACGTCAACACATAAATGGAGGCTGCACATGCAAGTCACATGTTAATTCCACCAAATTTTTTAAACGTGTGTAACTATTTTATACGTTAAATTTTTTTAAAAAAAATTACACCATAAAATCACAAATTTCTTTACCTTTCTAACGAGTATAATATTGTTATATTTAACAATAGAAAAAGAACGAACCTGATTGTTCTTGAAACTTGTGCGTTTTTATGGTGTTTTCATATTGTTTGTGAAACTAGACGTTTTATGGTGTTTTGAACATAAACAAAACACAACGTTTTTCAATTGCGTCATTTACACATGACGTTTTATGATGTTTCTGTACTGTGTAATTTTCACAGACATTTTATGGTGTTTTTGAATTGTAATTTTATTTATGGTGTTTTTGAACTGTAATTTTATTCATGGTGTTTTTGAACTGTATAATTTTACACATTGTGTTTTATGGCGTTTTTGAAAACTAAAAAACATGTCGCTCTAAGCTTTGTGTTTTTACACATTTAAGTTTAAAACGTCATGTATAAAATGTTTATGAACCAGGTGTTTTTGTTATGGTGTTTTTCAAATGTTTATGAAATATAGCGATTTATGGTGTTTTTAGTATTCAAAAACACCATAAAAATGCCTGGTCTTAGTTTCATGAATATCCGAACACAAAAACACCATAAAATGTTAACACCATAAACACAATAACATATCTTGAAAAAACGCCATAAACAATAAAATATCTCGAAAAAACATCATAAACTAAGTTAAAAACAACACTTACAAACTTAGGTGTTTATGGTGTTTTTCGTTTTCAAAAACACCAAAAAATGCTCTCTTTTAGTTTTATTAATACGCAAACACCAAAAAATAACATAAAATATTAACATCATAAACACCATAAAATATCTTTGAAAACACCATAAAACATACATATGTGTAAAAAACACCATAAAAGATCAGTTTCGTATATATTGGAAAAACACCATAAACATATGGTTTGTGAAACTCATTTTAGGTTGTTATTTTAATTTTAAAAAATATACTAATATTATACTCATTAGAAAGATAAAAAAATGCTCGATTTTATGGTGTAATTTTTAAAAAAAAATACTAACATATAAAAAAGTTATGAACGTTTAAAAAAGATGGAGGAAAATGAATGTGACTTGCATGTGCAGGTTTTTGGCTAGATCTTCCCATTCTACCCCTCCTGATGGTTTTAACTTATAATTATTTACGAAAATACCACTAAATTAATCTCAACCACAAAACCAATTGATCTAATGGTTGAGATATCTTCTCACACTTCTCATGGTTTTAAAACTTTTTAGCCAAACCTTATACTATATATATATATATATATATTCTTTGCATGAAGGAAAAGTATGCATGCATAGGCATGTCTACGAGAAACACACACATAAACACGCAACTGTATAAACAAACCCAATCACATATGATCAATGAGGGAACGATGGATTATAGGCTCTTCCCAACTAGCCGTGACTATTCCAAACTAAACACCAAGAAAATTCCAAAAACCACAAAACTCTAACATTACTTGACTAAACTAGATGACAATCATATTTCTTTATTCTCTAACATGCCATCCGTATAAAAAGAAAATATATATCCATTAGGATTAACACAATATCAAACTAAATCACCAATCTTTCTAGTTAAATATTTACTAAATCAATGAGGATAGAACCAAGTAACCTAAACAAAACTTATTTTTAGGGTGTGGTCATTTCAAAAATCAAAAGTGAATATCCTATAGGATAACATGGCTAAACTTCAGCCAAGAAAAATCTTAGGAGATCAAAAAGTTACCTAACCCTCTTCTTTTCTTGATGCCTCAAGTACCGAACACCCATTTTCCCCACCCCATACCTTCGACAGCCTCATGGAACCACAGAAACCACTATAACTCTATGAAAATACTAAGGATATACCCTATAGATTTGCAAGGGTAAACATGGTACTTTTTGCTTTCTTGCCAAGAGTTTTCCCCCATCAATCCTCTCAGCCAACTTCAAAATCCAGCATAGGATCCCACTGATGCTTTTCAAATCAGCGACAACCAACCCATATGGACCCTTTGTTGCACCAACCAAACACCTCAAAATACAATAATAGGAAAGTGACATGCTACCTACACTAAGTATTAGGGGAACCTAAGACAAGATGGGTTAGGATCATGGGTGAATTTCAAATCCTTACAAAAGGACAACATCATATCCAAAATCCTGACAGCAAAATCCATATATTTTCTTTCCTTTCAGCCGAGACATTACCCCATACTCCTTACAATGAGCTGCAAAACTAGGATACTTGTCACCTATCAACTATTAGATGGAACATCTCTAGAACCTGCAGTAAGAGAAAGGTTAGTACCTGATTAGTCCCCTCTAGTGAACTAGAGTATCATAACACCAGTAGACTAGGAAGTAAAGAACCATTCAAACTCAACTAAGAAAGTTTCCCCCCAATTTTCAACCTCAAGAACCGGCCCCAATACTCTATAAATACCTTCCTTTGTGCTGCATTTCAAGCCACGCCAAAACCCATCTCTCATTCCTTGTTTTCGACTGGAATTAACAGCCCAATAGCTGCAGTGACCGAGTACCCAACCCAGAACAAGCAGCACCATCCTCTTCTCCCTTCGCTTAGCAAATCACGGTTAAGGCATGATCCACCAGCAGAAGTGACGAAGGTTAGCACGAGAACAGACCACATTGCAGACCCAGCTTCCAACAATCACGGTTTCACGAAGTTCCATCTCCTACCTTGCTTGTTAAGGTATGAGAACACTCTTCTAGATTACTGCGTTTGTATGTAAGCATGGCAAGTAGGTGTCTGTCTCAGATAAACCATGAATCAAATAAGTCATAAGTTATGATAAGAACCGGTCTCTAAAAGAACCACTGAAAGGGGTATTTCGAGTGTAAGATGCAAGGGTAACAAACCACACGGTGACATGCAAACATAAGACATGCAAGGGCTGGTTAAAACTAAAATGGTTTAAAGAAACTAAATCATAGATATATATATATATATACACACAAGGGGGAGGGTAGGAGATCAAAAACCTAAGCTGTAAACTTCAAACCCAAAAACTGGTTTAATAGGGTTGCTATTTTACAATCAGGACCTCATTTTGAGGAAAACCTATAGCTCCTAGTTCAACCAAGGTCACTCCCCCCAATATGAGTAAAATGAAAACTTTTATGAATATGAGTACTTAAGTTTCGGCCATACATATATACAAAAACAAAGAGTTCTTAAAAAGGCCAACTTAAAGATAATCATATTGATCCACAAATAACCAAATATAAAATTATAATTATGTAAAAAGAGAAGAATGAGTGGTTAACTTAAAGGTTAAGAAAAATATTTCATATAATACAAACCAGTCATGTTGCATGATCATAAAGGTTTAGTTAATATAAACACATTTACTTACTGTAGGGAGAAAAATAGATAATATACAAAGGAGTTAGTGTAACATCACTGTTTTTCAGGGATTGTCATTACATATATAATTGTATTGATAAAACCTGTTATGAGAATTTAGTATATTTTGGGATTTATTTTATAATATTATCACTGGTATACATTCTGAGAACATATGATTATGAGCATAAACCATGGAAAATCTAGTTTGGAAAATAACTAAACAGAACCAGAGGGTTTATTGCAATTGAATTAATATGATATGGGTTATTGATTTAGAATGGTAGTGGTATGGAATTCTATAACCAAAGATAGGCAAGGATATAATTAGGGCCTATCGAAGAGGCAGTGGGATGGCGGCTAAAGCAGTTGCGGCTGACTTCTACGTATGCCCTATACATAAACCATCTTCGGTTTATCATGATTATATCAGTGTTGAGGATTTGGTGAGGAGAATCCGAGGTTTTGGTTTGGAATGGCAAAGGTTTATGAGTTGGTTATCGGTTGGTTACTAAATATATTCAAGGACACATGGTCATGGTTTATCGAAATGGTGGTGGGACGGTGGCTGGATAGGTTGCGATCTACTCCTACATATGCCCTATATATAAGCTTATTTCGGTCTATCATGGATGTGTCAGTGATATGATTTAGTGAGATTCGATTGGGAAATTATAATATTGCAGGTAATAAAATAATGAAAGCGTTATTGAAAATAATCACGCGATGGTGAGGTTTCGAATATAAATTTTAACGCAAATGATATTTCAGAAATATTAAACCCAATAATGTATTCGCGTGGGTGACGATTCGCACGAATATAATTATTAGAAATAATATACTGAAACGATATTCCATAAATTGTAAATCGAATTGAAGTACGAAACGAGCGTTGGATTCGAAAAGGTGACAATTTTTACGAATTCGTACGCGAGTAACGCGTTTCGATGAGATAACCGAAATAATAACTTCAATACTTAAATTTAAGAAAAAGGATTCAAAACGTTTATTAGGAATTACAACCTTAGATGGATTTGAATAAAATCGTTTTATTAAATAAATAATTTAACGAAAGTAAACGGAATCATCTTATAAAACAACTTTAATTAAAATTATTGTGTTAAACAAAATATAATTTTAAAAACATTTCATGTTTTAATTATGTTTAACGAGAAAAAGCGAGCAATTTGATAATCGTTAACGCGTAACAAACGAGACCGAACACGCGAGAAGAAATCGGACTATAAAAGCCCATTCTCTCTTCTTCCTCTTCAATTTGCCAGACCACATTCTGTCTCTAAACACAATTTTCGCCACTTCTCTCTCTAACTTCTCTCTAAGTTTTCTTCACCAAAACTCAACCATTTCAAGAGATCTAGGTGCCAAAACGTTCATGTGATCGAGGAGAACAAGAACCCACGAAGATTTAGAGCATTTGAACACGATTTGAAGGTAAATCGAGCACTTTATTTTGTGGCTTTGTTCTTTAAACGACCGGCTTGCATCTTTACTTGTTAAATGAATTATACACATTGTAAACCCTAAAACGAGCTAATATGAGTATGAGGAAGTCATGGGAACAACCTGCAACTAACCAGGATCGAAGATGATGATGATGGGCGGATGGTTTGCTAGAAAGCACATCGGCCGAACCTATGGTGGTCGATTGTTCTGCTGGCCGAACCTCCTCTCAACCGAACCCACATGGGATCCACGAACCCTATGTACCACGAACCTGGAGGAACATGTTGCTGCAAACCTCCATCATGGCCGAACCTCCTCTAAACCTAACCTTGTGCTAGCCGAGCCTAGGTGGGTCGAACCATATGCTACCACGAACCTAGACTCGCGAACCACGCACAACCGAACCAAATGGCTGCAAACCTTTACCTTGGCCGAACCCTTGGCCTGCGAACCTATAAGCGACGAACCATAAGGTGTAACCGGTTGTTGAATTGTACTGATTTACGCATACGCGAGCGCACATTCTACGAAAACACTGAATTTGAGGAATTCAGGTGAGTTCTCATAAACTCCTTTTTAAATCATTTTGCTTTTAAACTTGGAGGTGGAACATGTATACCAGAATTTTAAATATTATTTTGATAACACATGGGTGACACCTAGATTATCAATATGATATTCTTATTATTGAATTATCATTGATTGCTGATGACTTGACATGGATTATTATAACTCCGTGAGTCATTATTGGTTGCGTTGACTTAGGTCCTCCGTGATGATTGAGTTACTATTGTTAAGTTGACTTCGGTCCTCCTCGGTGATTCCACTTTTGGTTGAGTTGACTACGGTCCTCCGTAGTGCACTGTATTATCACTTATGATTATTAGGAATGTCGTTGGTTGAGTCGACTACGGTCCTCCGCGATGATACCGCCGTAGATTGAGTTGACTGAGGTCCTCCGCGGTAACTTATATTGAGATGATTATGGTGAATGTTGACGATTGATTTGATGTGTTTGGTTGAAATTTTTTGAATATATGTGGATGATTATTTGTGATTATTTGAATTATGTGTTGTTGTGTTTATGGTTGTGTGTTTACAGAGTTGGATTATCTCACAGGTTCCTATGTGAATTTTCTTAAATATAAATTTTAAATGAATGTTTATAAATGTTTTGAAGAATGAAAACTTATAATTACTCACCAACTACTTCGTAGTTGACGCTTGATTTTCTACATGTTTCAGGAAATGAAGAGAAGTAAGTAGAGAAGGGTAGCTCTACATCTTTTGGACTCATCACATAGGGTCTTGGACTTAGCTCAATTAACTGGATCATTGAACATTAGGATTTAGTTAATTTAACTATATCTTTTGAGTAATCATTGTAATTCAAAACATGACAAACATGATTTTTGTGTAATTATTTTGTTGTGATTAATTGATATGTGATGATACTTTAGATGCCCATGAGCTTGTGAACAATCTACACATCCCTCGTGGCATCCCGACGTTTCCGCCATCGGTCAGGGTGTTACAGATTGGTATCAGAGCCTGGGTTATAGGGAATTAAGTTACTAGAAATGGTTGACCTAGTCTATAACCGTAAGATACCCTAGTATGAACTATTTAATACACTTGTTATTATATTCAGGATTTCATGCTTATGTGTTTATTACATGTTAACTGAACTCCTGATATATAACTGATTTACATATATTACTTGCTGATTTTTATGTGATTGATTGTGCCCTAATGACTCAATAAGGACATGCTCGTGGTGTATTATAAAGGTGGTGTGCTGGTGGCTGAAGCAGTTGCGACTGACTTCTACATTTGCCCTATACTTATACCATTTACAATACATCGGGTGGATTTCAGTATTGAGGAAGTAGGGAACTACCCATTTGGGAAAATAATTGTTTAGGAAATTATTTGCGTAGGAATTACTTGTTTGATCTTTGATCACCAGACAAGGACACACTCGTAGTATACTACAAAGGTGGTGGGACGGCGGTTAGGACGGCTGGGGCGGTTGCGACTGACTCCTACGTATGCCCTATACATATACCATTTGTAGTATATTGGGGGTCTGTCAGTGTCAGGAACTTAGGATATTATTAGGATATGTTGTAAAGTTGTGATTGATGAAATGTTGGAAGATTGATTGGTTGAAAAGGTGTTGATTTGAGCTAATGGGATGACCACTTTGGAAAACACATAGAGGTACTTATTTATTGGACACATTGAATGATCTCATTTAATGGACACATATACTCACATAAGAATACACTTATTGGACACGATTGGGTGAATAGACTCATTGAATTATATGAACACTTAGTGACGAAATGAACATTTAGTACTGATATGGACATTTGGTGACAATTAGGATGCTTTAGTATAATATTAGGAGATTACTACTTTATTATGGGTTTAATGACAGATAGGAGAAAATATAGTTCCTATATGTAATCCTAATTGTTGTAAGGAACTCATTTGACCATAGTTGTATGACTTACGCTGTAAACGGTAGTAACATGTTTCTAACATCCTCAGAAACATGCCGCCGAGCCGTCACAACGAAGATGATACAAACACCAGCAATGGGGATGCTAACAACAGTAATGCCAACGCTGGCATTCAAGAGTTAGCAAATCTTATATATGGGTTGGTGACTCAACTGAATCAAGCCAACCAAACTCTCACCAAAAATAGGGGTGGTGCAAACCCATCAGCCTGCACTTTTAAGCACTTTAAATCCTACACCCGCAAAAATTCACGGGTTCTGAGGGAGCCACTGGTCTATTGTAGTGGTTTGAGAGTATCGAGAACACCTTCATCAATAGTGACTGTCCCGAGAATTTGAAGGTGCGCTATGCCACCAGTGTTTTCCAAAAGAGAGCACTAACTTGGTGGAATGGCGAAAAGCGAACTAGGGGAGTTGATGTAGCCCTAGGACTGAGTTGGACTGAGGTCAAAACTTTGATGACCACAGAATTCTGCCCTCACATTGTGATAAGGAAACTGGAAGCTGAGTTCTGGGAACTCAAGCAAGATAGCGGTGAGAACGTAATCTACAATTCTCTCTTTCATGAACTGAGTCTACTGGTACCTCATCTAGTGACACCACTTGAGAGAGTTATTGAGAAATATATAGGCGATCTACCCATGCAGATACAAGACACTGTCTTTGGTAGCAACCCTACCACACTAGAAGCTGCAATCCGCCTGTCTACAACTTTGACTGATAATCATGTGAAAGCTGGTACGTTTACTCGGAAGGGAACAAAGAAGACTGAAACGAAGACTGCTGCAAAGGAAACTAAAACTGAAGTCAAGACTGAGGTAGCCAGTTCATCCAAAAGCAGCAACAAGAAGCGGAAGACCAGGAGTTATGCTGTTACTACTCTTGCTAGTCAACAGTCCTCCAATAATTCCAACACCAGGAATTTTGGAGCCAATCCGCAATGCAATACATGTAGATACCACCATTCACCTAACTTGCCATGTCACGTATGCAACAATTGCGGCAAGTATGGACATTTTGCTAATGTGTTCTGGAGTGCACCGCAAGCCCAAAGGATACAACATGCACCGCTTGCACTGCCTGCTCCGCATGCACAACCAATTCAAGTCGTACTGGTACGCCAAGTACCTGCACATGCAAGAGTCTGTTATGAGTGCGGTGACGTGGGTCATTTCAGAAACCAGTGCCCGAGATTGACTGGAAACAATCAGAGGATGGAGAGAGGCAGAGCTTTTCAACTGAACGCTCCAGCAGCTCAAGCCAACCAAGATGTTGTCAATGGTACCTTTCTGATTAATAACTCTTATGCATCTGTCTTATTTAATTCTGGTGCTGATAGGAGTTTCGTTTCACATGATTTTGAATGTATGCTTGGAATAACACGTACTAAGATAGACAAACCGATTAACATAGAGGTGGCTGATGGTAATACTATTGATATTGACACTGTTATTATTGGATGTACTGTGAACTCAAACAATCACGTTTTCCCGATTGATCTTATACCTATGCAACTTGGTAGCTTTGATGTTATCATAGGCATGGATTGGTTAGCCACTTACAAAGCGGAAATTATTTGTCATGAAAAATATATTCGTATCTCTTTACCTTCGGGTGAAACTCTAAGAGTTTTTGGGGAAACTTCTAGTAAAGGCCTTAGGTTAATGTCGTGCACTAAAGCACACAAGTACCTTAGGAAGAAATACATAGCATTCTTAGCACACATTGTGGAGAAAAAGGAGAAAGGAAAGAGCATTGAAGACGTTCCTATGATAAGAGATTTTCTTGAAGTATTTCCAGACGACTTGTCGAGTCTTCCACCAGAACGTCAAGTAGAATTCCGAATTGACTTAGTACCTGGTGCGAACCCAGTCGCCAAAGCTCCCTACAGACTTGCGCATTCGGAGTTACAAGAATTGGCGAGCCAACTACAAGAACTGTCTGAGAAGGGACTTATTCGCCCGAGCCATTCGCCATGGGGTGCACCAGTCCTGTTTGTCAAGAAGAAGGACGGGTCATTCCGAATGTGCATAGACTACCACGAATTGAACAAGCTGACCATTAAGAATCGATATCCTCTGCCGCGCATCGATGATCTTTTCGATCAACTTCAAGGCTCGGCATGGTTTTCAAAGATCGATCTTAGGTCTGGATATCATCAGCTTCGTGTACATGAATATGATATTCCCAAGACAGCTTTCAGATCAATATATGGCCATTATGAGTTTTTGGTAATGCCCTTAAGCCTTATCAATGCACCTGCGGTTTTCATGGATCTCATGAACCGTGTCCGCAGGCCATACTTGGATAAATTTGTGATTGTATTTATAGATGATATTTTGATATACTCCAAGGACAAAGAAGAACACGAGCAACACCTTAAGTTGATTTTGGAGATCTTAAGGAAAGAACAACTGTATGCCAAATTCTCCAAGTGCGAATTTTGGCCTAAGGAAGTTCAATTCTTGGGACACATAGTCAATGAAAAGGGTGTTCACGTGGATCCTGCAAAGATTGAAGCGGTGAAGAATTGGAGTACACCAAAGACACCAACGGAGATTCGATCATTTCTTGGACTTTCCGGTTACTATCGACGGTTTATTTCGAACTTCTTCTGGATTGCTGTCCCTCTCACTTCTTTAACTCAAAAGAATAGGCCCTATGAGTGGGGACCAAAGCAAGAAGAGGCGTTTCAGACCTTGAAGCAGAAACTTTGTGATGCTCCTGTCTTGACACTGCCTGATGGAAATGATGGCTTTGTGGTAAACTGTGATGCATCCAACCTAGGTCTCGGTTGTGTTCTCATGCAACGGGAAAAGGTTGTGGCATATGCATCAAGACAATTGAAAATACATGAGAAGAACTACACTACACACGACTTGGAACTTAGTGCAGTCGTGTTTGCTTTGAAGATATGGAGACATTATCTTTATGGCACCAAGTGTGTAGTCTTCACAGATCATAAAAGTTTGCAGCATATTCTCAATCAGAAGGAACTTAATATGAGACAACAGAGATGGGTTGAACTGTTGAATGATTATGACTGTGAAATTCGCTACCATCCTGGTAAAGCAAATGTAGTAGCAGATGTGCTTAGTCGCAAGAGTCATTTTCAAATCCATAATGTAAGAGTACACACTAATCTTCATAATGATATTCGGGTACCCCAACAAACCTCATTGGCTCAAGGTAGTCTTCATGATGAGATGTCTTGTGGGGCTGAATTGCTATTAAAAACTAAGAATGATGGATTGATGTATTATTTGAATCGGTTGTGGATACCAAACAGAGATGAGCTTAGGATGAAAATTATGAATGAAGCACATAAGTCTCGTTCCTCAATCCATCCAGGTGTTGACAAGATGTATCAAGACCTTAGAGTCTTATACTGGTGGCCTGGAATGAAGAAGGATATTGTTGAGTATGTGGTCAAATGCCTTAACTATGCAAAAATCAAAGCTGAACATCATCGACCTTCGGGATTGTTAGTATAACCAGAAATACCCATGTGGAAGTGGGAGAATATATCTATGGATTTTATTACCAAACTCCCACGAACTACAAGCGGTCATGATAGTATTTGGGTGATAATAGATCGATTAACCAAGTCGACTCATTTCTTACTGATACGCGAGACGTACCCTGTGCAGAAATCAGCTCGTATCTACGTTGATGAAATCGTTAGCCGACATGGAATTCCCTTAAGCATAATATCGGATCGTGATGCTCGTTTCACGGCACGATTTTTGGAATCGCTTCATGAAGTTTTTTGGAACAAGATTGGATCTTAGCACCTCCTATCATCCTCAAGCAGATGGACAGACGGAGCGGACGATTCAGATATTGGAAGATATGTTGAGAGCTTGTGTCATCCATTTCAGTGGCAACTGGGATAGCCATTTACCATTAGTCGAGTTCTCATATAACAACAGTTATCACGCGAGCATTGGTATGGCGTCGTTTGAAGCTCTGTACGGTAGAAAATGTCGGTCACCTATATGTTGGACCAAGGTCGGCAAATCGCAGATCACTGGTCCTGAGATTATTCAAGAAATGACTGACAAAATTCATCAGATTCGCGATAATCTGTTAGCTGCTCGCAATCGACAGAAGAGTTATGCGGATAAACGACGTAAACCTTTAGAGTTTGAAGTCAATGATATGGTATTACTCAAAGTATCACCGTGGAAAGGAGTCGTATGATTCGGGAAGAAGGGTAAGCTTGCTCCACGATATTTTGACCCTTTTAAGATCCTTGAACGGATCGGGAAGGCTGCTTACAAGTTGGAACTTCCTCCTGAACTTAGTAATATACACCCGACTTTTCACGTGTCCAATTTAAGAAAATGCTTAGCTGATCACGACCTTTAGGTACCACTCGATGACATTCGCGTCGATGATACCATTCACTTCGTTGAAAAACCAGTCGAGATAATGGACCGTGAAGTTAAGAAACTCAAGCGTAGTAGAATTCCAATTGTCAAAGTACGCTGGGAGTCGAAGCGTGGTCTTGAATTCACCTGGGAACGGGAAGATCAGATGAAGCTTAAGTATCCACATTTATTCACTATGGTCGCTCCAAGTTGAATTTCGGGACGAAATTCCCTCAACTAGGGGAGACTGTAACATCACTGTTTTTCAGGGATTATCATTACATATATAATTGTATTGATAAAACCTGTTATGAGAATTTAATATATTTTGGGCTTTATTTGATGATATCATCACTGGTATACATTCTGAGAACATATGATTATGAGCATAAACCATGGGAAATCTAGTTTGGAAAATAACTAGACAGAACCAGAGAGTTTATTGCAATTGAATTAATATGATATGGGTTATTGATTTGGAATGGTAGTGGTATGGAATTTTATAACCAAAGATAGGCAAGGATATAATCAGTGCCTATCGAAGAGGTGGTGGGGATGGCGGCTGAAGCAGTTGCGACTGACTTCTACATATGCCTTATACATAAACCATCTTCGGTTTATCATGATTATATCAGTGCTGAGGATTTGGTGAGGAGAATCTGAGGTTTTGGTTTTGAATGGCAAAGGTTTATGAGTTGGTTATCTGTTGGTTACTAAATATAGTCAAGGACACATGGTCATGGTTTATCGAAATGGTGGTGGGATGGTGGCTGGAAAGGTTGCGATCTACTCCTACATATGCCCTATATATAAGCTTATTTCGGTCTATCATGTATGTGTCAGTGATATGATTTAGTGGGATTGGATTGGGAAATTATAATATTGAAGGTAATAAAATAATGAAAGCGTTATTGAAAATAATCACGCGATGGTGAGGTTTCGAATATAAATTTTAACGCAAATAATATTTCAGAATATTAAACCCAATAATGTATACGCGTGGGTGACGATTCGCACGAATATAATTATTAGGAATAATATACTGAAACGATATTCCATAAATTGTAAATCGAATCGAAATACAAAACGAGAGTTGGATTCGAAAAGGTGACGATCTTTACGAATTCGTACGCAAGTAACGCGTTTCGATGATATAACCAAAATAATAACTTCGATACTTAAATTTAAGAAAAAGTATGGTTGTAAAAATCCCCGACTAGGCCGATTAATCGGCCGATTAATCGCTAGTCCCCTAAGGCCGACTAAGCCCGACTATCCGATTAGGCCGATTAGTTGGCCAACTAATCCCGATTAATCTTGATTAATCCCTAGTCCCCACCCCACCTCCCGACTAGCGCCTAGCGATTTCTACAACATTGAGAAAAAGGATTCAAAACGTTTATTAGGAATTACAACCTTAGATGGATTTGAATAAAATCGTTTTATTAAATACATAATTTAACGAAAGTAAACGGAATCATATTATAAAACGACTTTAATTAAAATTATTGTGTTAAACAAAATATAATTTTACAAACATTTCATGTTTTAATTATGTTTAACAAGAAAAACCGAGCAATTTGATAATCGTTAACGCGTAACAAACGAGACCGAACACGCGGGAAGAAACCGGACTATAAAAGCCCATTCTCTCTTCTTCCTCTTCACTTTGCAAGACCACATTCTCTCTCTAAACACAATTTTCGCCACTTCTCTCTCTCTTTCTAACTTCTCTCTAAGTTTTCTTCACCAAAACTCAACCATTTCAAGAGATCTTGGTACCAAAATGTTCGTGTGATCGAGGAGAACAAGAACCCACGAAGATTTCGAGCATTTGAACGCGATTTGAAGGTAAATTGAGAACTTTATTTTGTGGCTTTCTTCTTTAAACGACCAGCTTGCATCTTTACTTGTTAAACGAATTATACACATTGTAAACCCTAAAACGAGCTAATATGAATATGAGGAAGTCATGGGAACAACCTGCAAATAACCAGGATCGAAGATGATGATGATGAGCAGATGGTTCGCTAGAAAGCAGATCGGCCGAACCTATGGTGGTCGATTGTTCTGCTGTCCGAACCTCCTCTCAACCGAACCTACATGGGAGTCATGAACCCTATGTGCCACGAACCTGGAGACCCCGAACCTGTTGCTGCAAACCTCCATCATGGCCGAACCTCCTCTAAACCGAACCTTGTGCTAGCCGAACCAAGGTGGGCCGAACCATATGCTACCACGAACCCTAGACTCATGAACCATGCACAACCAAACCAAATGGCTGCAAACCTTTACCTTGGCCGAACCCTTGTCCTGCGAACCTATAAGCGACGAACCATAAGGTGTAACCGGACCCTAAGGTTCGCTGGATCAAGTGCGGTCGAACCTAAGTTTTCGAACTAGGGTTAAGGGTAAACAAAAGAACATGAGAGTTGTGTATACCCATGCATGTATGAAGGTTTTAATAACTACCACTTTTCTTCATATTATACATAGACTATATATCATGAAATTTCATAATGTGATCAGTTTATGTGAATAACTTAAGTATAATTTTCTTAAACTTAAATTAGATTTCAATAACTTATATTATGGTGGTCAATTTATTTAAAACATGCATGTATGATATGTGTATGATTAGGGTTATCGCCTTGCAGTATACATATCTATGAGGATACACGTAAGATATCACAATTAGTTATCATCATTGAATAATTAAAACTAGCAAGTCTAAACTATATTTTAATGATGATCATTTATAAGATATTGGGCGGATCATTTTAACTTAGATCAAATAAACTAAGTTAGTGAAAACACTTAATAATTTAAAGTAAACACGTGTGAACATTCAATTGAAATAAAACACATGTACTTATGAATATGAATCACGCGATAAATACAGGTTGTTGAATTGTATTGATTTACACATACGTGAGTGCACATTCTACGAAAACACTGAATTTGATGAATTCAGGTGAGTTCTCATAACCTCCTTTTTAAATCATTTTGCTTTTAAACTCGGAGGTGGAACATGTATACCAGAATTTTAAATATTATTTTGATAACACATGGGTGACACCTGGATTATCAATATGATATTCTTTTTATTGAATTATCATTGATTGCTGATGTATTGACATGGATTATTATAATTCCGTGAGTCATTATTGGTTGAGTTGACTTAGGTCCTCCATAATGATTGAGTTACTGTTGTTGAGTTGACTTCGGTCCTCCTCGGTGATTCCACTATTGGTTGAGTTGACTACGGTCTTCCGCAGTGCACTGTATTATCACTTATGATTATTAGGAATGTCGTTGGTTGAGTCGACTACGGTCCTCCGCGATGATTCCGCCGTAGATTGAGTTGACTGAGGTCCTTCGCGGTAACTCATATTGAGATGATTATGGTGAATGTTGATTATTGATTTGATGTGTTTGGTTGAGATTGGTTGAATATATGTGGATGATTATTTGTGATTATTTGAATTATGTGTTGTTGTGTTTATGGTTGTGTGTTTACAGAGTTGGATTATCTCACAAGTTCTCATGTGAATTTTCTTAAACTATAAATTTTAAATGAATGTTTTGAAGAATGAAAACTTATGATTACTCACCAACTACTTCGTAGTTGACTCTTGATTTTCTACATGTTTCAGGAAATGAAGAGAAGTAAGTAGAGAAGGGTAGCTCTACATCTTTTGGACTCATCACATAGGGTCTTGGACTTAGCTCAATTAACTGGATCATTGAAAATTGGGATTTAGTTAATTTAGCTATATCTTTTGAGTAATCATTGTAATTCAAAACATGACAAACATGATTTTTGTGTAATTATTTTGTTGTGATTAATTGATGTGTGATGATACTTTAGATGCCCATGAGCTTGTGAACAATCTACACATCCCTCGTGGCATCCCGACGTTTCCGCCATCGGTCGGGGTGTTACAGTTAGAATGCTACGTTAAACTAAGGTAGTGATACAACAATGCACCCACTCCTTAAAAATTGGCTTCCATGCATACGTAAAAACATGCATGGGAGAATGGCCTCATAAGGAACCTAATGAATAAAAGTGAGACAACCTTATATTAATGTTCCTTTGACAAGATAGAAATATTTGAAAATACAAACATATAAATAAAGGAGACAACTAGTGCTTCCTAATAACATGAATGTTAATAGGGACTTTGAAAACATTGTAGGGATCGTGTAGAGAAGCCCTAATCGCACTTCTGAATACCAGTTTATCATTATCACTTGACTGTGAGTTTCACAACCCCTTTTATACCATTTTATTCTTTGGGGTGAAAAGCGTGATACTTAATCTTTTTATGACTTTATGCTATGTATGTTGTTGTTAAAACATGAGTTTGGCGGATGTAGATTTCATAAGGTTTGTTATTCTATTTGTAAGTCCCTTTTATTTATGCCTAGACACGACCATTAACTCAGGGGTTTGAGCCAGGGGATATATTGGACAATACTATCTTGGTTGACAGCCCATTCACCTATCGGGTGGTCTTGCTAGCTACAGTCACCCAAAGATGAGGCCAATACGGTGGAAGAATATGTCTAACTCTATTGTATACATTGAACTCGGGATGAGTTTGGTGATCATGAGATCAAAACACAAGGACAATCAGTCATAGGTTTGGTTGTGGTCTTATGTAAATTACATCCTTACTTACTTATAAATAACATATAAAATGATTTACAGATAGCATAACTCTTGGGGAGATGAACCCAAGGATTGATTTTATCGAGTCCTAAACTTGTGTGACTCACCAACATATTGTTGACTATTTTTCTCATGCTTTTCAGGTCATTAAACCAAAACCTAAGGTTGGTGCATGTTTTTGGATATTACTCACGAAGATTCATTATTATAGCCTAGATGATATAGGCCATAATCTTTTGAGAATCTCTATGTGTTGTAATAGTGTAACTTAGACAATTGTTGTTTGTTTATTTTGAATGTTGAATTAATGATTAAGCATTGTTACGAACCATAAGCCTCTTGATTTCCGCATCGTCTCACCGCCCGTGATTCCGCCATCGGTGGGGGTGTGATAGGCTAGCAAAAAAGATTTTAATTATATAAAAGAAGAGAAAGGTTGTAGTGTTAACATGTGTTATTTTTTTAAATTCTTAAAAATGGGATTTTGGTTATTGTGTTGTGTATATGTTACAAGTCAAAGTGTAAAATGTTTTCATCATTTTTTTTATAGTTTAGCTTATTTAATATTATTTTGTCATTTTTTTTTCTTGGATATTTTTATTTAATGTTTATATTTTACATGTTAGAAGTACATAATTAGTTATTTACTCTTTGTATTTTTTAAAACTCATCATTTTAGAAATCATATTATGCATCTTAATTTTTAAGATATGTATTTTGATCATTGTGTTTTATATTTTGGTCATCATTATGTAATACTTATTTATCATTGTGTTTATGTTCATGTCATTATGAAACATATATTCATTATTGTATTTACGTTATAGTTCATTTCATATTTTTGCCATTTTTTATATATTAAATAAATTTATTGTTATTTAATTTTAATGTTTTACATACTAGAAGTATACAATTGTTCGATTTCACCATTTTTGTAAAAAAACTTAACATTTTAGAAAACATATATTTCAAGGTATTGTATTATATATGTTCATCATTATTGTGTTTTATATGTTAGATTATCTTTTGTTATTTTGTTATTGTTTTTTATGTATTAAATAAATGAATTTTTATTTTATCATTGTTATCTACATATTAAAAGTAGACAATTGTGTCCACTAATTTTTTAAAACTCATCATTAAAAAAATAAAACACAATAAAAAACAAAAAGACACAATAACACATTAGAAAATATTATAAGCCGTAAAACGTAATTTTTTAAAAAATTCTTTTTACAATAATATTTTTAAAAATTAAAACATGCTTGTTTTATGATATAATTTTTCTAAAAAAATAATGTCATATATTAAAGTATGATTGTTTAAAAAAAGTGGAAACATATGATAAAAATCAACAAGAATGGTCATAACTAAAGTGTCACTGAATCAATTTTTTTTTCTATAACTTCATCTCAACCATCAATTGTAAATCGAATTACATTATATGATATATGTCTTAGAGAGTTAAATCTTAAACTCAATTCTAACATATTTTAAATCCTTCACACATGTGTAGTACACATTAAACCATAATAAAGTTTTTTTTTTATTTTAAACTTATTTTTTATTGAACTTTACAATAAACTACACATTTTCTTTCATGATTTTTTTTGGCTGATTAGAAAGGAGCTTATTGTTTAACCCTTTAAGGTTAAATTATCATATTATACAAGTTATATACACACACATACATACATACAAATGCGCACACATGCACATGCACATGCACATACACATACACATACACATTTAAAAATTGTATCGTGTGAAAACTCGATCTTAGAGAAAAATTCTTAAATCATATTTTGGCCATTAATTGAAATCTCTAAAATAAATATGTGGTTCACATTAAAACTGAATAAAAAATTAGGTTTTGAATGAATAAATAAATTTTAATATGGGTAAATATGGATCACACATTTATTTTTAAGATTTAAAATTTATGCAGATAGGGTTTAAGGATTTCCCTTTAAGATCGAGTTTTCACATGTAACAACCCATACACACACATGTGTGTGTAACTGAAAAATAAATTGAGTTGAGAAAATTCATTAAAACCTTTTAAATAATAAAAATCATTTTTAAATATGTAATATATATGTTGTTATAAGAAAATCAAAATATAAAAAATAAAAAAAATGTAAATACCCTTTTCACACATGTTACACATTGATTTCTAAAGTAAACGATTGTAATATATGTATAAAAAGTACTTATAATTATATTTTATTTTTTAATTTTCTTGCAGTAAAATATATTCCATAGCTAAAAAAAGAAGAAAGAAGAAAAGAAAAACGTGATTGTGCCATTAATTGAGTGGGTGGAAACTTGGGTTCAATATCAAAACAATTAGAGTTCAATTAAGCATAAATTGTTATAAAAATTTGATGTTTGAAAAATAACTGAAGCTTCGTTTCGGCTTGTGACTCATTTAAAAATGTACTGAGTTGGTTCTCGAGTCAGCTTGTTTATTCAAAAAAAATAAAAATGAAAATTGGTGTCGTTATTTGTTACACATTCATTCTAAATTTGATAACTTATATATATATATATATATATATATATATATATATATATATATAGAGGGAGGATCAAAACTTAACCTTACCTTATTACGTTAACCGTTTAACTAGATCTTAACGGTTGTATAATTAATAAAGGATCTGATCTAGTGGTTCATAATAAAATAGAATTAAATATTACATTTAATAATTCAAAAACAAATTCAAAGGGTAAGATAGGAATATCAATGTATCTGCAAAAGTACACCCATCAGTCTCTTTTACCTCCTTTATGTCAAATCTCTGATTACCCATTTCAAAAACACCCATTCGATTACTTCTACCCATTTCTTCTACAAATCAAAATCCAATTTCGTTGGATCTTTCCCTATTTTCTTTGAAAACCTCAATAGTCACACAAGAATCAGGTAAATTTCATCTGAGAAATCGATTTCATCCATCGAAGCTTCAAATAGAAGCAAAATTCACAAAGAACTCATCATCTCTGGTGTTGAAGCAAGGATAGCCGGACAGGTAAATTTATCTTATGTATATAATCTACTTTTTCTTGCTCCACCACACGCATCCGCCATGCACGCCTCCCCCCTTAAACCTTCTGATTTCAGAAACTGCAGCACGTTGATAGGGAACAATTTTTTGAGATTTGTTTGATTTAAATTTCAAGTTTTTTGGTTTATTGAATGCCCAATTTTACTTGATGGTTTTTATGTATTTTTATGAATGTTATGGTCAAATATATTAAGTTATATATTTTGGAGTTTTACAAATCTTGAATTTGCTATTTACTGCAGGAAACTTACACCAACTTACAGCAACGTAATGGAGTAACTTACGTCAATTTACATCAACTTACAACAGCTTACATCGACTTACAATCGACATAAGAGAGTCTTTTACATCAGTTTACACCAACTTACAATGTTATAACACTTGATTCTTTTGGATGTAAATTTTGTTTATTTTTAGCAATTACATAATATATTATTTCATTTATTTATTTTTATGCGAACGCAAGTTTGATTTATTTTTATTTTTTTTTGTTTGATGAAGTTAATAAGAAATTGTCAAAAAATGACAAAATTTGATGCAGAAAAAATTAAAAATAAATATTTATTGAAGATTTTTATTCTTTTGGATGTAAATTTTGTTTATTTTTAGCAATTACATAATACACCAACTTACAGCAACTTACAACAACGTAATGAGAGTAACTTACGTCAATTTACATCAACTTACAACAGCTTACATCGACTTACAATTGACATAAGAGAGTCTTTTACATCAGTTTACACCAACTTACAATGTTATAACACTTGGTTCTTTTGGATGTAAATTTTGTTTATTTTTAGCAATTACATAATATATTATTTCATTTATTTATTTTTATGCGAACGCAAGTTTGATTTTTTTTTTTGTTTGATGAAGTTAATAAGAAATTGTCAAAAAATGACAAAATTTGATGCAGAAAAAATTAAAAATAAATATTTATTGAAGATTTTTGAAAGATTTAAAAAGAAAAAAAAGTACAATCATGTTGTAGTAAAAAGACAATTATACCCTTTAAGATTAAAAAAGTATGTGGTGATGTGTCTTTTTCTGGTTGGCCAAATAGAGTTAAACAGTTATCGCAATAAGACAGGGTTAACAACCGAACCATCCCCTATATATATATATATATATATATATATATATAAATTACCAATATAGATATCTTTTTTTTTAACCTAATCAATTGTATTCACACTTGACTCTTTACATATTTACATATTTCAATTTTTTTTATCTATACTACTATGTAATATATATTAGAATGACAAAATAGTAATTTGCCTAAATCTCTTAAAATTAAGAGTTTTATAACTTTTATAAGATATGATACAACTTTTTAATTCTAATCTTAATGTTTGTTTGTATTTTCACTTTGTCCCACATTGGTAGCTTTTAAGAATTTAAGTGAGATAGAGTGATTATAAAAGAAAACATTCAAAACAAATGAATCGCTTCTTGACATTTTTGTGCATTTGGTCTTTTATGTTAGTAGTTAAAGTCACTTTTAGTTAACTACGAAGTTAAAAAAATTGCTTTTGTTATGGTGATGACTCAAGAAACGAACCATGCAAACCTTTAAAACATTCAACTTAAGTGTTGAATGGTTTCCGCTGTAACGCGCAGGTACTAGACTAGTATTAAATATAAATAAAAAATTACTATTTTACTATTATTTGTACTTGGAATGTTAACAACACAAGCAAAGTCTGAGCATGTTAAGAGCTAAATTTTTTACAACTCGAGCCTTTATTTTGAGAAACTTTTCAAACTCAAGCTTCGCTACGTGTCAAATAGTTCTGAGTCATGTGCCTTGGGGCTTGACTTGGTCTCGAATGAGACGGTTTCAAGTCGAATTTTTTTCAAGGAAGTTTCAAACAAGTCATGAGTAATAAGTTTTTTAAAAAAACCCTACATATATTTCTTCATTTATTTACATTAAAAAGAAAAGTTATAATACGTATGTAATTCATTTATAAAGCAACAATGTGCATCAATGAATGCAAATAAAAATAAAATTGATCAATATTTGAATATTCTATATTTTGTTATTAAATGTTAAAGACATTGTCGGGGTTGAATTTTCTAAAAAAAAACTTTTTAATTAAAAAGAGTAGAAGAGATCTTGTCTTTTGTAATTTTACATCAATTTGTTAAGAAAATGTTAAAAGAAAAAAAATCAAATGATATTATAGTAAAAGATTTTTTTTTTTACATTTTTTTCTAATTCACTCTTTAACGCCCCATTTGCAGTGCATACATATAATGTATATATGTGTGGGCCCTCAAGGTATAAAAGTAAAATTGCACTAATTTTAACGTTGTTTAACTTATTTTGTGAAAATAACGTTAAAAGCGTCGAAATGATTAACTTCAAACGATAAAAAGTCAGGGACTCCTTCGGAGTAGTAAGGTTTGTATCTATCCTTCCCCCAGACCCTACTGAATAATAATAATATACTGGGTAAGTTTGTATGTTCTAATTCACTCTAGCTTTATTCTAAATGTTCATTACTTTTTTGTATGACAATATTTTTTTTAAAATAATCAATTATAAAATTGTGTGTCTTATCTCATTAATTTGGATATACCGGTAATATTTATTTTTTCTTAAATAAATCTAGTATTTTCTAAAATGCATATTAAAAATGAAAAAAAAATGTTTGATTTTATGATGTAATTTTTTAAAATATAATCATATGAAAAATTTATGAACATTTACTAAAGAAAGTGGAAAAAATTAAGAAAAGTTACTATAATAAAATTGCATTCTTTTCTTTTTTATCGATAAATCTTATTACTTTTTTACTATTTTTGGATGAAATGATATTTAGTATTTGAAAATTTCCAGACATTATCAGTAATACTAAAAGTTTGTGTTTAAAGATGTTGATTCTTTTTTTGATCAAATATTATTCCAAAAAAATAAAAAATACATAGAATTTATTAAATGTGGCATCGAGACGAAGTCAAACGGAGATAAGGAGCAAAAATATAAATAGCAGATAGATGTTTAATTGTGAATCTTCTTATGGTTTAATGCTACGAAAAATGAATGCTAGAAATTGGCATCTGATAAGGTCTTAAGTATCAGTCTTGACTCAGAAAGGTTTTACCACAACGGTGAATTTTCTTCGTAATTGGTAAGATATAAGTAGTATGGTTGATGTATGAAACATTTTTGAAGGACATATCAGTCAATCTACCGTTATTTAAAAAAAAAAAAAAGAGATAGATATTTACTATCCCAAAATCAAACATTTAATGATTTTTTAGCCTTTTAGTCGACACCCAACACTTTTTTATTTGTCAAAAGCATTTTGAGTATCACGATGTCCACGAAGCATGATTTATGCTTAATATGCATATTTTAATAAACAAAGCACTTATTAAATAACATGTCTTAAACGATGTTGTTTGAGAGTACAAGAATCTTAACATGTACATTTACATGTATCCTCTAGAAAGCATCGACCTTTAGCGTGAGGATCTCTTGTTACTTCTTTGCATTTGTTGTTGCAAGTGGCCTCATCACATCTATCAAACGGCAATGTAGTTTCTTGACACCCTTCACCAATCATCATCTCGGCCCCTAAATCACAAATACATCCATATTACAAGTTTGGTACATGATAAATTAATTGGGATCTATTTAAGTTATGAAAAGACATGTCGTTTACCCTTGTTTTTTGTTAAAAAAATAATATATTAATTATACTTATAGAAAGTTGCATAGCATCTTACCAACAATTGTGAGTATTAGCATGGCCACAACATAAAGCTTTATCGAAGTCATGCCTTGCCCTTTCTTGATACGTAATGATTTATAAAAATTATGAATGGATGTATTTCTATCAAATGTTAAAGCAACGTGTATTTATATTTGAATTGCATGGATGAGGATCTTTGACATTAAATGAATGTGACATACATATCTTTGATATTAAATGAATGTTCTCAATAAATACTTATAGGTGATATTGATAACGTTTTATTTAAATTTTGTTTATAAGAGTAATGGTACTTGAAGGACGCTAGGTTAAGGGACAGCTTTGAGTTTATCCCAGGTTCATTTCTTATAGGGGCGAACGTTTACCTATTTCACTGGGTTTCTGTGCATCTGGTGTTGTCGTGGATTCTCACAGAGGTTGAGTAGTCGACCTTGGTTACAAGCCGTGAAAGTAAGAGATTGACGTAAGAAAAAACATCGTTCCAAAACATGATGTTGGTTAAACATGCATGTTCCTGAAAAATAATGTCTTCAAGTCTATTAATGATAAAATATACTTAGATTTAAGGGTTATTTAAATGCACATGTGACTTGTGGTAAATCATAAAAACATGGTTTATGTGGGTATTGATAGGCTTTTGACGTTAGCCAACCAATTCACAAGGTATACATTCATTGCTGATACATTAATTAAAAAGTTTCAGATATTCATACATTTAACTATATTATTTTAACACTCTAACATAAGCATATATTTCACGGTAAAACTAACATGAACATGTGAAAACCACAAATTCTATTAGCTCTTTCTTTGACGGCTAGACTATATGTGAAGTACAACTCTATAGTCACATACAAGGGTTTTTTTAACTTTGATGAATTTGTTAGCGGGATGTCAAACTATACATGTAGCAGAAGTTATACGATTCATATAGAGGATAAGTTATGTGTAATATAGTTATGTATGTGCACAAATAAATTATTTATTTATTTTAATTAAAAATATTAATTTATTTGTTTATCTCAAACTCTATAATTTAGTTTTACAATAAGCTTATTTATATGATGACACTATTTTTCAACACATATCTACTTTTTTAAACTAAAAGTTATTTATTCAATTAGCAGCTTTTTAAACACAATATTTTTCCAAAGCATATATTTATTTTTAAAATTAAAAAGATATTCAATTTTTAATTTTAAACTCTTAAAATCTAGTTTTGTAACGAGTATTTTTTTTATTAACAATTTTGATTATTAATAAATAGCATAATAAAACAATTTTTTTAACATTTTCACAATTTTATTTTCAAACTAAGTTTATAAATTAGTCTAAGTTATGATATGATACGTAAATAATCAAAGTAATCAATAAATCAAACATTGCAAGCAATACAAATATAGATTGTAAATGTAGAAAATTAAAATATAGTATAAAATAAAAATAGGGAAAATTGCCAATTTAGTCAATGTTGACCAATTTTTTACTAAATTAATCACTCAAATTTAGGTCCCTTAGACGCTGTTTTAAACACCCTTTTTCTGTATTTTTTGTAAACACACGGGCTCACATGTTGGCGGCTTTGTCTGGGTGTAAATGGGTGTCTTAAAACCACTTTTCTACTGGCGTCTTAAGATGCCTGTAAACGTCCAATTTAGACACCGGCTTAAATCTCACATGTGGCTCGGCTTGATTGGCTTGGTGTTGTCTTAAAGCCCTTAAAGCGGCATCTTTAGACGCCCATTCTGGAGGCGTCTTTAGACTTTAAAGCGACATCTTTAGACGTCGGTTCTGGATGATGTGACATTCACTGATTTGACTGATTTGACGGATTAAAGATGTCAGAGTGGATGTCTTTGGACTTCAAAAATACGTCTTAAAAGTCTGTCACACCCCGAGACGACGAAGTTGGATCGAAGTCCCCGTCGGGCGGAAATCGTGAGTAATAATCGTAATGATCAGATTGTTTACATAGCATCAATGTTAAGAATAACTAAAGCACAATCAAACATTAAACTAGGATTACAAAGTTAAATTACAATAGAAATGTTCAGTAATTTAACTCGGTAAACCTAACAAAAGAATCAAATGTTTTCTATCTTGTAACTATACAAGACATCCAAAAGTGATTCGTATGAATAACAAAATATGTGCTTCCAAAATTCAACAAGGTCCTCTATCTAGGCCGCCTAGCATGCAATCCAAAGCCTTAGCTTAAACTTGTTCATCACCTGAGCAAGCATGTAAGAAAAACAAAGTCAACACAATGGTTGGTGAGTTCATAAAGTTTATAAGTTTAAAAATAGCTTTAGCAAACCTCTTTCGGTAAACCTTAACCTCATTAACTTCACATGTAATATCCAAATCAGTATGCTTATATATAGGACATACCCTTGAGTCGAGCCTACAACCCACCCAGACGCCGTCCCACCACATACTAATCCGCATATGACACTGTTGTTAATAATAATTAAGCATTTTACCTACCATTCAAGCCATTCCTCTTCATAGCTTTAGTTTACTGTTTCAAAGTTTACAAGTCTATAGCATTCGTAGGTATTAGCTTCAAAGTAAGTTTAACAAGCATCATAGTTTCACACGCACCATAGTTTCGCTTTCACTAATCTCAAGCGTGAGTACAAGCCCTGCTATAGCAGAAGTTTAGCAATTACGTAGGTCACGGCTAGATACAAGCCCAGCTCTAGCAGAAGTTTAGCCATTACGTATCTCATGAATTAGTTAAGCCTAGTCTAGCAATTACGTGTTTCCTATACAAGATACAAGCCCTGCTCTAGCAGAAGTTTAGCAATTACGTATCTCATATATAGACACAAGCCATGCATACACAAACAATCCAGCAATTACATATCTCATATAAGTAGACAAAAGCCCTGCTATAGCAGAAGTTTAGCAATTACATGTCTCTTATATAGATAATAGCTTAGCCTCGTCATAGTTTAGCTATCACGCATCTCAATACATAGGTACAAGCCCTGCTATAGCAGAAGTTTAGCAATTACGTAGCCCATGATTAGATACAAGCTTAGCATTTCGCACGCAATCATAGTTTCCAAGCATATAGTTTCAAGCATTAGCATATAGTTCAACCACGAAATTCATAGTATAAGCATCAAGTATGTAGTTTAAGCCTCTAGTTTGTAGCATAAGCATCAAGCCTCAAGTTTAAGCATTTAGTTCATAGAATAAGCCTCAAGCATCAAGTTCAAGCATCTCGTTTCAAGCATTAGCATTAAGCATCAAGTTTAAGTATCTAGTTTGTAGAATAAGCATCAAGCACATAGTTTCTCAAAGTATGCTAGTTTCCAAGCATAAGCCTTGTTGTAAGCATCATAGTTATGTTTAAAATCATTAAATATCATTTTAATTATTTATTAAAATGTTTAACATGCTTCTCAGTACCGAAGTAAAACAAATAAGTTTGAAAAGGGACAAATGAACTCACCTTGTGTCCGTAGTAGTTGACTAAGCAAAATAAGAATTCACGCGCTCTTTGTTTGTACTTGTTGTGATGTTCACGACCCTGTATTGGTTTCATACAGTTTGTAACTTATAAGTATTCGTTGTAGTGTCTTGTGTGTGTGTGTACGTGTTAGCCCTAGTGTTGGCTAACACTGCAAGTTTCAATCTTTATTCAGCCCTAAGTCATTTGTTGCCACCTTGACAACAAATTTCCCCCACAAGGTTTAAGTTACTTACCTTGTTATTAAACTTTAGGTTTCATTTGAATTTCCATTGTGTTAAAAGAATTTCACTTAAACAAACTTAGATTGTAGCTTGAATGTTAATCGTATTTAACCTATTATAATCCATTTTATGTTTATTGGATTTTAAACCTTGTGGGTCTTATGTTGGGCCAATGAGCCAATGTGGGCCGATTGTCAATATTGGGCCGCATACTATGGGTCAGTTATATGGACCGAATCATTTTTCATCAATTAGCCCCATGTTATGGGCTTAATGTGTGGGCTGATTGATAGGTTGGGCTCGACAAGGGTTGAGTCAAGGTAACACGTGGGTCCATTTTATCTGGGGCCGAAAGAGATCCTGTTCGGGCCGAGGGGTTCAAGTGGGCCAAACTAATTGGGCCGGTTACTCTTCTCATTTAAACGAAGACAAGTAAGCACAGACCCAACCCAGCGAACCTATGAGTTGCGTGGGATTAGGTTCGGCCAAGGTGGAGGAATGTTCGTAGCCCAAAGGTTCGGTGTTACCACAGGTTCGGTGGCAAAGGTTGGCGAACCAAAGAAGGTTCGTAGCTCCCTTGTTTAGCATAGGTTTGTGACAAGTAAAAGGGTTCGACCGAGAGTAATAGGCTCGCCTGTGGGTTCGTGGAGAGTAGCTCATATCAGGAGGTTCGGCTCTTATTAGGGTTCGCTGTGCATGGGGGGTTCGGCACCCATGCAGGGTTCGGCTACTGGTTCGTCCGGATGTAGGGTCCGGCCATGGATGGCTCGTTCGAAGTAGGTTCGCAGCAATGGTTCGCCTATGTAATTGGGTTCGTTGGTCCATTAGGGTTCGCCGCATGGGATGGGTTCGGCTAGGGGATGGTTCGTGGCTTAGGGTGACGGCTGCTAAGGGTTCGGCTCTCAAATGGTTCGCCCAAGTCCCATAAGGTTCGGCCACACTCAAGTTACGGGTTCGGTCACCTGTGAAACCACTGATCCTGTTTATCATCATTGTCTGGAGCTGGTATTAGGGTTGTTTCCACCATGATTTCGTATCACTGTCGAATGCATAGTGATCAGGGAAGTGGTTCTAGGCCGGTCAAAACATGTGTGTCGAATCACCATCAAGAAAACCCTATTTTTCAGCAATTTCATGGCTTATTACCTCGTAAATGGCTGGACTAACGATCAGATTAGTTGTACTTTCGTGTAGAGGACGATGAGAGCTTCGTTTAGACACCGAGATTGCTTGATTTCATCCACAAATGAAGGAGATATGGAGCTTCAAAGCTTGGAAAATGGTGGAAATGTTAGAGAGAGAGAGAGAAACCGAAAATTTAGAGAGGGGTGAGTAGGCGATGAAGTAAATGAGAGTTAAGGCTTGAGAATGGGTTTTTATACCCCGTGTGTGTTCGGGTTAGTTTCGGTTGCTCGGTTCTCGCTTTCGTCGCGTTCCCGGCACGTTACGCGCGTATCTCGTAAATTAAATAGAAGAGTTTATGTTTTTACTATTTGGATGGTATTTATTTCTAGTAATTATTTTAAATATCGTTTTATTAAATAAGTTATCGAATTCTATTATTGTTACGCGTTTCGTTAATTTGTTCACGAATTATTTAAATAGTTTCGTTTAAATTTATTTTTGATGAGTTTCAAAATTTTAAAACAGAAAATATTATATTTCCTTAAATTTATTATCGTTCGTATCGTTTTCGTGTTCGTTTTCGCTTCGTCAGAACGCGTCGCCATCGCGCGTATTCGTTTGAATCGTCATTCGAACGAACACGATGATGGTTTGGCTTTCTGATTCTTGTTCTCTACTGTTCAGTCATTATTTCAGAACGTTAAACTCTCATAATCATTCGTACATATCGTCACCTGTACGAACAATTCGTCTGTTTAGCATTCTGTAACAACAACCGTTATGGTTTTATTTTGTTTAACCTCACATATGTTTATACACAATAGCATCAAATCAAGTATACGTGTTTCAACACTGTGTTGTCTGATATGTTTCTGACTGTTAAACCCTAAGGTTTTAATCAGACTTCAGACAATCGCATAATAGTTTCATGTTAAGCATAATGTATCAATAACATATGCATAGTTTCACGTAATGTGTACCTGAGTTACTGTACGAGTTACTGTTGCGATCACTGTTCCGGCACGCGTCCTGCACTGATGTTACAACGTCGGTTCCTGATGGATTTGACTTTACTAGATTTGACTGATTTGAGAAGGTTTTTTACTAATGAATTGATAGTCAAATTCATTCCATACAGTATCTTTTACTCTATCAAAGTGGCAGATTTCTAAATTTTCATAGGGCCCTTCCAAACATTTGATTGAATAGTTGACCTAGCCCCTTGTTGTTTGAAAAAAAAAACCCTTCACTTCATTTGGTAATTTTTCACGAATGACTTAGGTGGCAGAATGAGAGTCTTTTAGACTTCAAAAGGACGTTTTAAACGCCGGTTTTGAATTCAGTCAGTTTTGCAGACCAAGACGTCTTTTTGTTTTTGCAGATCCCGAAATTGATTTGTGCGTATAAGGTAATTGTTATCACTCCTGTGTTTTTGATTGTGGTTTAGGGTTTTGTTATTTACGTTTTGTTTTCAGGTGCTATTAGAACTTGATTTTCTGTTCAATTTATGTTCAATTTATGTTCAATTTTGTAGCAAATTTATGTTCTACGTTCTGTTCAATGAAATTCATATAACACAATATGAATTATGTAGCAAATCAAAAATTGGAAAAAAAAATGTATTAGCAAAGTTCAAAGCAAAGATTATAAAATAACGCATAGAGGAGACGGTTCTGTTACCTAGCTTTGTTTTTTATTCGTGGGACTAGCTAATCAAAATTGAACATAAATTTAAAAAAAAAAAAAATCAAGTTCTAATAGTAACTTAAAACAAAACGTAAATAACAAAACCACAAACCACAGTCAAAAACACAGGAGTGATAACAATTGCCTTAGACGCACAAACCAATTTCATGCTCTGCAAAAACAAAAAGACCTCTTGGCTTGCAAAACCTTGAAACGATTTCATACTAAAGGAATTTTTTGTTTGCAAAACTGACTGAATTCAAAATTGGCGTCTAAGACGTCTTTTTGAGGCCTAAAAGACAATCATTCTAACGTTTTTAAGTCGTCAAATCATTCAAATATGATAAAGTCAAATCTATCCTGAACCGACGTTTAAAACGTCGTTTTGAAGTCTAAAATACACTCATTCTGACATAATTAAGCCGTCAAATCAGGGAATGTCATATCATCCAAAACCTTGAAATGATTTCATGCTAAAGGAATTTTTTTGTTTGCAAAACTGACTGAATTCAAAACCAGCATCTAAGACGTCTTTTTGAAATCTAAAAGACACCAATTCTAACATCTTTAAGCCGTCAAATCAGTCAAATATGGTAAAGTCAAATCCATCCTGAACCGACGTCTAAAACGTCGTTTTGAAGTCTAAAAGACACACATTCTGACATTTTTAAGACGTCAAATCAGTCAAATCCGGGAATGTCACATCATCAAGAACCGACTTCTAAAGACGTCACTTTAAGGCTAAAGACGCCTCCAGAATGGGCGTCTAATGACACCGCTTTAAGGGGTCAAGACGACGCCAAGCCAATCGAGCCGAGTCACATGTGAAATTTAAGCATGTGTCTAAATTGGGCGTCTAAAGGCGTATTAAGACGCCGGTCGAAAAGGGGTCTCAAGACACCCATTTAAACCTTGACGAAGCCACCAATACGTGGGCACGTATGTTTACAAAATGTACAGAAAAATGGCGTATAAAGCGGTGTCTAAGGAACCAAAATTTGATTGATTAATTTGGCAAAATATTGGTCAACAATGACTAAATTGGCAACTTTCCCATAAAAATATATAGCAAGCATTTGTTATTTCATAATTAGTAATAGTAAGGTGAAAAAAGACATTACAACCTATCGGTATCTTGATAGTGAGATAACGATCATGAACCAAATGGTTTTGGTTCGAATCGCACATGGGTTTTCTAAATGTATTAAGTTCTCTTTAAGTCTGGTGATTTGGTGATGGATTTAATTGAATGGTATTATTGGTAGCACGATGATATTATAGTGTTCCGTCAGTATTCCAAAGTTAGCCGTTCAAAAAAGTTATAGTAGGTGGATTATTACCTATTAATTATAGCAGGCATTAATTATTTTAATGGGTTAAATTGTTAACAATCTACCAAAATTTTAATTAACAAGTTTTAACAATAGTTTATTTTTGTAATAAATTAACTATTGAATGCACTACGCAAGAAATTAGGATAACTAAAGATCTTTATGTTTCAATTATATGAAAAATAAGGAATAGAGTCCGAGAATTTTAATATCTTAGGTTAATCTTGACTCTGGGTTTTTATAATAGTAATAAGTTTCCTCTAGGATTGCTGAGATATAGGTGGTGTGGTTGATGTACGAGCTTTCTGTCGGGAACGTGGTAGCAAATCGAATGTTGATATTAAAAAATAAATAATGAGGATGTAGGACTGAAAAGCTGGATAAATAAATGATTGAGTGATTAACATACTCTTGTTTTGACGGAATCATTGAACATGTTCCATCTCGGAAATGAATTTTAAGTACCACCGCTATATATAGGAAACCAACCGATAAGAGATGAGATATGTCATATATTTGCATAACTGCGTAAACACGAGTAAAATATGAGCTAAATCCATCTTATTTAATTTTGAAGAAATTATATTATGGTTTATGAACTCAATATCTTAATAAATCTGTAGGCAAAATTGTAACATTCTTTTTACGAAGTACTCACTCACACCATTTTATCTTATGTCAATTATAATATTTGAGTTGTTGGGAGTCCTATCTACGGAATTCGACTTAGAGAGGAGGGGTTCTAGACGGAGAGATTCTCTCTTCCTTTCTGAGAAACTATATAGCGGATCAGCGAAAGCTTGAACAAGCCTAAGCTCGAACTCTGAAATATGACTCGTATAATTATCGAGCCTAATTTTGAGCTTTAAATACCAAGCTTGATCTTTGATTATCAATGTTTTTCAATTCACTCAGTAAGAAAAGGATCAACTTGTTTATGATTGACTAATTATTTAATCCTTGAAATTGCAGCATATATGATTGTGGGAATTTTAAGTTTTTGTTTATATGTGAATGTTGCCCTTAATCCCTTAGATTATTCTAACATAAATGTCATGTCAAACATGCCTCGCAAAATGGGGGTTGGGTTGTCTTGGGTAATGGGTCAGAACAAGTGCGGGTTAGGATGGGTGTGGGTCAAGACGAGTTTTAGCCAAATCCGTTAGGGTTTAAACTAACCGTTCAAAAAAAAAAAAATCAATTTTGCTCAAGTTTAAATAGTTATAACAAAACAAATAGTTTTATGAATAATTTTTAATGATTTTCTCATTAAATATATTATTGATCATCTTTACCCATTGAAATCAATCATGCTTACATGGTTTTTAAGTTGCTCGTCTTGAACCGCTTTGTATTAAGGTGTTACACATCCCAACCCATACTATGTCATAATGTTACCCATTTCAACCCAAAATGCAATAATTTTTTACTCAATTCTATCCATTTATCTTGCTATGGAGTCAAATGTTTAATTTTCTCAAAATTATATATTTGGTAAACTGATTCTTTTAGGTGTCCCTTAATAGACAATTAACCAAAGTTTGTTGATTACAAACATCTAAATAATCATTCATGTGTCTGCACTAACATGATTTCCCTTTGGCATGCATAGTGCAATAACAAAACTCTTTTACTAATGATGTCTTCATTATTTTTGCAAGAAGTTGCAAGCATATTAACATGTACATATACAAGTATCCTCTAGAAAACATCGGCCTTTAGCATGAGAATCTTTGGTTATAGCTTTGCATTTCCTGTTGCAAACGGCTTCAACACATCGATCGAACCGAAAACTGGTTCCTTGTGACACGCTTCACTCATTGTCATTTCGGTTCCTAAATCACGCACAGATCAATTAAAGAATAATTGGTAATGAATAATTAGAAGTGTGTCACTGAATCATGATAAAATCTTATCTATAAAGGTTGGTGGATATATAAGCATAAAAGATCTTACCAACAATTGTTAGTATGAGCAACACCACAACATAAAGCTTAATATATTCCATGTCATAAAATTATTTGATATGTAGATGATTATAAAAGATTATGGATGAGTGTTTTATCAAATGGTTCAAGCAATACGTCTTATATTGGAATGACATTAAATGAATATAACCTCAATCACAATAAATGCATATATATAGGTCGTAGGTGACACTGAATATGTTACACACGTGTTTGAATAAATATTTTTAAGAATTTTATTTTATTATAGTATTAGGTGTCACACCCCCAGCCGGCGGGCTGGATCGACTTTCCCGTCGGGCGGAAAGTTCTCGGGGCGCGATATCGTTTGATAATCGAAATGATCAGATTGTTTACATAGCAAATGATAAATAAATGAGAAATGCTAACACAACAATGATATAGAATTACAAGATTAAATTACAATATATCATTCATAATTTAATCAAGCAAATCTATCCAAAAGAATCAATGAGTTTATATCTTGTATCTGTACAAGATATACAAAAGATGATTCATTGTTTTGCCATCCAAAAGTATGATCACACAAAATGTAGCTAGGTCCTTTAAAGTCCACTAGCTATGTTCTTGAATATGGGCGACAAAACTTGTTCGTCACCTGAGAAAACATGCATTTAAACAAAGTCAACACTAGGTTAGTGAGTTCATAAATATAGTAATTGAAAATCTTGATATGTTCACATGCACAATCACAATGTAATTTCTGTTACTTGTATGTTGTTTGTTTCACCCATTCACCCAATGGCTTCTTAATAGTTATATTCACAAGTAACATTTCATCCTAGTAGTTATGCTTATATATAGGGCATATGTAAGGGAACCAAGCCCTAGCCAACATCCCACCACATAACTACTAGAATTCCACACTACTTGCAATACAACTATCGATATCCATCTCCATATCACATGTTCATCTCATTGGTTGATCACCTGTTATATCATGTACAGAATAATATGGTAATTGGGTTTAGTTATCAAACCGAAGTATTGATAACCCTTTTATGTATTAAGGATATTAGATTTATCAAATCTGTTCCTTGTATTATTCTGTTACTCGTGAGGTTAACTGTCAGTCACTTTTAAATATTAAGAGTGTTAGTTAACCGTTTGTCATTTGTTCTCAACTTGAAGCGCATAGAGCATAAATGGGAGTCCATTGTTATCCACACATAATCAGATCACAATGCACCCCAATTTACCTCTACCACCTTGTATTCCCATAGACCTCAACGAAAGCTATTACCAGTAGTGGAACATGAGAGAAGATCAATTTCTTAACCTATTAGTCAATAGGATTCCGCTGGATTAATTACAATATTCCTACAGATTAATATCACCATGTGACGCTTTCCCAGAACCAGACTTGAAGTCGCCCTGTTACCGGTTATACGTTACCGACCAATTGAAATTACGAATAACATACCGCCCTACCCGCCGGAGGTTTGTCAAACCTATGGTACCACTATGCTATCGTCGGTTTAGTCACATCAAACTAACTGGTCAGCGATTATAAAGGGGCTTACATGATCAATTACACATTGGCACATGATTGAAATGATATAATACAACAGTTCAATAGTAATTAATTGTAATGTGTTCATCAATGTAATGTTTCTCAATGTTATATGTTCTCATTGTTATTAACAACTTGAATAATAACTTGTCTTATTACTTTATGTTAAATATTGTGTGAATGATGTTGTTATCATGAAGTTATGTTATCATGATTATCATTCCTTGTTATTCCAAGTAATCACCATGTTGTCACTAAGTTGTGATAAGAACTAGTCTTATTACACTTAGTCGGCTCAGATGGTGGATGATTCTTGTTCCATGTTATCCTGTAATATGTGTTGAGTTGTAAAGCTAAGTATTATAAGAACTTGTCTTATTACACTTACTTAACTCTTGTATTGAATGTTATTTAAAGATATATATTATCTTTGTAACATTCTTAAGTTTGCCTGTGATTATCCCAATGTTTGTTCGTGTAAGAATAACTAAGTGTTGTGAGATATAATCTTACAATTATGTTATTCTAGTTTGTTGATGAATTATGAAATTATCTGATCATATTCATCTTAGTTTTTCCCTGTCATATCATGATCACACAATTTAATATTATCTAAATCAAAGTAATAGCAATATGTTAAGCAAAACTTTTAAATAAATAAAAGTAAGCATGTTTCTCAGGTCGGTTATTGTATATCGTGGGAATCAATGTGCATGGCCGGTTGTTTCCTTGATTTATTTAAGGTTGTGGGCCAAATGATCCTGGGCCGGGTATGTGTGTGTGGGCCGCTCAGCATCTTTTCTGGATCGAAGCAAGGAAATGGGCCGGCTGGTTGGGCTGCTAAGTGTCTCGATGGAAAGAAAAGAAAAGGAAGTTGGTCTGGCTAGTACTCCAGCGAACCTATTGGTTCTGGTGGCTGGAGTTCGGCCCTGTTTTGGTTTCCACGAACCTAAGGGTTCGTTCAAGTGAACTCCTCAGCACAGGGTTCGTCCCGGTCATGGTTCGACTGGAGTTCGAATAGATTCGTGGCTCTGCATGAAGGGAGGTTCGTGCACCTTGTATCTCATAGGTTCGGCGGGTATGGGTTCGCTATTGATGGTTGCCAGCAAAGGTTCGGGCATAGTTCAGTCAAAGTGGTTCGTGATTACTGGAAGGTTCGCCGGCAAGGATATGTGGGTTCGGGACTGTAGAAAGGTTCGGCTAGGGTTTGTGGCACGTGGTGGGGTTCGTCGAGCACAGGTTCGGGTAGTTGACTAGGGTTTGGCTGTATGGTCTCAATTGGTTCGGCCGTCCATAGGTTCGCAGGGGGTTCGTTCGTGTTCACAGGTTCGGCCCCTGCACCGTGGGTTCGGCGGTTGTCACAGGATCGGCTATAGTCTCAAGTAGGACGATGATAGATGGTTCGCTGTATAGCTTCGACACCAGGAAGGTTCGGCACCTTTGTCCCCCTATGTAGAGGTTCGGCCCGCCCCCTCCTGTACGAACCTGTTCATCCTCCTCGTCCATCCTCGAGCTGATACTGACCTGTTCCCACCGTGGTATCGTACTGAGATGATTCCACCAGGTGTAGAGCGTGTGCGGATGAGAGCCACGAAACTGGTATTGAGTGTGTGTATGGCCGAGCAACATGTTTTGAGAAAACCCTAATTTTCTTGGATCTTTCAAGCATCATACTTCAAATTTGGCTGGGTAAAACTCCAGATCTGCTGTACTTCCTTGTAGAGGGCGTTGAGAGCTACGCGTGGACACCAAGAACACCCGTTTTCGTTGAGAAATGATCGAGATATGGTGGTTTGAAGGTTGAAATTGGTGGTGGGAGAGAGATGGACGGGAATGTGATGTTAGAGAGAGAGAGGGAAATAAGAGAAATGAGGTTTCAAGCCTCAACTAAACATCCTGTTTTCACATTGTTTTCACATTGATTTGTCGGCCATCTGATTCCTGTCATCTATGGATATCAGATCGCAACCGATTTGTTCTTGTTATTCACTTGAACACTGTTGTTTCTCATGATTAGTTGTGTTAACTGTACTTAGGTTTTCACCTAAATACTAACAACTATTGTTTCAAATAAGTGTTGTACTTACGGTGTTTAAGTTTACACATAAATACGTACAACTGTTTTCTTGTATTTTGAATCCTGTTAATACAAGCACTGTTCATATACAGGTATTTACACATAGTAAATAGTGAATGTACACATACCGTACGGACTTGCCGGCCGGTCAGGTACTAGTTGTCACAGTCTCCCCTTGTTAAAGAAATTTCGTCCCGAAATTTAATCATAAAGGTCGGGCTTTACTTCTCGAACAGGTGGGGATACTTTGCTTTTATGTTGTCCTCGCGCTCCCAAGTAAATTCTGGTCCACGCTTGGAGTTCCATCGAACCTTTACAATAGGGATACAGCTTCGTTTCAGTCTCTTGACTTCACGTTCCATAATCTCTACAGGTTCTTCAATGAAGTGTAGTTGCTCATCAACTTGTATCTCTTCCAATGGTATGATCAATAATTCATCAGCGAGACATCTCTTGAGATTTGATACATGAAACACATTGTGTACTCCGCTGAGTTCATCAGGGAGTTTGAGTCTGTATGCCACAGGACCTATGCGTTGAGTAATCCCAAACGGTCCGACATACCTTGGTGCTAACTTGCCCTTAGCCCCAAAACGAACTACGCCTTTCCATGGGGACACTTTCAACATAACTCGGTCACCGACATCGAATTCCAAAGGCTTGCGCCGTTTGTCTGCGTAACTCTTTTGGTGGCTACGTGTTGCTTGTAGTCTATGTTGTATCTGGGCTATCTTATCAGTAGTTTCCTGAATAAGTTCAGGCCCAGTGATTTTGTTATCTCCCACTTCGGTCCAACAAATTGGAGACCGACATTTTCTACCATATAGTGCTTCAAACGGAGCACATCTAATGCTGCTGTGGTAGCTGTTGTTGTAGGAGAACTCAATGAGTAGTAAGTGTGTATCCCAACTTCCACCGAAGTCTAGGATGCATGTCCTCAACATATCCTCTAGGGTTTGAATAGTTCGCTCACTTTGTCCATCCGTTTGTGGATGATAGCGGTGCTCAAGTTAACACTTGTCCCTAAGGATTGTTGCAATGATTGCGAGAACCGCGATGTAAATCGACTATCCCGGTCTGAAATAATAGACAACGGCACCCCGTGCCTCACTACTATTTCGTCGATGTAAAGTCTTGCTAGTTTCTCCATCTTGTAAGTTTCTCTGATCGGCAAGAAGTGAGCGGACTTGGTCAATCTATCAATGATGACCCAAATCGAATCATGTCCGCTAGAAGTGCGGGGTAGCTTGGTAATGAAATCCATAGCTATTTGTTCCCACTTCCATTGAGGTATCTCTGGTTGTTCCAGCAAACCCGAAGGTTTCTGGTGTTCAGCTTTGACTTTGGCACATGTGAGGCATTTGCCAACGTAAATGGCAACATCTTTCTTCATCCCCTGCCACCAGTAAAATGACCTAATATTTTGGTACATCTTATCGGCAACAGGATGAACGGAATATCGTGTGTTGTGTGCCTCTTCAAGTATGAGTGTTCGAAGTTCATCTACTGCCGGGATCCAAACACGATCCAGATAATAGACAACTCCATCTTGTTTTGTCACAAAATGTTTCTCGGCTCTAGAATCGAGCTCTTGTTTGAAATTGTCTCTTGCCGCTGCTTCTTGTTGTGCTTGTATAATTTCACCTTTCAAACTTGTTTGCACAGTCATTTCCATTGCTCGAACGCGCAATGGTTTGACTCTTTCCTTCCGACTCAAAGCATCTGCAACAACCTTTGCTTTGCCCGTATGGTATTTGATCACATAATCATAATCATTCAGGAGCTCAACCTAACGTCTCTGTCTCATGTTAAGCTCCTTCTGATCAAATATGTGCTGTAAACTCTTGTGATCTGTGAAGATAGTGCACTTGGTATCATACAGGCAGTGCCTCTAAATCTTTAAGGCAAATACAACAGCTCCCAGATCGTGTGTTGTGTAGTTCTTTTCATGTATCCTCAACTGTCTTGAGGCGTAAGCAATGACTTTGTCTCGTTGCATCAAAACACATCCGAGTCCCTGATGGGAAGCATCACAATACACTACAAAGTCATCATTCCCTTCTGGGAGTGTTAAGATTGGCGCATTGCACAATCTTTGTTTCAATGTCTGGAATGCCTCTTCTTGTTTCTGTGTCCACACAAAAGGTTCACTCTTCTGTGTGAGTTTGGTGAGAGGCAAGGCTATCTTAGAGAAATTCGAGATGAATCTCCTGTAATAACCCGCCAAACCCAAAAATGATCTGATCTCGGTCGGTGTTGTAGGCACATCCCAGTTCTTAATTGCTTCAATCTTGGCAGGATCCACATGAATACCATCACTGTTAATCACGTGACCCAAGAACTGAACTTCTCTTAACCAGAATTCACACTTGGAGAATTTGGCATAGAGTCGTTTCTCTTTCAGAAGTTCCAAGACTCTTTTGAGGTGTTGTTCGTGTTCCTTCTCGTTCGTTGAATAAATCAGTATATCATCAATAAAGACGATAACGAACTGATCTAAGTACGGCTTGCACACCCGGTTCATTAAATCCATGAACACGGCAGGTGCGTTCGTCAATCCGAATGGCAACACCATGAACTCGTAGTGACCGTATCGAGTACGAAATTCCATCTTTGGTATGTCTTCCTCTTGAATCCGGAACTGGTGATAACCTGATCTCAGGTCTATCTTTGAAAAGTATTGAGCTCCCTGTAACTGATCGAACAAATCATCAATCTTCGGTAACGGGTATCGATTCTTGATGGTGAGTGTGTTGAGCTCTCTGTAATCAATGCACATCCTGAAAGTTCCATCCTTCTTCTTAACAAAAAGAACCGGAGCTCCCCACGGGGAAAAGCTCGGTCGGATGAATCCTTTGTCGAGTAGCTCTTGTAATTTATTGGACAACTCCTGCATTTCTGATGGTGCAAGTCTGTAAGGAGACTTAGCTACAGGAGTCGCTCCCAGAATCAAATCGATTCAGAACTGCACCGATCACTCGGGTGGCAGTCCCGATAAATCATCCGGAAACACGTCCGCATAGTCTTTCACAACCGGTACGTCTTGAATCTTGATTTCTTTCTTGTCTTTTTCTACCACGTGAGCTAGGAATGCAACGCATTGTTTTCGAAGGTACTTGCAAGCCTTCATGAACGATATTATCTTGACACTGCGTTTCGCTTGGTCTCCATGAATCTCCAAAATCTCGTTGTTCTCCACTGGGATGCGTAGTAGCTTATCGGAAGGTTAAGAGATAGCCAATCCATTCCGATGATGATGTCGAAACTGCCCAACTCCATCGGTATCAAATCGATGGAAAATGTGTGATCATTAAGTGTTAGTGGGCAATTCCTAAGTATTGTGTCTACTGTGATCTGTCTGGCGTTTGCTATCTCAATAGTGTAAGGGGATTCTAACAATTCCTCAACATAATTAAGATGGCATGCAAAATCGGATGAGATAAAACTCAGATCCGCACCAGTGTCAAATAATATGGATGCATAGAAGTCAGATAAGAGAAATGTACCCGTGATCACATTCGGTTCCTGTCGTGCTGCAGCGGCTCCGATCTGAAAGGCTCGTCCTCTTGGTGCTTGAGCCCTTGGTTGAGCTTTCTTGGGACAGTCCCTAGAGAAGTGTCCAGGTTCACCACAAGTGAAGCATGACCTGTTGTCAGCAGCAGCATTAGTGGCTGCGCTGTTGTTTCTGTTCTGAGCCTTCGGGCTTCTGCATTGAGCTACCAGATGACCAAACTTCCCACAGTTAGTGTAGTGTCTGCACTGGATGTTTGGTAGATGATGATACTAGCAAATGTTGCACAAAGGTGCAGTGCCAGTGTAAGGCTTTCTGATCTGCAGTGGTGGTGGTTGGTTGAGCATTGGAACTTGAGTGGTTGCAGCAAAGTTCTTAACGACTTTCTGTTTCTTAGACGGCCTCTTATCCGGCTTCCTTGAAGTTCTAGCTTTGGCTGAGTCAGCCTCTTTCTTGAGTGCCCCAGAAGCAACCATCACATCTGTCATTGTTGATGACAGAGTAACAGCCATTTCCATGTTGTTGGATGAGAAACAAGAATAAAACCTTGCATACAAGCCGGCAACCCCCTGATATACCGCTCAATTCTCTTTTCCAGCGTTGGCCCTATATCCGGTGCCAATGATGCTAGCTCATGAAATCTTGTGGTGTAGGCCAGATGCCCAGGACCAATCATAACAAGATTGAGTAACTCAGTCTCAACCTTCTTGATTTCGTTCCTTGGGCAAAACTCTGCCCGCAATATGGCCTTGAAGTCGTCCGAAGGCATTGACAGAGCCTCATCCCTGCCTCTAGTATGAACTTGAGCATTCCACCAAGTTAACGCTCGCTTGTGATATGAACCAGCAGCATACTTCACCTTATACTGCTCAGGATAGTTGCTAATCTCTAGGGTTGTCTCCATCTTTTCGATCCATTGGATCAATCCGACAGCACCCTCACTGCCACTAAAGCTCGGTGGCTTGCAACCTACAAAGTTTTTGTAGGAATAGTCCTGATGATAGCGGGTGTTTCCGCTGCCTTCTCCCGAAGAGTTGGCAATGTTGTTGCTGTTGTTGGTGTTGATCCTGTTCATCATCTCAGGAATCACATCCCTCAGTTGACTGGTCAGCAGAGTGGCCAGTGCTATAGTAGCAGGATCTAGTACATGAGCAGGTGGTGGCGGAGGAGGTGGTTGTGTAGGAGAGTCAGTAGGTGAAGGTGTAGATGAGTATGGTGCCAAGTCTTATGGTGGTGGTGGCAGTATAGCAGGTGGTGGTCTTCTCGGCGGCATTCTGATCATAACCGAAAGAAAATCGGTTAGTGCAGTGATCAGATGCAGAAGACACATGCAAATAGAGTCCTATGTCATATGATCTCTACATGAGGGTCCCTAGGTTATAGTCTAGGCCAAACCGTTTAAGTAATATGACCTATATTTCTCTATAACCATGGCTCTGATACCAATCTGTCACACGCCGAGCCGGCGGGCTGGATCGACTTTCCCGTCCGACGGAAAGTTCTCAGGGCGCGATATCGTTTGATAATCGAAATGATCACATTGTTTACATAGCACATGATAAATAAATGAGAAATGCTAACACAATAATGATATAGAATTACAAGATCAAATTACAATATATCGTTCATAATTTAATCAACTAAATCTATCCAAAAGAATCAATAAGTTTATATCTTGTATCTGTACAAGATATACAAAAGATGATTCATTGTTTTGCCATCCAAAAGTATGATCACACAAAATGTAGCTAGGTCCTCTAAAGTCCACTAGCTATGTTCTTGAATATGGGCGACTAAACCTGTTCGTCACCTGAGAAAACATGCATTTAAACAAAGTCAACACTAGTTTGGTGAGTTCATAATTATAGTAATTGAAAATCTTGATTTGTTCACATGCACAATCACAATGTAATTTCTGTTACTTGTATGTTGTTTGTTTCACCCATTCACCCAATGGCTTCTCAATAGTTATATTCACAAGTAACATTTCATCCTAGTAGTTATGCTTATATATAGGGCATATGTAAGGGAACCAAGCCCTAGCCAACATCCCATCACATAACTACTAGAACTCCACACTACTTGCAATACAACTATCGATATCCATCTCCATATCACATGTTCATCTCATTGGTTGATCACCTGTTATATCATGTATAGAATAATATGGTATTAGGGTTTAGTTATCAAACCGAAGTATTGATAACCCTTTTATGTATTAAGGATATTAGATTTATCAAATCTGTTCCTTGTATTATTCTGTTACTCGTGAGGTTAACTGTCAGTGACTTTTAAATATTAAGAGTGTTAGTTAACCGTTTGTCATTTGTTCTCAACTTGAAGCGCATGGAGCATAAATGGGATTCCATTGTTATACTCACATAATAAGATCACAATGCACCACAATTTACCTCTACCACCTTGTATTCCGATAGACCTCAACGAAAGCTATTACCAATAGTGGAACATGAGAGAAGATCAATTTGTCAACCTACTAGTCAATAGGATTCCGCTGGATTAATTACAACATTCCTGCAGATTAATATCACCAAGTGATGCTTTCCCAGAACCTGACTTGAAGTCGCCCTGTTACCGGCCAATTGAAATTACGAATAACATACCAACCTACCCGCCGGAGGTTTGTCAAACCTATGGTATCACTATGCTATCGTCGGTTTAGTCACATCAAACTAACTGGTGGGCGATTATAAAGGGGCTTACATGATCAATTGCACATTGGCACATAATTGAAATGATATAATACAACAGTTCAATAGTAATTAA